>CM030845.1:7199889-7722389 GCA_018105865.1 Metaphire vulgaris | reverse complement strand
CAGTGTTATGTCCTAACTAGATGTATATGCAGTGTTTGAGATGTGAAATTTGAGCTGGGGGGGAGGGGTGAGGACTGAAATTCAGTGAATGACAGAAACTGCATGTACCCGATATGCGATTTCTGAGAGGGTTGCAAAGTTATCTGGGGTGGATTCAACCCCCACTCCCAACACAGTGTGTATACATGATATATTCCGTTCAACAGTCATTTCTTCTCTGTCATGCTAGGGTCAGCGAGAGATGAGACTTGAGCGTCGGAGGTTAAGAGAGGAGCGAGAGGAAAAAGAACGAGTCGCCGTCGACATCGAAGAAGCCAAATTTCAGGCGAACGAACGAAAGTTGGCGATCGAAAGCGCCAGAAAGCAGCTCTACTACCAGACGGACAGGATCAAAGAACTGCACGTAAGCATGAGAGCATCAAACTTAGCCTATACTGTAGTTAATAGCCAAGTCTAATGAAGAGTTTGTGTTGTCTATCTCATGCAAAACCCTTACTAATTCCGCACAGATACGCCTGCAACTCGTAAGTTTTATATTGCTTGCTATTACCACTACTACTGCTGCTTCTGCTACAACAAAAACAACAACAGCACAACCAGAAGCAGCAGCAGCAACAACAAAAACTACAACTACCCTACACAACTACTACTACTACTACTACTACTACTACTACTACTACTACTGCTACTGCTGCTACTGCTGCTGCTGCTGCTGCTACTGCTGCTGCTACTGCTACTACTACTACTACTACTACTACTACTACTACTACTACTACTACTACTACTACTACTACTACTACTACTACTATTACTACTACTACTACTACTACTACTACTACTGTTGCTGTTGCTGTTGCTGTGCTACTACTACTGCCACTAAGTGCTATTGCAACTACTGTACTGTTTATAATAATAATATTGATGATAGTAATTCATATTCATGATTCTTCATTATCGATCTCAATACCTTCACTTCAGTTACCATAGATACGACTTTTAAATTGCGATTGTATTGCAAGCAGTCATCTAATGATGCTTGTCTGGTGCAGTATTCAGTGGCACTATAGGAGCTCTTTGAATGATTTCATAATGGCCTGACAAGTGAGCGTTTCTTTCTTGACGTCGGAATATTTCGACAGGCGGCGCTGCTGCACGTCACGGCGCTGGAAGAAAGGGACAACCAGCTGGAAATCAACAGACTGAAGACGAAGCTGAGCAAGGAACAGGACAGAGAGTGGTTCGTTCGCTACAAGAGAGATTACGAGGAATTCGAAAGTGCCGATCGGAGGCAGAGGGAGGAAAGGAGACGAAAAAATGTTCATGCTGCCGACTATCAGAAAGCTCAGTGAGTTCTTTATTAATTATTATTATTATTATAATTCAAGTGTTGCAAAATGGCAAACGCCTATCAGAGAATTTCTGCGACTGCCCGCAACAATAATGATCAAACGACGCCCAGCAAACATTGTGATTCTTTTGAGATCTCTAACGGCATTCATTCTAAATACAGGTATTTAGAAGCATTTGCAGAAATTTGACATAGTACAGTAGGGACGAATGCAATGGCAATAACATCAATTTTTAATTTGGGAGCTTACGATAGTCTGGAATATCAAAACTTTTATATAAATTTCAGTTAAATCGCGGAGTATATAAGAAATGTGGAAAGCAAATGATCGCTTGCAGAATATCTTCACTTTTCCTGAGTATTTTCACTTTCATCTGCAAGGATGTTTAATAGAGGAGTCTTAGCAGAAATATGGTTCCGATTGCCATTGTGTTCAAACCTACATAGAAGTTTAATTAATCTATCTAGCCTATTTTGCTAATATTTTTGTTATTTAAAACGCCATGAGCCAGCATATGATGATAATGATATAGTTGTTGTTGTTGATGATGATGATGATGATGATGATGACAATGATGATGGTAATGATTGTGGTGTTGGTAATGAGTATGTAGCACACAATTCGACTATCTTTCTGATGTTCTGGCACGGACATCTATTTAGACAAGACCGCGTGTGCTGCACTGTTCTAGTGATTCGGTTAATTCAGAAGTTTTTGTGATACATAAATAACCATTTACAGAATTCGACATAATTTGGAGGATCTTGAGAAAGCAAAAGAGGAAGACGTGAAAGAAGGAGAACGACTTCGGAAGCTGGCGGAGGAATACAAAGAAGAGCTGAGGCGAGAGGCGGAGGAACGTCATAAGAAATCCGTCCAACTGAACGTCGTTAATCATCATCAAATGGAAGATGCAAAGTACATGAAAGAAATCGCCAAGGATCATGAAGAGGCAATGCGTTTGATTTTTCATTTCATCATCATCATCATCCTTAAATTGAATTCTTTACTAACTTCTTAATTATTTTCAAATTATTTTCTTCTAATAGTCTCATTTATTCTGGTCATTCAAGTGTTTGCAAAATGGCAAACGCCAATAAGATTAAGGCGGGGGCTGAGGCAGTGCCCATTTTATCCACCGATTTTCGAGATCAAAGCTTGTCTTTTGAACATCACTGTTGGAAGGAGATAACATCAGAACGATTTGGTTGCGAAACGGCGACGGCCTTTTTCTTATTTCATTGGATTTTCTTGACGGAAGAAGATGAGGAGGAGGAATGTCGACTCTTTGCCTATAGAACATCACTTTTGCAAATATAAGCCAGTTGCAAACGTATTCTTATTTCATTGGATTTTCTTTAGGAAGAAGACGAGGAATGTCGACTCGAGAGTACGTACGGTGGCGTGGAAAATTCTGGAAGTACGTACGGTGGCGTGGAAAATTTTTAAATTTTTTTAAAATTTCTTTTCTTCTAAGGGGCTGTCCATTAATTATGTCAATTTTTGGGCAATTTTTGACCCCCTCCCCTTGTCAACAACTGTCAACTTTCACTTACCCACATAATTACGTCAAAAACTTTTGACCCCCATGATCAATGACAGGTCCCAATAACAAGGTTATTATTTTTGTGGTGATGACCATTTTTTCTTTTTTTGCTCATCGGATATCAAAATGTGGTGATGATGACCTTTTCTGCCATGCTTTTTTCCATTGTAATAAGTAGTATTCCATGAAATTTCCTATTTTTTGATTATTTGTAAAAAGTGAAATTGTTGACGTCAACTTCTCTTGACACCCTCCCCTGTCAACAACAGTCAAACTTTTTCAAACTTCCTCCCCCTAAATTGTTGACGCAATTAATAGACAGCCCCTAATCTATTTTCATTTATTTTCATTTTCTATTCTCCTTCTATTATTTTTTTTATTCCTCAAATCGCCGCGATAGACCAAAATAATTGCAGAAATTTCGTCTAACTTACTTATTGCAAAAATTAATTGTAAAAAGGAAGGTGGTTTCAGACTTTTACACACCACTGTAACTCTTCGTAAGTGACTTGTTTGGCCTCGAACCCATCCCAGAAGTGCTGTATTTTAACTCCTTAAGAAAATTCCACAAAATTCTGGAAAGATAGTGGACAATTCACGCGTCGACTACAAATCAGCTTCCATTCTTGGCGTTTTATCGATTTATTTTGTGACCAGTGGCATAGTTGGAAGGGGGCGGCAGTAGGCGACTTCCCTGGGCGCAAATTCTAGGAGACACAAAATTTAAAGCGAAAAAAGACGAAGCAATAATAAAACGTAAAATTGGCCGACATTGACAAAGAAGAACTATAAGTACCTTCTAGGAATGTATAATTATTGCATTGCGGGCGTAATAGGGCCTATGATGCGATGACTTCGATAGCGCACTGAAAACCATTTAGTGTCCATTGTACTCTAGTGAGAAGCTGACAAAGCTGTTGGCTATTCAAGAACATCTGGCCGAGCTGCTGAAGCAGGAGAAAGAAGACGAAGAGGGTAGGATTAAGCGAGCAATCGAGGAGCAGGAGGCGAAGAAGATTAAAGAGGAGGAGGAAAAGGAAGAGAAACATCGGAAACGAATAAAAGAAATCGAGGAGCATCGCAAAGAACAAGTAAGTAACAGTTGATGATATAATGGATTATATGCTAAACGTTTTAAATTCGGTATTTGTTGCACTTTCTATATCTGACTGTTTTCTTCATAAAATATGACCATGTCGCTAATCCTTGGATAGCATTCTGATATTGGAAAAATAAATAAAATAAATCACAAATTCCTTAGGGCAAAAACCTTCGCCCTCGATGAAGATACTCGTTTGCAATGCCAGCTTTTCTTTATCTTGATCTTGGTTTACTATCAGAGGTTTGTGTTAACTTTTTGTTGCTTGATTGTAACAATAATTTGACTTTACTAGCTCTGTATAATCATCGTAGCGTAAAGCAGGCGAATTTTCGTCTGTCGTTTTCGTATCCGCAGATGGAAATTGCTGAAAAGCGCAAAGAGGAAGAGAGGATCGAATCCGAGGAAACTCTGAAAGCCAATAAGGAGGCGGACATGGCTTATTTCCTTAATGAAATGGAACGCCTAAGGAAACGCCAACTGGCGGCAGAAGAATGCAACGCAGAGCAACACAAACAAGCGGTCAGTTGTGTAGATCAGTACAGGTCTTTTCTTCTCGCAGACACTACAGACGTTTGGACTTTAGCCTACACGCTATCGTCTCAATTGTTTAAAAACTGAATTATGAAGCATTTATGCCACATATACATTAAATTTAAAAAATGACGCTGTAATGGAAAGCTGGCGACATATTGGCAACTGTCAAAAAGTAATTCGGTTATTTATTTAGCGTATGTTTACCGGCACCACAAACGTAATGTAATGTAACAGAATATTGATTGATTGATATTTGTATAGCGCCATTTTTGAAGAATCACTCAGAAGCGCTTTCGCTGCGATTACTGCATATCGATAATTAACGAGAGCAGTTTTAGCCTAAGTAGTTTCAGAAAGAGGATTATAGAATCAGCAGTTGCTAAGCAACGTACGCTGGGCCAAGATGCAGGTTTCTATGCTTTTGACTTATCGCAAGTCTGACTTTGTATCGAAGTGTGTAGACTAACGCCGCTACGCGTTTTTGAATGCAACAGGAGGAGAAAAGGGCCGCGGAGAAGACGCTTAACGACAACGACCTGGAACAGGAGAGAAGAAATCGCGAACTGGCCGTCGAAGACGAGAAGAAGTTCCAGGACTACGCCCGGGAACTGATCAAGTCCTTCAAGGATCGCGGAAAGAATACGATTCCCATGGAACGGGCGGCACGCGAGGGTTTCGGAGGCGGCGCGGGGCCCATTTTTCCGGGGCGCGGTCCCATTCGCCCCAGTTACATGGCCACCGACAAGAGCGGCACTCAGCTGCCCAACTCGATGCGATGCGAAACTGAATGCATAAAAGAAAAACAGGGCATGGACAGAACCGCAAGGCGGTTGGGGTTCAACATGTAGGATGCAGATGTAGTCTTCAGTTCAGAGTTTGTCTCACTAATATGAGACTGTATAGACAGAGTGATGCATGGTCATAGTTACTTTTACGATAGTTATCGTAATAATCGACAAACTTTGAAGTCCATCGACTATTTTTGGTGACATTTTATTTAAATTTCTCGCAGTATTCGAAGCGAAAATGCTTTTATATTTACATTCCCATTTTGTGCTAATGGTATTCACCCGAAACTATTTTTCCACGCTTTACGTTACTAACATCGGGACAACCATGCAGCATTAGGCCTAAATAGGGTTTATATTTCGACTGAATAACGTTCATTTTTGTTTAAAAACGTGTCTTAATGAATTCAGATGCACTTCTACTATAGGCACAATAATACCACCGATCGTTTAGACTTACATTGGCTTAGCCACGAGGGAAGACGAGAGGATCCTATTCTGGTTGGGACCAACCACGGGTTCTGTGTAAAATCAACGTGAAATTATTCTGATGATCAGAGGTGGGGGCAGTGGCAGCGGTGATTTTCGGCGGATTCGATATTACAGATATTGACCATTTTATAGCAAATCACATTTTAAGTCTTCAAGTTATGCACCGGAGGTCACGGTTTTAATATAAATTTTTCAAAAGTTTCTGCAGCTGGGGCTCCGGACCCCGCTGGGGAGCCCATGTTGCTAAGGCAGTCAGTCGCCGAAATGACTCTGCATAAATACCTACCGAGGAACGCTCTGCATCGACACTAAGAAGTGATACACGATTTCGATCGAATGTAAAAATACACTGTAATGATGGGAAGAGAGCAAAACCGTGGCACTATTCCAGCTGTTACTGTTAACACTAGATTCAGCTTCAAGTTCATAGAAGCAAATCTAAGATGGACACACCAACTGACATTATTTCATGTATAATTACAGTTCTCTGGGGGGAATTCCCCCCCCCCCCACAAGTTTTAAAATCATCCCCAAAAATGTTTTTATGTTGGCTGGGATGGAAATTTTTCCCCAAAAGTGTGGAGACTCAGACCTTGTCTCCCCAAACATTTGAAAATCCCCCCGATGTCAAGGTGGCTAGAATAAACACTGATACAGTGAAACCCGCTTAGTTGCATAGGTGCCGTGCAAGCCTTGCTTATGCAATTAACTGGGCTATGCAAATAGCCGGGACGTCTGATACACAAAACACTGGTTCGGGTTTTTATGTTGTTATGCGATTATGCGGGTTATGCAATTAAGCGGTATGCGATTAAGTGGGATCCACTGTAATTATAATGTGGACGAAAGTGTTGTTGGCCCGACATTCTCGCAATCATTGGCCAATTGCAAATTTAAAAGCTTGTTTCACGAAATCCAAACTGAACAACAACACCCCGACCGACACGGCGATCCGCAAGCATTTGTCGGCGATATGGTCGTGTCGGCGAATTGTCTAGTAACCGACTGTACCGCGGTCATGCCCCAAACAGCGAAGTTGAATTCCAGTTGATTCTCATCAAATCAACATCGTTACAGTATTTTCAAAGGGTTTGGAAAAGGGTTTCGTTTGTTTAAACAATTTTTAAACGTCTGGAGCACGACTTTCATTTTCCTGTCACCGTCATGATTTTTTCAGTGCAATTCCAGCTGTGGCACGTCGCTTTATTGCCGAAGAACAACAGTAACTAATCTAGATTTTAAAGCATAAGATGCTACCACTGAAGCATCGTTCCTTGTGAGATGATTTATTTGCGAGCATTTATTGTTACCTTACACCAGTAGCCATCGTACCGCCTCGCCGTGTGAATAACCACACTGCTATTTGCACAAAAACAAGCTATTGGTATAAATTATACAGTAAGTGAACAGTCTTTTTTGCTACGATCTTGTTAAAGTAATAATATAGTGGCACCATTTCATGTGCTTTTAGTCGGTTGGAAATATAAGCCTGAAATAAAAATAAAATTTGCAATTAACAGTTGAAAAACTATTTGGGCATACGCTATCTGTTAGTTTTGATGTTTGTGATGAACTATAATTATTATTGCTCGTTTCAGAACTGGCACAGAACGTTGAAATATATGGATTATGTAGCAGTTACTGTTGAATCACTCTACTGTATATAGGCCCTATTTGTATGCATTTGAAATACATATCCAAGAATGAAAGAGGAAGAGTCATAATTATGCGCTGTAACAACAAACAAAAGTTTTGATATTCAGTTAGAATAAAGAGCATCGCTCAAAGAATGTGATCTAAGGGCTACCAAATTTCTAATTTTCACTTCCATTGCTGTATAGGCTGGGATTAAGAGGAATAGCTGGGAATAGCATTCGGCCCGACTAACTGAATAGAAGAATTGATGTACAGCTTGAAGAAATATGCATAATGTGTTGGTTGCGCTAACAAGTATCTAAGTAAAATTAAAAACTAAAACCTACTGCAAAGTATTGAGGCTTTGAATAATATCCATTAATTACACAGATCCAGTGGCGTAACCAGGATTTCCCGAAGGGGGAGGGTTATGGTTATGATAATTAAACAACTATATTGATCTGCAATAAAAATATTGTGGTCGAACAACCAAGGGGGCTGTAACCTCCCAAACCCGCACAACTATATTGATCCGCAATAAAAAAAATTTGTGGTCGGACAACCCCGCACCCCACCCCACCCCACCCCTTGACTACGCCACTGCACAGATCTGAATTTCAGACCAACAAAATAACTAATTGAAATCTTGAAATGGTACCTCTCGAATACACCTATTTGCCTGAAATGGACATACTAATATATATGAGCTAACTAATCTAATCTAATCTAAAACTTCTATAGCGCCACTTCATAATGCACAGGCGCATCAACCTATGGCACACCAAATCCAAACCATTAAAGATCCAGGTCAAATCCAGGGTATCCGGCCAGGCAAACGGGTGACAGTCTACTGTATATATATCATGCAGATTAAAATCCATATAGATGAATTTACGTCTAATGTTGAGACGCCACGTGCCTGCAATGCATGCCGTTGTGAAGCATGCGACGGACCCAGCGACCATCGCCCTGACGACGATACGGGCAAAATCCGCCTTTCGCTCGGGAGCCATTGCGGTGAAGCCTCCCAACTGGATTCCAATGGATCCGATGTTCGAAAATCCACACAAAGCGTACGTTGCGATAATAACAGACCGCGTCTTAACAAAATCAATTTCAAGCTCACGATTACTGTATATCTTGAACATCGTCGTATACAGCAGATTCTAAATCTGTATTACATACAAACCTCGCTGACCATCCATAGAAGTGTTACATCGATATGCCTCAAATTTCTCAAATGCTAGGGAAATCGACACAATAATTATTCGACACAATAATTATTCGTACCATGCAAAGCATAAGCTGGAGAGATAGGAAAACCAATGAGGAGGTTTTAAAAATGTCAGGCACGGAAAGACGTTTCCTCAACATGTGCAAACGAAGGAAGCTGCAATACTTCGGACACGTACAGCGGAACAGCGACACTAGGTCAACATTGGAGAGGACAATCCAACAAGGAATGATGTCGGGAACTAGACGAAGAGGGCGACCAGGGAGACGATGGGCGGATGACGTGGAAGAGTGGACAGGAATGAAAATGTCAGCAGCAGTCAAGAAGACAGAGGATCGACATGGTTGGAGGAAAGAAATTCATGCTGTCACCTTAACTTCAGTTCATGAAGGAACAAGGAGAAGATGATGAATTATTCGACAACAGTTTAATTCGTATACGGCACGATGAACTTCTAAAGTGTTCCTAGCTCTGACATAGACCTATCTGTTTTTCTTTTAATTTCCAAGAAACGTCTATATAAACTAACTACTAACCGAAATAACACCATTCTCTAGCGTCATGTCGTTGCTGCCGGGAATGGACAGAACAATGTCGTCACCGCTGTAGTACCAGGTTCCGTTGCGGGCGATATGTGCGTCCAGTTCCTTCTGGTTTTCGATGAGAACTCCGAGTTCCTGGTAGGCGATGAACTCGTTTAGAAAGGTCTTCGTTCCTATTAGTCCCGCCACCTGCCGACAATCGGCGATGTCGACGCCCATTACGACAGCGAACGGCCACAACACGTAGGAACATATGAACTAATTTTTCAGGATAAAAACACAAGTAAATATGACAGGAAATGGCATAAATAATCGTAGTATATTATCGACAATTGTAAGGTACTACAGTAATACTCAATTTATTTAACTCTATGACACAAGCGTGTATAGGCCTATCTCTGGATAGGAGATGTCCATGGGTCCATTTTATAGAACCCGATCCAACCCAACCCATCAAATCTCCAACCCAATCCATGCCGATAATAGGTTTACTTGACTCAACCCAACCCAACCCACTGTAATACATTACAGTTTCTTAAACCGTGACTGATTTTCTGACCCAACCCAACCCACCATTAATATGGAAAATCTGACCAACCCAACCCAAGGGTTAACCCAGCCCATGGACATCTCTGCTCTGGATTAGGCCTACTTTGGGGCTATTAAGATTAACGTTATGGCGTTTTAAGAGTCTGTTCATTAGATCATTTGAAGTCACGTGCGTCATTGAATATATTGTGACGAGCAGCCACCTAAATAGGACTCGTTTACTTACTTACTTGTCTAGGGGAAACTACTGTGGCACTAACTCGCACATTTTAACGGACAAAACTCTTCTTATTATAAAATATCACTTTAATCTTAATTAAATATTCAACTCTTCCGCCATAGCGGCTATCAATAGGCAGTGCTATATAACTCTAATCAATGTTTCAAAACGTCCAGCGACAGCAACTATCTTAGCAACTAGTTACTAATGTAAATAACAGCTGATAACAGCTTCCACACAAAATCAATGAAAATGAAACAAATGTGCCCTTTGCACGAAAACCAATTCGATATACTAATTCACGAATATTAAGCGAACTGAAATCTCGGTTCAGATTTAAACAATAGCAATTTAAACTAAAACAACGAAGAGCAGAAACGAATCGCTGCGAACGAACGTCCGCCTTCTTCTTCGGCCACCGTCGAACTCTCTTCTTCGAAAAAGACGCACTTTCAAAACGTAACTGCCTTCAGCAACGGCTCTTGCGACCAATGACGCCCGTCGTCTCAGCACGCCTTCTATAACGTGAATTCCTATTTGCTCACATAAACATAGAGCAAACATAATAAACTTCACATACAAACCTACCAACATTCCAATCATTTGCTATCTATGCTTCAATCTATCCTTTATCACACCCCTAGCACTCGAGCCTACGTGGTGGATTACCACGTCAACTCAGATGCAGTGGCAGTGACGACATCAAAAGGAAATTGCGAAGCAAACTTTGGCTTACACCAATTTCAACTTATCCAAAATGGAATTAATATTACAAAGGAATAAAACAAGAACCAACCACCGAGAACAACTGCAAAAATTATGCTATCTAAGTGGTTATATCACAAAACTATCCTAACTTAGCTTAAGCTACAGTAACACTTACATTCTATTTTTACTTCCAACACTTACTTACAACGCCTAAACTAGTTACTTATCCTACCTATTCTGATGGTCTGCTCAGAATATCAGGCAGTAAATTGTCTTTACCTGGTCTGTGTTTTATCTCAAGAGAATACTGTTGCAACTCTAAAGACCAACGCAACAGCTTGGCGTTATGCCTACCCATCTTGTGGATGAACATAAGAGGGCTGTGGTCAGAGTATATCACTGTCTTTTGAGTACCGAAATACACACTAAAAGTTCTGACCGCAGACACAAGAGCTAATGCTTCCTTCTCAACGGTCGCATATCTTCGCTCATGTATATTCAACTTCCTGCTATAATAGCAAACCGGATGCTCAATATTTTCATGAACTTGAAAAAAAGTACCGCACCTATCGCTTGGTCGCTTGCATCCACAGCAACTGAAAATGGTCGAGTGAAATCTGGCGTCTTAAGAATTGGCCGGGACGCTAGTCTCGACTTAATATCTATAAAGGCATTCTCAGCCTCCACTGTCCAATGAAATTTCACATTTTCTTAAGAAGGTTAGTCAATGCGATCGATAAATGCGCATAATGAGGCAAAAATTTGCGAAAATAGCCGCAGACGCCTAGAAAAGATTGCAACTGCTTTCTAGTGTTTGGTCTGGGAAAGTTCTGGATGGAGGTTATCTTGTGTTGCAAAGGCTGGACTTGACCTAAGCCAACACGGTGTCCTAGATAATCTATCTGGGCATTAGCAAACTCACATTTGCTTAGCTTTAACGTCAATCCTGCCCTACCAATTTTATTTAACACAAGGTTAAGATGGTGCAGGTGCTCGTCCCAGGAGTTACTAAAGATGATAATATCATCTAAGTACGCATCTGCGAACTCTTCTAAGCCGCACAAAACTTTTAACTAGTCTAGAAAAGGTTGCAGGGGCATTTCTACATCCAAAAGGCATATATTTCCAATGGAAATGGCCGTTTTGGGTCACGAAACCAGTCAGCGGTATCGATTCTGGGTGCATTTGGATTTGCCAATAGCCGCAAGTCATGTCGACTTTGGTCAGGTATTTGCTGCGGCCTACTTTATCAATGAGTTGCTCTATCCTAGGCATGGGAAAAGGATCTGGAATAGTTTGGTCATTTAGTTTTCGCAGATCCGTACATAAACGTAATGATCCGTCAGCTTTTGGGACGACCACAACAGGTGCTCCCCAGGGACTGTCACTGGGCTCAATTATTCCATCATCTAGCAACTGTTTCACCTGTTCATTGACAAATTTTGTCTTCTCGGGGCTTAACCTATAAGGTGAAAAGTATGAAGGTTTGGCCTCTGGTTTAAGGTTTATCTTATGGGAGATCAGATCAGTCTTCCCTGGTTTGTTGCTAAACACTTGCTCATGTTGCACAATTAGAGATTTCAATTCTTCGGCAAGACCTGACCCCAAATGTTTTACTTTGTCCAGTACCAGTTCTTCAAAAGAACACTGGACTTTCTGTGTTATTTCTACTGTATTGACAGTTTCAACAGAAGTTTTGGCATGCTCCGGGTTATCTCTGCTAAAATATGGCTTTAGAAGATTGACATGGCATAAACGAGTCTGATTTCTTTTATCAGGCGTAGCAATCACATAGTCAAGTTGGCCAACTTTTTTCACTATTTTATATGGCCCATGATAAGCTGCAGAAAGGGGTTTGCCATCTCTAGGCAGCCACACTAACACTAATTGCCCTGGTTTAAAGTCGACATCGACAGCTTTTCTGTCGTAGTAACTTTTATTTTCTGTTGCTGCTGGGCATACAACTTATTTGCCATGTCGATAGAGAATCGAATTTTCTCTCTTAAGGTGATAACAAATTCAGAAACATGAACCTTCTTAATTTGTTCGATAGTATCCGATTTCTCGAACCACTGGTCCTTAAGTAGGGACAAAGGTGAATTAACTTGTCTCCCATATAACAAGTCAAAACTTGAAAACCCTAACCCTTCAATTGGTACTTCCTGTAGGCAAAAAGTACCCATGGAATCAGTTCATCCCATTCAATGGTAGAGTCAGCCTTCACTGCTCTAATCATCTGCTTAAGGGTAAAATGAAATCTTTCAAGGCAACTGTTTGACTGTGGATGGTAAGCAGATATTTTCACATGTTTAATGGCACACTGATCGAGAAAATGTTGCATGACGTCAGACATGAACTCTCGGCCTTGATCAGTCAGGATTTCTTTTGAAATCCGCACCGAGCAAAAACATCTGTCAAAACTTTACAAACAATTTCTGCTTTATGGGCGGGAATGGGGATGGCTTCGGGATAATGAGTGCACAAGTCCATTACTGTAAGCAACCACCTGTTGCCTGATTTACTGCACACGGGTAGTGGCCTACAACGTCTATTGCTACCCGATCAAACGCATTGTTCATGATGGGTAAACTTTGCAATTTGGCAATGTTATTATATTTGTTCTTATTTAGTTTCTGACATATGTCGCATGTGCGAACGTAATCTTTAATGTCTTTATTGATAGATGGCCAGTAAAAGTGTTTAATTATTCTCTGTTTGGTCTTTAGCATGCCGAGGTGTCCGGATGCCGGAATATCATGTGACAATTCTAAAAGCCGCCTTCGGATTTGGACTGGGGCAACAATCTGCAAAAACCTAAATCCGCCTCCTGTGGACACTCAGATTCCACAAATCTCCTTACTAACAGGCCATCATACACACAGTATGAAATCTTATGACCTGAAGTACCAAACGGGACAACATCATTAAACAATTCCTTCAGACTCTCATCAGTCTGTTGCAACCTAATCAGGTCATCACGAGACAGCGACAACTCTTTTTCCTATCAAGTCATCTGCAAAACCACTTGGACAATTCAACTTCAATGAACCACCAACAACATCATTAGGAAAAACCTGTGGAACTACTGGGCGATTCAACCTCATGGAACCCCCACCAACAACAACATCATCAGAAAAACCATGTGGGTCCTGGACACCACTGGAGTCACACGACTCATCAAAAACAACCTCCTCATCAACAGTACTTGGAGCTACATCATCAGCATCAACACACTGTGAATTTACAGTAGACCCCAATAAGTCTTCCTCAAACAGACTCTCTAAATTAAAATCAAAATTATAATAATCATCTGGATTATATGTGACCTCTGCTTTCTTATCTAATGAATCTTTCTCAAGATCAATTAATGATTTGATTTTAGCCCGAGTCACCACACACGAATCCATGAGTTCCTCATCAACTCGACAATCCACATCAGCTCCAATCAAAACATCAATCGAATGGGGCAATTGATCGATGAGACCACACAACACTTCTCCACGATGAAAAACACAATCAAGGTTCACCAACACCAAAGGAATTTGGATAACATCCCCAGTTATACCTTTAATCAAACGACATTCGCCTGTATCTTTGTATTCATCAGGATTTATTCGTTCTTTACTGATTAGAGTCTGCGATGAACCTGTGTCACGAAAAAGAAATAATTTGTCTTGTTTGTTTGTCTGCATTTACAATTGTAGCTTGGGAACAATAGGGTCTGAAACTGGTTGAAAAAAATAATTTGTCTTGTTTGTTTGTCTGCATTTACAATTGTAGTTGGGAACAATAGGGTACTGTGTCCAAACTATGTGTAACTTGTTGCACAAAGTTTACGTTTGGACCAGCAAAATTTGAGCCTGGCTCAAAATTTGCCTTCTCATTTCTCTGTCGTTTTAAAGCAAAACATTGGTCTAAACCATGTCCATTCCTATGGCAGAATGCACATTTCTGGGTTGAGGGCAGCCCATTTTTACCACTCCTGAAATTTGAATTCTCCTGTGTATTGGAATGTGGAACATTTCTCAAATTGGCATTATTTTCATCTGGCAATGTCTTAGAAGTGACATTTTGATTTAATTGATATCTCCAATTAGTGCAACTGTTGGCATTGTCTCTATCAGTGTTGTATCTATTTGTTTGTGTTGCATTGTGCTCATGTCTGTATGCATTTGGAGCAAACTTGTGTCTGTTGTATGTGTCACTGCTATTTGAATAATTTCTGTGAATAGCAACAAACTGATCAGCAAATCTAGCTAATTCAACAAGTGAATTGGCTTGTTTGTCCATAAGCCAAGTTTTCAGAACATTATCATTTACTTTGTTCAGAAATTGTTCCATTTTAAACAATTCTTTGATTTTTTCTGGGTCATCTTGAGCCTTATGACCAAGTAAAAATCTCTGAAAAGGCCAATTTAACCTAGTTGCAAAATGTGTATACGTTTCAGATTGGTCTTTGTTGAGCTGCCTGAACTTTAATCTATACGCTTCGGGAACTAATTGAAACATATTTAAGATGGCTTCTTTGATAAAGTCATAGTCTTGGACCTGCTCAGCAGTCAGTTCTACAAAGACTTTTAAGATCTTACCACTTATCTGAGTTTGAAGCATAGCAGGCCATTTATTTTCTCAATCTGGAAGTTCAGCATTGTTCGTTCGAACAGAGTCAAGTAGGAGTCAATATCTGTACTCTCATTAAACCTAGGGAGTGCTTTCTAGCATTTTCACTAGCTTTATCAGAACTACCTGCATTAGTCCTATCACTACTTACTGACTCACTTTGCAAGGTCAACTTATGCAACGCAATCTTCTCATTGGACTGAATTTGAGCTTGTTGAATTTGAGTTTGGGTCTGGGCATGAAGTTGAGCTTGCTGAATCTGGGCATCAAGTTGAGCAAGTTGAGCTTTTGGGTCTGGGCATCAAGTTCTAACTTACGCATCTCTAACTGTACTTCTAATTTCTTAAGGACAATGGCCTCAGATTCTATTGGAGTATGGTTGGAATTTTGGGAAGTCCTACTGCCAACACTCTCAATATCTGTCTGTCTGTCTTCACCCAATCCTGTCACACATAATTTAATCAGCTTTGCCCTCAATTGGTCCTTGTTACCCCTCATTTCGACCCCTTTTGAAAGCAAAATTTTCCTCAAGTCTTCTACATTCATAGATAAAATGTCTTCAACCGACCATGCATCAGGGAGTGCTGGTTTTTCCATACTTAAAATTATGCAGAATATACAAATTCAATGCAAAACAACTAATCAAAACACACAGCAATATTCAACACAAAAGCAGTAATAATCAGTTTAAACTACTGATACTACTTACAATGAACGGGGAGACAAAACTCAAACCCTATTTCACTCTTAAAATTCACTAGGCCTCCTCAATTAATTAAATAAAAGAGCCTAAAATTCTGCTTTTCTTACTACACGGAGTGGAGCAGCGTCGCCCGCTTACCCTTGTGCGACGACAACTTACAACTAGATTCAACTCTACCGGACCTGAGCCTACCACATGTGACGAGCAGCCACCTAAATAGGACTCGTTTACTTACTTACTTGTCTAGGGGAAACTACTGTGGCACTAACTCGCACATTTTAACGGACAAAACTCTTCTTATTATAAAATATCACTTTAATCTTAATTAAATATTCAACTCTTCCGCCATAGCGGCTATCAATAGGCAGTGCTATATAACTCTAATCAATGTTTCAAAACGTCCAGCGACAGCAACTATCTTAGCAACTAGTTACTAATGTAAATAACAGCTGATAACAGCTTCCACACAAAATCAATGAAAATGAAACAAATGTGCCCTTTGCACGAAAACCAATTCGATATACTAATTCACGAATATTAAGCGAACTGAAATCTCGGTTCAGATTTAAACAATAGCAATTTAAACTAAAACAACGAAGAGCAGAAACGAATCGCTGCGAACGAACGTCCGCCTTCTTCTTCGGCCACCGTCGAACTCTCTTCTTCGAAAAAGACGCACTTTCAAAACGTAACTGCCTTCAGCAACGGCTCTTGCGACCAATGACGCCCGTCGTCTCAGCACGCCTTCTATAACGTGAATTCCTATTTGCTCACATAAACATAGAGCAAACATAATAAACTTCACATACAAACCTACCAACATTCCAATCATTTGCTATCTATGCTTCAATCTACCCCTTTATCACAATATTTATTATCCCAGTTGTTTACAATTTTAAATAAGTTTTTTTCTGGTGGGCCAGAAATTCCCCGAGGCTGAGACAACTTTCCACGGCGTTTTTTTACTGCACCGGATAAATGGAAAGCGATGAAATAATCACAGCTTTCATTTGGTCTCTGCATTCTTCTTCTTGGTGCATACAGAATCAACGGCGGAGTAGTGATCGTCAAGAAGAGGCGCTATATAAATGCACTGTTACGCTACATTATATTATATCGCTTTACGTAGCATTCCAGTACTCATTGACAGCAGTTTATTTCACGTTTGCATGAATAATAATTAATTGACCGTACAAGCGTGAAAAAGAATGTGGTTCAAAAGTACCCCACTCGATAAACAATGCAGAGTAAACATGTTGAATATATATATATATATATATATATATATATATATATATATATATACATACATATATATATATGCGAGATACCTGTAGGGTGAGAGCCTCTATTCCTACTCTTTGTCCAAAGTAAGTCAGCGTTGCATTAACGAACTCGAGAGCGGCTATGAAGGTGATTAAATTAGCCGCTATGTTAGCCACCAGAGAGATAGCATTAGACGCTCCAGTCGATAACGCCTCCATCAAATTTGAATCTCCGCTGTAAACAAAATGTCCAACATTTCAAGCTGTAAAGCACAAGACACAGTAAACGCTGACTGTTTAGCTTTGCGTTACGAAAATATGAAAGATACGAAAAGCTCGGAAAGAAATAAGTGAAACTACAACAAGAAGTCCTGGCAGGAATGATATCGGAGAGCGCGTTTACTTAAGTTGTGTTTTCGCTATCGCCAATAGGTGGCGTAGCCAGGATTCCAGAAGAGAGGCACATCGACATTGTCAGCTTTTTGATGAAAATTTCTTAACGACAAAAAAAACGTCGTCGTGTTAACACCCCATGCAGGCGCCTCGACCTTCTTTCGTCCAGTCTCATCGTACTATATCCACCCACCACATAACCAACGGCTTTGCACAAATTCCACTACCGACCCCAGCTCGAATAGAGAGCCCGGGGCCCCTTTCCGCCGTGGCTACGCCAGTGTCGCCAATCAATAGACAAACTGTGATCCAAGTTCTATCTGGCATTTGAAGTCGATGATGATTTCATTGGTATATATATATATATATATATATATATATATATATATATATATATATATGAGGGTAGGCGTCAACAATATCGCAAAAAATATCGCGATGAGGGACTATTTTTGGCTTAGGAGTGGGCCTACAAGGCGGGGTTTAGAATATGGATTAGGGGTGGAATGCCTGTACTCCGTACTTACTCCGTTGCCTCTGTTCGCATCGGAATGCTAGGAGCGTAAGCGCCTGAGAGAGGCCCCAAAAATTAATTTTCTGGAGTTAGTTTCTTTGTTTTTGTGGCGCTTAAGAATACACCTACGATCTGAAAAACGGGCAGAATACCTATTTTACGTCTTTAGAGTGTAGTAAAAAAACACTACATTCAATTTTCGCGTTATTTTTTGAAGCACAGTATACGTGCTGATATTATTGACGTAAACCCCACATGAGAGCAATGCTTATCCCTTGCCTAACCGATACCTTCCGTTAGTTGTCACAGTACGTCGCAGTTCTGTAGTCATTGCCGTTATCAGCACGGCAGAAATGAGAACTTAACAGAGTTACGATGCCATAGGGTCCACACAAGAGCACTCTAAGCATGCAGGCCTCTCGCTGGGGAACTGCTATTGTGGTTTAGGCCCAATACTCCGAAAGAAGAGGGATAGATAAATTACTGTATAGCAGTGAAAACAAATATGAAGAATTAATTTCCCACCAGAATCAATGTTTGTCGTAAAATCTAGACATCGTCTTAAAGGTTCGTAGCCTAGATGAAGTTATAGGAGAAGGTATTATGCCCTTCCAATAGCAGTTACTGACAACTTCTCAAGTGACAAGCTAAGTTGATGACAAGAATAACATTATAAGAATTGAATAGGAGATGTTTTGTGTCTGTTTACCAGCAGACAAAATATACTCGAGATGAGCTGCAATACAAATGCGAGAGCAAGCAGGGGCTTAAGACTTTTGAAACGGTTCGCGATACCTCGATTCGAATATATTTCCGATGACCTTTGCGTCTGTCTTCGTTTTTTCCGTCTCTGGATAGGCGAGCTTCGAGACTGCGAGTGCTGCTGGCGCCGACATCACGGACGCTGCCAACAGGTGGTTGGCCGGAACCTAGGAACAAATAAGCCATCATCATAGTCATTATAATCATTACCGTCTTCATCACTATGCTGGTCATCGTAACTATGTCGTTTTCGTCATCACCGTCATTAATATATATATATATATATATATATATATATATATATATATATATATATTCGATATATATAGTGTATATATTCGATACACCATTTATACACCATATATATGGTGTATATATATATATATATATATATATATATATATATATATATATATATATATATATATATATATATATATATATGAAAGATTTACCCCAAACAGAATATAAGCCCCGAGGACACTTCCCGCAATTGTAGCGAAGCCGCCGGTCATAACAGCGTGAAGTTCCGAGCTGGTCATGTCTTTTAGCATTGGTCGAATCATCAGAGGCGCCTCCGTCTGAAAGAAAATGGGTAGCGATTAAGTTCTTAAATAAATAGATAAATAATTAATTGCAAGGCTTTAACTTTTAATAAAAATTCAAATAGTAATTGCAGACTTTATCATCATTCTTTGTAGCAGAGATTAATAATATTAACGCTGTCTATTTGCAAGCATATTCTTATAAGTAGAATAGCGTGTCTGGTTTTAAGGAAGAAGTAAAAACATTGACCTCAGTTAGCAACTCATCTTCATAGCATAGCAACCATTATTACGATGCAAATATGCACTAGGAACAATTGTCATTCAACAAGGGTTGTTGATCATTGTTAAATGTACCTAGAACCAACACTGAGTTTGGTAAGAGAGCTTTTTATATTTCTGGGCCAAAAATCTAGAACTCTCTCCCTCTGGCTGTCAGATCTTCCAATTCATTAAGCATCTTCCGATCCAGACTTAAAACACATCTCTTTCAATTAGCTTTTCCTCCATAGGCGGTCTTATTCTTTCTCTCTGACTGATCTCTGGAATGACATGGTCTTTTGCGGATGGATATGAAGTACCATAGATTGATTCCTTGGGTATTAGAACTGGTGTTATAGAAGTGCATAATTATATTGTATTTAAAAGGTTTCGGTGTTCTGTTCTTGTCACGGCGAAGAAAATAGACATTACTGATTCTCCTGACAATATTTCTTTCATATAGCGATCAGCGATGTTTTAGTTTCTAATGACGGCATTTAGCAAAATGTTCACGTTGCCATTATAATGAATTACTGGACATTTTTCAGACGACGCCATTTCGCCTTTCACGTGCAGCATGTCGGCGAACGGCCGCGTCGGCGAAAAGACGACAGACGTTCAGCGGTGTTACCTGTCTAGTAACAGTTCCATCGTGTTTTCATTGTACTCACCTGACCGATGAAGATGTTGCCGGCGGCGTTGACTGATTCGCACGCCGTCGTGCCCATGCACGCCTGCATCACCTTGGCTACCTTGACGATCACGTACTGCATGACACCCAAATAGTACAACACGGAGATGGTGGCGCTGAAGAAAATCACCGTCGGCAGAACCTTCACAGGCGACAAAGCTCATTCGATAGTATTATAGGAACTGAAAATCCTCAACAAACAGACTTATCGAAGTGTACTATTTAGACGCAATTGCATTTAAGTTAAATTAACTCGCCTGGAAGGCCACGAAGTGCTGAGTGTATGTTTCGCCGAAAACGAATTCTGAGCCTGCGTTGACATAGGCTAAGTACTCGGTGACCCGATCACCAAGCCATTGAAAAGCTTCGTAGCCAAACGTCCATCTGAGAGTTATCAAGGCCATCACGAACTGCAGAGCGAATCCCCAACCAACAGTTCTCCAGTTAACCTTTAAAAGGCGTCGAAAGATTTACAATAAACATAAATCTTAAACCTAGCAGGCTAGCTCACTGTTCATTCTTAATTTTTCAATTTGACTTGCAAACCCTTAGACTCTCATTGCAACTAACTTTGTATGCTATACACGACTAAGCAGTGGCGTCTCTAGGAGCGATGAGGGGGTGCGGAATGACAACTCAAATGAAGAAATTATACAGCATTCTCTTGGTTCTACTAAGTTTTTTCTTTGACAACGACTTAATTCGAATCGATCGTTTCAGCTTAGACTCAAAGAAATGAACG
The DNA here is from genome assembly GCA_018105865.1 of Metaphire vulgaris. Classification (NCBI taxonomy): domain Eukaryota; kingdom Metazoa; phylum Annelida; class Clitellata; order Crassiclitellata; family Megascolecidae; genus Metaphire; species Metaphire vulgaris. Next base: position 7,701,194 of record CM030845.1, on the reverse strand, counting down.
AGTGTGAACTGAACTGCAAAGCACAATTGACTACCGGTAGTTGATCAACTGACTTACTTTGCTAGGATTATGAGAGAAAATGAAGAAAAGTAAAACGTAGACTGCGATTCCACTCAGTGAGACGAGGTTGTAGGGATTCTGCGTTGTGTAGAAGACGTCGATGAACGTAAAAACGGCGACGGCGAGAAACGTCAGTCCAAGTATCGCGCTATATAAAAGTCAATTAAAAATCTATAAATGTTCTTGAAAATTTGACTTGCCGTTCTCTTACTTTTTATTTGCTCATTAGTATTTTTACGACTTTTCTCACGTTGAAAAATTGGCGAGGAAAAAATAATTTCACGCAGGGTTATAAACAAAATAAAAGCTAGTCACATTTCTAAAAATTAAAACTGATCCGCTTCTTACTAATTTATTGTAAGTGAATGTTTATCCGTGAAATCGGTGATCGGTGCCATGAATTTTTCTTATGTTCTCGCCGAAGTATTTCGAGACGTAGTGAAGGCAGACGCAGAAGAGAACCAAGCAGCTGATCCAAAGCAGACGGATTGAACCTTCGTCTCCGAACCGGTACCACATGGCGTACCCAAAGTAGGCGCAGTACCCGACGATGAGAAGTACCAGCAGGGCGAGTTTCACATGTCGACTGTGAGTCTCCCAAAAGTTGCTGATCGCGGTTTGAATCTTGAAAACTACTCTGACGAAACAGTTCAGGTCCGAGTCTTTCTCCTCCTCCTCCTCCTCTTCGACGATTTCCATGCTGCTTTTCTGCAACATCCGTGTTTTGGAATGTCGTTGCCGTTTACAGGTAGGCCTATTTACCAATCCAGGTGCTTTGCTATAGACCTACTATCATTGGCGTAGTCACGTGGGAACACGCGGGGGGGGGGGGAGCTATTCTGACCGAGATCGGACATGAAATTTGCGCAAAACCGTTTGAGATTTTTTTGATGGGGGGATCGAAAAGAAAAGGTGGATGCACGAAAAGCTCCAAGACGACGTTTTTTGGCTCGATGTGCCCCTATTCCGGAACCCTGGCTACGCAACTGCCCGTTATTGCGTTAACAGATGACTAAAACCTGTAAAGAACTTCATTACTTTCTTTTTGATAGTAGAATAACGTCTTATACAAATCACATCTACTTAAAAGATTTTGCCCTCGAAACATCTATGGCATTATAAATGGTTTCAATTCGTGGACCTACTACTCCATGATTTTCAATGGGATCTTGAGTAAATTCGACATTCACGTCGGTTTCATCCAGATGTTCACTGCTGTCACAGTATGCCTTGTTTTCGTAGACTGCCAAGTCTGTGCTATCTTGGACAGGACGCACAGCCTAAAACAAACACGTAAAACGCACCATTGTACACAAGTTCAGCAACAATTACGCATATATAGATATTTTCATCTAGATTTAATTGATACAGATACATTATTTTCTTCAGATTCATTTTTAGGTATACTTTATGCAGTAAAATGTTGTGTTTTATATAAACACGTGAAAACTAACGTACAGTAAATCGCAATATTGACTGCAATTTTCACACTGCCTCCGGATCTTTTACGGTGCGTTATTTTCTTTATTTGTAACTTATATTCACTTTTCGATGTCATTACTTATTAGACATGTTGATAACTTGTCACAGTCTCAGTAATTATTTTCCAAAAAGGTTTCTGATCAATAACCGTAAACAATTAATTTGCTGACTAATTAATTAGTCTAGTTAACACAATAGGGGTATCCAGTGTTTACCAACAAAGTCCGGTTGCTCCGCCCACTGGTGGGCAGAAACCATAGAAACCATTGTCGTCTATTAATAGACGCCAATGGCAGAAGCAGATTTCTAGCTGGTGGGCATAGATCAGTGGCCATAGAGATTGTTCTGGATACTCCTATTCAATAATTCAACGTTTAAATTGACTTTGACGTTTTACCTTTAATTCCATCGTTAGCTAAGCTGACGCTCGATATTTGAGTAAATCGATTCGAGACAAAACGACAAACTGAGAACTGCGCGCCACTATATGAATTTCTGTTAGAATGAGCTGTGAAGTTTTGTAAATTTTGACTCTTCACGTGTTCGCAATTTTTAGCAAAAATGGTCGACAACGCAAACGATTATTGCGAATTGCATGCAGACGTTATACGTTGAAGATATTTCTGTTCCGTATTGTCCATTGCCGCTTATTCTTGATGATCTGTATCAACAAGCACTCCAGAAAATTTTGTCTGAACCAGGGAGACTTGGAACTAAACTACCGACCACCAGATATTCCAGAAACAGCCTTCCAAAACCAAGGCAAAATAATGGCAGCTCTAATAGGCATCTTAGAACGATCAACCAAGAGTCGTATCGAAATTCGCTAAGAATCCTAAAGACATTTCCTTTAGAATAATTGCTGCTTAGCCCTGATTAATTATCATAAGTTACGAGTGTGTTAATTCGCAAACGTCCACAGGCCAGAAAGTCACGGCAATAAGTTACGGCGGCGAATAGCAAGCACTCTATACATACCGAAGTGACTTTAAAATACTGACGACCCCCTCCCCACCCCACCCCGGTCCTCGTTCATTTTAGCATCCGGTGCATTTTAACGACGGAGTTATGTTACTCCGCAGTCATACTATATTCGTTACTTGCACGACGCGATAGGCTCGAGACGGGGCAAGTAGATCTATTGCAGTCAAGAGGCCAAGACAATCCGTTGACAAGACTACCACCATAGACCCAAATGCACGTATTTCGAGTGTTCAGCCGACCAGTCGACGACGATCTCTTTTCGTCACACTTGAAAACATTGGTCTAAACCAGGCTTAGGTTAATTTCCCTCCGATGACAAGCATGGTCGAGAAAGCAGGAGCCAGACTCCCATAGTCTTTCGACGGTCGCGTCTTGAAGTAGACTTACTTACATGCAAATTTTCGTGAAGCCTAATATTCAACTTATATCCGTATTTTAGTACGAGTTCAACAGAGTTCGCACAATAGCTGTGAAATTATAATACACTAGGTCCAAATTATACTCGATTACACGATTCGTCACAGGTCAACGGCACTTGTTTAAGAGGCCGTCCATAAAGTACGTCACGCTCGAGGGCGAGGAACAGTGTTTATTCTAGACCTTCTCTGGGAATCCCCCAAATTTGACCCCCAAATTTTGACATTTTGGTAAGTAATATGACCTCCCCATTGTCTGTTCCTCCCCAAATTTTAAACTCCCCCAAAGTCTAGGTGGCTAGAATAAACACTGGCGAGGAGTATAAGAAAGTGTGACAGTTTTTGACATCCGGTGAGGGTAAAGATAATTATTGTGATGTCACACTTACCATAGATATAATTTTTGAAATATGCGGTTATATTTTACTTTCTTTTCTGATGGATGTATTCTAACAGAAGGTGCATACTAATTATATCATGCTTTGTAGCCAGGTACCTGGGATTTTAAATCTCAATTATTGTACATTCGTTATTACTGCCTGAAGTTGAATATGTCCATATTTCGCTGCGGAAAAATTGAATGAGAACCTTGAATTTATTTTAAATAGAACACCCACGTGACTTACAGTAATATATAGGCGAAGTTTAATGGGGGATGGGGGTCTCTAGATTTGTGACGTATTTTTAGGAGGGTCCTAGATTTGTGACAGGTTATGACAAGGGACGCATCAAAAGGATCGTGTTAGTGGACAGTATGCATCACTGGATCACATTGCGTGCTGATAACCTAATTGTTTTCGATTGTTGCCGTTTTCGATCTTTCTTAATCGTGGTCTATAGAGATGGTCTAACAAGAAAACTTAAAGTTTTATCATAATAATATAATTCGTGAACTAATTTTCTCAAACGCAGGCCTTGCTGCAAACAAGTTTTGTGGGGAACTCAGACTCTTGGTTTCTTTCAATTTGCTCTACATTTTAAGTGAAGCCGATTAGCAGAATGGCGTGCTATCTGCCTACATTGTAGTTTAAACAATATATCGTGCTTTAAGGTCTGAAATATTTACAGATTTCACTGTTATTTTGAGTTCCTTTTTGCAGTTGCTGAACGAAGTCGTTGCCTAAGCGCAGCATTGGCTCTTTATAGAAGAAATGATCAACATCTTAATTATTATGAAATATTCACTGTAAATCAGTACTTTAGTTAATAAAAATAAGTATGAAAGCCGACAGATCTATACGTATAAATGCTTATATGTTGTGAGTCGAAGCAGTTAGTTTAAATGGTTTCGATCAATGTAAATTTACTGCAGACGCAACGTCCTCAAATATCGCCGCTTTCTCTTGCACAATGATTTTCTTTGCGAGAATTTTTTTAGATTATTCCGAAGCTTTGTTGAACAGACTATTATAGGCCATACGTTCATTACTTTATAACTTCCAACTGCCGAGTCAACTTCTTCGCGGCGCGTCTGCGATGACATCAGCTGTTAACTGCTATGGCTACGCAAAATATAGACCTGGAACACATATAACAAATTTCTAATCAACCGACGAAAATATCCAGTAGGTTACATTAGCGTCAATGATTTTACTCAAAGCCATCAAGAAATATTGATAGATTTCGAGCCTATTATAATGGCTTAGAGTTTATCTCGCAGACAGTGGCAGAACTGAAATTGAAATTAAAGATGATTAAGTTGGACATTTCTTAACGTAAAAATCTGTTTTCAAAACTTAGTTATGAGTGGCGAAAGATCCTAAACCATCCCCTCCCCACCCCACGCCCCACTGGTTTTGTACCAAAGAAGCGTACGCCCCACCAAGGTCCTTCCACTATGACTGTAACGCGTAACAAAGTAAACCTAATTAATAGTTAAATAGTCATATATATATACTCATGAAATATATATACTCATAAAAAATACATATATACTCGTAGGCTACTCGTGAAAACGGATCGCCACACGATTTTTACGAGGAAATTTTGCCATAAAATGAATGAAATATAGAAAATTCTACGCGGCTCGCCTGAACTGGCTAGACGTTCACGCCTCCTAAATTTCTCCATGCCCCACCGGTGGGGCGTGCGCCCCGCGTTGAGAAACACTGTTTTAAACGCTAATCAAATACTTTTTTTTACAAAAGTGCGCTTGCGCTCTTTGAAACGATAAAAATCGACTGTGCCGACCTGCAATGCATGCCGTTGTGAAGGTTGAGACGGACCCAGCGATCATCGACCTGACGACTAGATGGGCAAAATCTGATTTTCGTTCGGGGACCATTGCCGTGAAGCCTCCCAACTGGATTCCAATGGATCCGATGTTCGAAAATCCGCACAAGGCGTACGTCGCTATGACAACAGATCGCTCCTACGAGTGAAGCAAAGATAGCACGAACAGACTCGGATGTCGATTATCACGGCTCCCTGAACCAGATGATAATGATGATGATAATAATGTTAAGGATAATGATAATGATGAAGATTGTGCTGATTATGATGATCAGGGCTTTTTTCTAGAAAAAAAGGTTTGAGAACTAATCCTTTTTTTACTCTTCAACAAAAACGGGTGTGGGAACGCCGTACCTGTACATGTACGTTCTCAAACGAATTATTATATTAAATACACAAATGTGGGAACGCCGTTTGCGTTATGAAAAAATGATGATGACGATGATGATGGTGACGATGTTAAATATAATGATGAAGTTTATTATGATTATGACGATGATGATGATGATGACGATGATTACGGTTAGTCTTTATCTTTAGGGTTAGAAGTGGTCACATCATGGGCAGACAAGCTGACGGAACGGGTTCAACTCCCGAAGGAGCCTCTAAGATAAGACAGCCCTACTCGAAAGAGTGCGGTTGTAACATCAGACTGAGGAGGAGCGTTTGCTGCGAAGTAAAGCGCGGGCCAAGATATTTGGCTGGCAACCTATACTCTAGGTTAATGGCGTATGCCATCTGCGTCGCTGTATGCCTCGGAGACCGGAGACCAGTACCAGCCCCAAAGCTCAAACACGGGCAAGGGGAAACTTTACTTTCTGGTGTCTTTAGACGACATTGATCATAAATGCGAGATTTCCTTTAACGTAGCACATTATAACGTTTTAGAACCGGATGAATTTAACGGCATATTCTGCATCATTATAGACATTCAAAATGTAAAAACGCTTATAATAATAATAATAATAATAATAATAATAATAATAATAATAATAATAATAATAATAATGATAATAATAATAATAATAATAATAATAATAATAATAATAATGTGATTTTAAGTAGTTTAGGAGGCAAAGTAAGCCTGTGCGAAAACCACTGATGTAACTCTCCACATTAAATGACCACGAGATAACCTTTGAATTCGTTCACCGTTTCAGCTGTGTTCCATATACCGACATATCTATTCTGAATCTACAAGACATGCTAAGAGAAACGTACTAACCGAAATGACACCATTTACTAGGGTCGCATTGGAGGACAGAACAATGTCGTCGCCGCTGTAGTACCAGGTTCCGTTGCGGGCGATGTGTGCGTCCAGTTCCTTCTGGTTTTCGATGAGAACTCCGAGTTCCTGGTAGGCGATGAACTCGTTCAGAAAGGTCTTCGTTCCTATTAGTCCCGCCACCTGCCGACAATCGGCGATGTCGACGCCCATTGTTAGAGCGAACGGCCACAGCACGTAGGAACATATGAACTGAATAGGAGAAACACGAAAGATAGCTGATTGGATAAGACGATAATGCCATTAATACAATTAATACAGCAGAACTTCCATATGACGCACTTTAAGTCAAAATAGAAAAATGGGCGATAAATGCTTCTGGACTAACGTTAACCGTTCGGAGAAGATGCCTATAATCTCTGGATGCAACAGTCTATGGATATTTACTGACCTGAAAAGTGAGTTCCTCTATTCCGACCCTCTGTCCGAAGTACGTCAGCGTCGCGTTGAGAAACTCGAGAGCGGCTATGAAAGCGATTATGTTAGCCGCTATGTTAGCCACTAGAGAGATAGAAATTGACGCTCCAGACGACATTGCCTCCATCAGATTTGAATCATCGCTTGAAAAAATAAGTAGGCTATTCAAGTGAGAGGCCACATTCTGGCAATGCTAGACTGAAAATGCAATTAATATATATATATATATATATATATATATACTGTATATATATATATATATATATATATATATATATATATATATATGTGCATGGCTTTCGATTGAAACTCAATTTACACGATTATATCTTATCGCAAATGCTGAATCGTAAAAGAGGTCTGCGTATGAATGTTGCCAAGTTTCGTGTTACTGTACGTCGTTTCGAATAGAGTTCCAATGACATTTGCATCTGGTTTTTCGTCTCTGGATAGGCGAGTTTCGAGACTGCGAGTGCTGCTGGCGCCGACATCACGGACGCTATCAACAGGTGGTTGGCCGGAACCTATAGGAGCAAATAAGCCATCATCATAGTAGGCCCACTTATAACCATTACCGTCTTCATCACAATGCTGGTCATCGTAACTTTTGTCGTTCTCGTCATCTCCGTCATTATATATATATATAAATATATATATATATATATATATATATATATATATATATATATTTATATATTCATATATAATTTCATATATAATTTTCTCAAATTGTATCAAGAACTTTGGTATTTACTTTGACATTAACTTGACCTTCAAAGAGCATTTTGCTAGACTCTCTTGATCCTGTTTTTACCAACTTAGGTAAAGCAGAGTTATTTGCGCTTCACTTTCTCTGTCTGCAGCCAAATCTCTGGTTCATGCTTTTGTTGCTAGTAGGTTAGACTATTGCAATTCTCTTTATCTTGGTCTGCCCAAAAACCTGCTCTCCTCTCTGCAATCTGTCCTAAATGCTGCGGCTCGTCTTGTGGCTAAAGCTCCTGTTGCTCTAGCATCTCAGATTGGATGTTTAACGCCCTATACTGGCTTCACATCTTCAGACAAGTAGCCTAGTTATTGTTTCTGCAGCACTTCGAGATCAGGCCCCGTCTTACATTATTGAGCTTTTCAAATCATCCTCTTCCACTGCACATCGCCTGCTCCGCTCCACTGATCGAAAGAATGTTATGTTCCTAGATCACGCACTGCTCTTACTCAGCGTCGAGCTTTTGCAGTGACTGGACCCCTCCCCCTTATGGAATGCCTTGAACTTATCATTCGGGCCTCACTTCTTGCTTTCACGCTCTGCTCAATGCAAAAGCTAAAATCTTACTACATTATAATCATGCGACTCCAATGCCTGGAGCGCCTCTGAGTAGAAATATAAAAGGCGCTATACAAATGCTATATTACATTACATAATATATACACAAGTATGATAGATTTACCCCAAACAGAATATAAGCCCCGAGGACAGTGCCCGCTATCGAAGCGAAGCCGCCGGTCATAACGGCGTGAATTTCAGAGTTCGTCATATTCTTCAACATCGGTCGGATCATCAGAGGCGCCTCCGTCTGAAGGAAAATGGGTAACGAGTAAGTATACAATGTAATTAGTCAAATAAATAGATTCTTAAGTTTTTTGTTTTGTTTTGATGAAACGTACAGTAGAAGCCGATACGGCCACGTTTGGTCCATGAGACCGTAAAATTTTCAATTTTCGAATGCAATGATGCAAAAATAATATAAATGAATTTCAACGTGATATTTGCCCTGAAGGAAGAGGGGTTTCCCGGTCACTGCTTGCTGAGTTGGCCATTCCCTATATAGCGGGACAAAGAGGGAACTGGGGGAAATTGGAATCCGTTCCCGCCCCACCCCACTCCACCCCACCCCACCCCACCCCATCCCACCCCACCCCACCGGTCTGACCCTCGCTGCTATCACTTGAGCTATGGGCTTGCCCATCGAAGCTATACGTCCCCAGGACGACTTAATGATAATTATTGTTTTTTATTTCTTAGAAGAACGACTTTCATAGCAATATACTACATATAGAGAGGCGTGACATTAACGACAAGCTCAACAAGTTCTAAGAAACTCTTAGGTCACTTGTCTTACATGTAGGGTGCGATTTGTGACCCGGAGCAGTGGAGGGAATATGTCGAGCTTGGGGGATGTAGTTGTTGGGAAATGTAGCAGTGGGGGGATGTAGTGGTGGGGGGAATGTAGCAGTAGGGGATGCAGTTGGGCAGTGGGGGAAAATTTCCCCTTCCCTTACAAATCGCGCCCTGCTTACATGCATATTTGGATTCTTAGAAGACGGTTAATTATTCTGCTCTTTTCTTTGTATAATAAATACAGTCTCCTCTGATATGGATGGGATTTATGGTAGTTCTAAGGGGAGGGTGGAGTTTCGGGCAAGGGGAGGGGGGAGTATTGATAAATTGTCATCGCATTACAAACTGAGATGCATTTTGAGGAGTCTAAGACTTTTTTCTCTCTCTCACTCACTCAGTCATTCAGTCGTCTCCGACTTTGTGTGACATTTTGGACTTTGATGTGCCATTCTTTTCTGTCCTCGACCATATTTCTCAGTTCCTCGATGTTCATGTTCATTGCTTCCATGAAGTTATCCATCCATCTCGCCTTCTGTCGTCCTCTTTTTCTTTTTCCCTCAACAGCTGCTAGCATCAATGATTTCTTCTGCGAATCGTATCTTCTCATAATATGTCCAAAAAACTCCAGTTTTTGTTCTAGAATCAGCCCTTCCAAGCTGTGTTTTGTCTTGGTTTCTGCAATCGCCTCTTGATTTGTTCTAAAAGTCTAAGAGTTCATGGGAGAATTAACCCTATCCGGTCTGTATGCAACACTGTTTCTAGAGGCATTTTCTTAAAATCCTTGGGATTCCCTTTAGTAAATCATTTGTTGGTTTTTAACAGTCGTGCTTAGGCCCAACCACGTTGTTGCCAAGTTAATGATAAAAATCATCTTTTGTCGTCATTTAAGTAGCAGTATAATTGACCTCGTCCTCTCAGGCTAATTAATTTTTTGTACATTCTACACCACCTACCCCTGCCCCCAAACTACTCAACTGTTTTGCACAATTCCCACGACCGAATACGGAGGGCCGAGCTCCCCGTCCCCCTCCCGTGGCTACTGGCTACGCCAATGTTTCCTATATCGAAACCCGCACATAGGGCAGTGGACGTACTGTATTACTGTTTGGTTGGAGAATGCATTTTGAAGAAGATAATTATTTCGCTTGTGAATAAATCAGTACGACAGCCATTACGAAAATTGAGGCTTTGCGCCAAGCACCGTATACGATTTGAAAACCTTTTAATTATCACGCATTACTGTGGTTGGCTATTTCTTAAAATATTCAACTGCATGCCATCGTCTTCTTCTACTCACCTGACCGAGGAAGATGTTGCCTGCGGCGGCGACCGATTCGCCCGTAGTCGTTCCCATGCTCGCCTCCAGCACCTTGGCTACCTTGACGATCACGTACTGCATGACACCCAAATAGTACAACACGGAGATGGTGGCGCTGAAGAAAATCACCGTCGGCAGAACCTTCACAGGCGACAAAGCTCATGTGATATTAATTCATAAATTTAATGTTTTATAGTCTGCTATGCATCGGAACCGAGAGGCATCGTCCTCTAATCATCATCATCTCATCATGACTTAATCGTCGTTTTTACCTTGAGCGTAGTGATAAAATCAATCGATTTGATCATCCCATTATCATTATGCTCTCCTTCTTTCTTTATGCGATGAAGTTGAGGTGACAACATGAATTTACTTTCTCAAACAATGTCTTCTGTCCTGTATTTTCCTGACTACTGCTGCTGACAACTCCACTCATCGACATCATCTGTCCACCTTATTTTTGTCGCACTATTTATCCATTTCCCGACATCGTTCCTTGCTTGATTAATTATCCTTTCTATAGTGTTGACCTAGCATCGCTGTTCCTCTGGATGTGCCCAATATATTGAGGCTTTTTTCTTTTGCAATACTGATGATCCGTCTTTCTTTATTTGCCATTTCATCAAATGATTTTAAATAAGAGTGAAGTAATGATTACTTGCTTGAAATGCGAAGAAATGGTCAGTATATGAATCGCCGAATACGAATTGAGACCCGACGCTGACGTAGGCCAAATACTCAGTCACTCGATCACCAAGCCACTGAAAAGCTTCAAAGCCGAAAGTCCATCTTAATAGTATCATGGCCATCACAAACTGCAGAGCGAATCCCCAGCCCACGGCTCTCCAACTCACCTAAGGACAGAAAGTCTTCAATAGACTTAACTCTAAATAATAATAATAATAATAATAATAATAATAATAATAATAATAATAATAATAATAATAATAATAATAATAATAATAATAATAATAATAATAATAATAATAATATCAACACACTGAAATGATTCCGCAAAAGCATAATGACTGATAATGTCCATTGCCATTGACGCTTTTGCTGAGTCACAAGAGTGTGTTGATATTTCATCTTGGTTTCTGTTGTTTTCGATCTGTCACTCTTGCGGCAAATGTACAGTGTGTGTGTGTGTGTGTGTGTGTGTGTGTGATGAACTTTAAAAACATTTTAAATAAATAATTTCTGCTGTTTTTAAGATTCTGGTTAATACATCATCAAATGCATGCAAATCAGCAAGCTCTGTTGGCATCTATTTGGTCATACTAATTTCGATGGGGAGTGCGAAAATAGGAACGTCATTCGCAAGATTTAATTTAAGTCTGACAACAGTCACTGTGTTGGCATCAATGGCTAAAACAGAGGTATATAGCTGAGGTACGAATTTTCAGTTATGAGATAATGAGACTGCATGCACAACGAACGGTTAGCTCAGCATCAGGGATAATTCTAGGATTGTGAATTTGGAGGTGTCGACCTCAAATTGGGGGTGTTCGGAGCTAATTAGTATGCATTTTGTATGCATACCATTGTCACATTACCAAATTTTGGAGGGGTTTCGACCTCAAATTGGGGAAGGGGAGTGTTGGGTGTGTTACATTACCAAATTTTGGAGGGTGTCGACCTCAAATGGGGGGGGGGGGGAAATTAGGGGTGTAAAAATATCCCTGATCAGCATAATTCTGGGGGTTTTGTGGTCCTCAGCCACAGAACATCCCTGCTAATTCATTTGACTTACTTTGCTAGGATTATAAGAGAAAATGAAGAAAAGTACAATGTAGACGACGATTCCACTCAGTGAGACGAGGTTGTAAGGATTTTTGGTTGTGTGGAAAACGTCGACCAAAGTGAAGACGGTGATGGCAAGAAAAGTAAGTCCGAGTAACGTGCTATATGGGCAAATGTAAGAATGCATTCTTTCTTTAACACAATGGTCAATTATTCCAGTCGTAACAAAACATTCACATGGCTAGCGTGTCTATGCCAATAATTATTTCAAAATGCAATTCTCTCACTTGAATAAAAAGTGTTGCGCTAAAAATGCAAATTTAGGCGGTGCCTATGAAACTAACTGATCACTAATTCCATCAGTTATTAGTAAAACGCAGTTTAGCAAATTACGTAACATAAACTCAATCGTCAAGCTTTCGTTCAATTCAATATCTGTGCACTAATTTTTCCATCTTTCGCCGGTTTAAAAGCTGGCGCCCTTATAATATAAGATATTCATAACACATTAATTTTCTATTAGTGTTGGTCCACTTACTAATTTATTGCAAGTGAATGTTTATCTGTGAACTCGGTGATCGGTGCCGTGAATTTATTGATCTTTTCGCCAAAGTATTTCCAGACGTAGTGAAGACAGATGCAGAAGAGAACCAAGCAGCTGATCCAAAGCAGACGGATTGAACCTTCGTCTCCGAACCGGTACCACATGGCGTACCCAAAGTAGGCGCAGTACCCGACGATGAGAAGTACCAGCAGGGCGATTTTCACTTGTCGACTGTAATTCTTCCAAAAGTTGCTAATAGCAGTTTGAGCCTTGAGGACTTGTCTGACGAAACAGTTCGGATCAGGTTCAGTGTCTGCCTCGATGTTCTCGTGACCGACTTTTCTCTTCCACCGTTTTTGTTTAAATAAATTTTAAAATAAAATACATTTTAAAATAGTCAAAAATACTGGCATTCAATTCAACTCAATAAAAAGATATTTTTATAATGTACGAATGCATGCTTTGCATAATAAACATGAACATGAAAACTAAGAAATTCAAGATCTTAAGAAAACGTTTAACGGATGATAAATATGCAGTGGTTATAACGAAAGACTACACGGCCTAAATCGTTGTAAAACAATTATAAGCAGGGATGTTAGCCCTTGACCTTGGTCCTACCCTTAAGGACAAGTTAAAAGTCCTTGGTCCTGGTCCTGGCCTTGAGAGCTGAGTCCCTGGTCCTAGTCCTGGTCCTGGCCTTGAGTGTTGAGTCCTTAGTTTGTCATTGAAATCAGTCAGTTACTTGGATCATAAAACAGTGCTGTATTAATCCATCCAATGTCTATAGCACGTAGGCCTAATGAATAAGGACTCATTCAAGATATATTTTATTATGTTTTACGGCCTGCGTTTATAGCACCCATATAATGTTACCACACGACACTGGGAGCATGCATGCATATATATATATATTATGTATTATATGGGTGCCATATATATATATATATATATATATATATATATATATATATATATATATATATAAATTATATATATATATAATCCAACACAATCTATGTGTTAACCCCAACCCCTGGCCATCTCTGTTGATTATAGGGCATGATAACAATTGCTTTTAATACTGTTAAATCGAGTTTTATTTGAGCGAACCTTTACAACGAGTGTTTCAAACGTTTCAGCACTTTGAGGTCTGTTTTTGCTGTTTTCTTGGTACGTCGGGTGACGCGACGATGTTTGAAAGGTTTTACAGCTGTGTATGTATAATGTGTTTCACTATATGAAAATACTTTAGTTGTGTGCAGAAAGTCATTGTTTTACATTCAGAGTTGTTCCTCGAGGTCATAAAGAATGAAATATTTAACAGAAGAATTACAGTATGTCCAAATGCTTTTTAAAATCTAAATGCGTCTTCCTAAAATCAGACTTGAAGAATAGTTCAAATATTTTGCTGCTAGACCTACTGTTTCACGATTCTCGTGATTGGCTTGATAGTGTTCACTTCCAACAAGAACTTTATCCGGAAATTCGCTACTGTCGAACGTCCTATTTTCATAGACTGCGGAATAGGAATCATTTTGATGTATGTGAACTGTCTGCAAGAAGAGAAACATATGCACAATCAAATAACTTAAACCTACGGCTATATCATAGGGCCGTGCAATTTAGAGTTAAAATAAGTTTCTATCTATCTATATGCTATATGCTATATGCTATATGCTATCTATATGCTAAACCTACTGTTTCACGATTCTCGTGATTGGCTTGAGGGTGTTCACTTCCAACAAGAACTTTATCCGGAAATTCGCTACTGTCGAGCGCCCTATTTTCATAGACTGCGGAATATGAATCATTTTGATGTGTGTGATCTGTCTGCAAGAAGAGAACATATGCACAGTCAAATAACTTAAACGTACGGCTATATCATAGGGCCGTGCAATTTAGAGTTAAAATAAGTTTCTATCTACATTTTCATAAGTTGTTGACCAATCGCCTCTGAATTTTCAATCGATGAGTAAATAAATGCTGTGAGCTAGTTTTACTTTGGCACAATCGTCAGTTTCGAATTATACAGCTTGTAGACGAGCCATTGCCATCTCAGCGCATCACGAGAATTGCTAAAACTTTTGTTTTGATATTCGTCATACGGAGCTTGCGAACGTGCACAAGGGAAAATAGATTCTTACAAATTATCGCACTCTACCATAACTTTCACCCCGTCAACTACTTTACCTTTTACAGCACAGCGTATGCCTGAAGGGTTTGATATTTTCTATTCTCCGGTTGGAAAACATTTTAAAAATCAACGATTATATGATACTCAATTATATTTAGCAGTGTTCGTCATCCTTGCTAGTAGTTGTACTATCTAATATAGTATGTGGCTAAAGTAAACAAAACATGTCAATTTACATGCAACTGCAGAGTTCTGTTCGGATAGACCGTTCAACTGACGTTAACTTACTACGATCAAAATTTGGTACGCGTCTGACACATTTTGTAGACATAATGAATTTTATTTGTCTAAAATGGATACATACCGTACCTTATTTATGCAGTTCATTCATTTGCCAAAATAAGATGATTACTAGACACATGCGTTTGTCTTCTATATTAGGAGCTGATGTGGGGAGGGGGTTAGAGATAAAGCGACATTAAACCTTGATTTCCATAGTGTACTTTGTACGATTGGTTCTCGTAATGATCCTCGATACTTCAGATGTCAGATCCTGTACTTGGATGCGAAATATCTCGAATTTCAGCGATTACTTTCGAACTGTGACGAAATCACTTAGTAAACTATACGAGCTGGCTTGCTTAACATTCACTTCCGGACTGTTCTGCACGCAAGCTGCAAGAAAACCGTTGATTACTCTTAGCGCAAGCCAGTGGCGGCTCCACAGGGGGGCCGTGCCTCCTATTAAGTGCCCGCCCCAGTGGCCCCCTGTTGGGACCCTATACTTAATACTGCATACCTAACAACAAATGGTTGGCTCCATGATTAGAAATTGCCACCCCAACGGTTCCCCACTTGCCAAATCCTAGAGACGCCACTGGCGCAAGCATGCGTTTTCAATCGAAACGATCGATTAATTATTATCTCTTTACATCCACCGAAAGGAAAATCAATTCGTTTCAAATTCGTGAGAATTGGCATTCAAATTCCTGTTTTTCTCACAAACTATCCACCTCTACATGTAATTCACAGGCAAAAATTTGAGATAACACTTTGCTACAGTCATCCTAAGCACGTTCCTGTTTTAGCCATGCAACACCTACATAAAAAACAATAAAATAATAATAACTAGCGATTACAAATCATTATGTTGAAGACATTTCGAACCACACTTGTCGATTGAAGTCGACGATGATGTTGCGCTGCTACAAAACTCTGTGTAAAGCTGAGAAGCGAAGCAGTGACTGCGATTCAACAACAAGTAGCAACTTGAGGCTTCTGTACGATATGCAGTCAACGACCTGTAGGCCTATACATGTATTTAAGAGAGTTGACAGACATTCTAACTATAAGCAATGCTTCAAATGCATGTAAATCTGACAAGAATCAAGCAGCACTTATCTTTGTAACGATGATCCGCCTCGTCTGCCCATTAGGCCTACAGCAGTTATTTTAACGATCCAGCTTTCCCCGGTTAACTCGCTGAACTAGTTCGTAGGCCTTCGCCTACCGACCGGCGTCATCAGCTCCGATCTGGTCACAGTGTCAAGTTGCTTGTTCCCCTTCCATCCAAGACCGTGCAACTTGGCGAGAGATCCGTTACGCGAGGGAACCCTATCCTCTGGAACGCCCCTACCTAACAACGTGTCTATATGGAATCTAGCCTCGAATTGTTTGCAAAGAAACTTAAGACGTACTTGTTTGATATATCGTGTAAGTGCAGAATGTAAAGTGCTATTGACTTTGGCCTTCGGCTATGATTATTGCGCTATATAGATTGACTTTTTAACATGGCATAACATGACATGACATTAGACCTACACGTAGATTGCTTATAAAACTTCATGTATCCCATATGCAGTACCGAGGAATTTATATTCAACTCATGGTATTATTGATGAGATTTCCTCAATATAGGCCTATTTTGCCCCAAGCCAGCTTAAATAAACATTTGACTGTTGAGAAAACGATTCTAGGAATTTTCTAGCGCTAGTTAAAGTAAGCTGCCGGCTTAAGTTAAATGTTAATTTCGACTTTTGCACCACTTTGTTGTCAAAAAGTTGGCAGACTTAAACGGCTTCAAGATTATTTTGCAGTAAATGCCCTTCCATGAAGACTTCTTTCTCAGAGGATAAGTAACTGCCGAATAAAACTCCGAAGAGTCAATTCACTTCGTCAAATTATAAAAAGTTTTGGCTAATTGTTCTTCTTACGCGACTTTGACTTGATGATGATCGAATAGCCAGACACTTGGTCTAGCAGACTAAGTAGAGCAACCATAACAAAGGACTTGGTATTTGTAAATATTTGCTTTCATAGGCCATAAAAGTTGTTTTCCTGCATATATTTTAATTAATATGTCTTTCTGCCTGTCTCTGTGTCTCTGTCTTTTTGTCTTCCTGTCTATCTCTGTTAAGAGGTGTCACGGTTTCATTTGAATCTGCGTATCTTTGCAGCAATAATATTTTATTTTATTTATTTATTTTATTGAAAGTTAGGATTTATGTGGTGAATCATCCTAGAAGGACTACTTGAACACATTACAAAGTACATGAATAATATAGGTCAGGATTTAACAGAATAGCTCATCTCAAACAGCCAAGTCTTCAGTTGCTTCTTAAATATGTCCAGAGAAGGTGATGATTGAACACAGACTGGAAGACGATTCCAGGCTTTCGCTGCGGTAACCGGGAAGGCACGGTCGCCGGCAGGGGCAAGGCGTGTGCGCGGCACGAGGAGTGCTTGAGTAGAGCCAGATCGCAGACGCCTTCTACTGTCTGTGTCAGCCGATCTCTGGAGTTCGCACCGGAGATAGGAGGGGCCGATGTCGTGCAGGCACCGATAGACGAGGGTTGCTAACTTATACGTTATTCGCTCGGAGACTGAGAGCCAGTGTAGGTCGATCAACAGTGGCGTGATGTGATCATACTTCCTTGATCGATGGATCAGGCGTGCAGCCGCATGAAGTACGCTCTGGAGTCTGTCGAGGAGGTGTTTCGGAAGCCCTGCTAAGGTGGCGTTGCCGTAGTCAAGTTTAGTGATTACTAAGGCACTGATCAAAGTCTTCAGGGCAGTGAGAGAGACATATTTTCGTATGCTGCGAATTAACCGCAGTGCTGCGAAGCAGCTGGCGACGGTGCGTGTCACGTGTTGCCTCGTCGTGGCGGTATTATCGATATAGATGCCGAGATTTCTGACATAGGGGCTTGGATGGATATCGTGACCATTGATCCGGACCGAAGTGGATTGGAGCAGGTGCTGCTGTCTTTCGGTTGCCATCCATAAGATTTCTGTCTTCGCAGTATTGAGCAATAGCAAAACAGCCACTACAGGAATTCATCATGAAAGCTCACGTAGTGTTATAATGTAACTTAATGTAATTTAATTACAATACGTAACAATAGGGTACTAGATTAGGCATTTAACGTTAGTTTGAATAAGCCTATATTTATACAAAATTGCAAAGAACTGAAATCTAATATGTTCGCTGCTTTGCCATTGTATATTATGAATTGAATTTTTTGTAGAACCAAAAATAACGGAAGTTGGAATAGAGAGAGGTACGAGTGACAATGGTTCCCAGCATAGGATAAATCCTACTAAAGCACTTAAATTCAGTTATAATAATAATAATAATGGCAATTATAGATTATTGAAATCAGCAAGGCTCAGTTCAAAGATATCTAGGGGCATGGGTGCAACACTTTTAATGGCCCTAGAACTGCGGAGGAGAAAACCTTAGAAAAACCGACAGAAGGTAATGGCAACCCACTGTCGTAGATTGCCGAGGAAACCATGGATTTTCAAAGAAAGCAGATTATAAGAAACGGCGTTAAGGAATCTCTGAGTAAAAACTCGAGCTTCTCGCCCGGTAGGGAAAGTCATGAACGACAGGTGACACCCGACCGTAAACCAGCTACTGTTCGAACCTCAAAACGAAGATATAGGAAGGAGACAGAGAAAAGAGAAAGAGTCAAAATTGGTACATGGAATGCTAGGACACTGTACCAAACTGGAAAAAACTAAGTAATGTGATAAAAGAAATGCAAAGAATGAAAGTAAACATATTTGGCATAGCAGAAACGAGATGGACAGGAAAGGGAAAGTTCACAACAGAAGGAAGGACAATAATATACTCGGGGGCAGAAAAGCATCAAGCAGGAGTGGCATTCATATTGGATAAAGAGACAACCAAAAGTTTACTGGGACATTGGGAAATATCAGAGCGAGTAATAGTCATCAAAATACAAGCCAAACCATGTAATATAAATATAATACAGGTGTATGCCCCAACAACAGAACATGACGAAGAAGATGTAGACAAATTTTACGAAGATATAGAAAAGGCAAAGGGAATATGCAAATCACAGGAGGTGCTAATAGTAATGGGAGATCTAAATGCAAAAGTTGGAAAAGGAAGAAGGGGAATGGCAGTTGGGCCACATGGATTGGGGAAATGAACGAACGGGGGGAAAGATGGGCAGATTGGTGTGAGGAAAATGAGCTAATAATCACAAACACCTGGTTCGACAATCATACACGAAGAATGTGGACATGGAGGAACCCAGGAAGTACAGCCAAGAATCAAATTGACTACATTGCAATAAAAGAAGATTCAGAAATGCAGTGAAACAGTCAAAAGCATATCCAGGAGCAGACTGCGACAGTGATCACACACCAGTGATTGCCAACATGTCGTCTATAAAATTCAAAAAAGTTCAAAAAGCAAAGTAAGGGAACAGTATGACTGGAAAGCGATGACAGAAAGAAAGACAGAAGAATTTGAAATTAAACTACAAAACAGGTTCCAAGAATTAGAGGGAAACGAAGACATGGAGATAATATGGGAGAATTTTAAAACAACAATAATAGAGACTACACAAGAAATTGTACCTAAAAAGCAAAAACAATTCAAAAAGAAATGGATGAAGCAGGAAATCCTGGATAAAATGGAAGAAAGAAGACGAACTAAGAACAAAGATGAAGCAAAGTACAGACAACTCAATAAGGAAATAATAGAGGAATGCAGGAAGGCAAAAGAAGAATGGCTTAACGAACAATGCAAAGAAATAGAAACACAAAGGAATACACAGAATATGTATGACAGGATAAAAGACTTATCAGGAAAAAAAGAGATCAGGTACAGGCAGCACAGTTAAAACAAAGGAGGGGAATGTAGTGGCGGAAGATAAAGAAGTACTGAAAAGATGGGAAGAGTATATAGAGGAACTATATAAGGATAATAGAGGGGCTAAACCTATAATGAGGAATAATGATGGACCTCCAATAACAAAAGAAGAAGTAACAGCGGTATTAAGAAAAATGAAGAAAAACAAAGCCCCAGGACCAGACGAACTAACAACAGAGAGATGCTAATAGCAGCAGGGGAAGCAGGAATACAGAGGGTAACAATAATAGCAAAATGAAATATATGAAACAGGAAGAATACCAAAAGAATTATGTAGGTCAATATTCATTGCAATACCGAAAAAAGCCAGGAACAATAGAATGTGAAGAACACAGAACAATAAGCCTCATAAGTCATGTAATGAAGCTTATATTAAAAGTACTTTTGAACAGGGCAAAAATTAAAATGAGGGAGAGAGTATCAGAAGAACAATACGGGTTTAAAGAAGGTAACGGGTGTAGAAATGCAATATTTATTCTAAGGATGATTGGCGAAAGATGTATAGAGATGCAAAGAGATCTGTACCTATGCTTTATAGACTACGAGAAGGCATTTGATAGTGTAAAACACGAAGAACTGTTCAAATGCCTAGAAAACATAGCACTAGATGGAAAGGACATGAGGATATTTCAAACCTGTACTGGAATCAAGAAGCAGCGATAAGAATTGAAGGAAAAATAGGTAAGTGGATACAAATTTTAAAAGGGACAAGGCAGGGTTGTGGTTTATCACCAGATTTCTACAATGAATATGGGGAAGAGATTATGAAGGAAACAGAAGAATTGGAAGGAATAAAGATAGGAGGAAAAATTTAAACAACCTACGATACGCAGATGACACAACACTAATGGCAGATACTGAAAGAAAACTACAAAGGTTATTAGACAAGGTGGCAGAAGAGAGTGAAAAGAAAGGACTAAGAATAAACAAAAAAAGAAGACGTACTGTATGGTAATTACAAAAAGAAAGAAATTCCTAAATGCAGGCTACAATACAGGGGAATGGAAATAAAACAGGTAACACAGTTCAAATATCTAGGAAGCATATTCACAAGCGATGGAAGAAGTGAAAAGGACATTGAAACGAGAATAGGTATGGCGAAGTCAGCCTTCATACAACTCAAAAAGATTCTCACAAATAAACATATTTCAACAACAACACGGCTCAGAATTCTTCACAGCTACGTTTGGGCGGTTCTGATGTACGGCTCGGAAACATGGACGTTGACAAAAACATCAGAAAGGAAACTGGAAGCTGCAGAGATATAGGTTCTTATACTGCATTCTCAGAAGGATGCAAAAAATTTCATGGACAGAAAGAATAACCAATGAGGAAGTACTAAAAACTTTTGGTACAAAAAGAAAATTGCTGAAAACCATAAGAAAGCAGCAGCTTGAATTCTTTGGACATCTAATAAGAAAAGACGGATTGGAAAATCTAGCCATAACAGGAAAAATAGAGGGGAAAAGAGCAAGAGGAAGACAAAGAATAAAGTTTACGGACAGCCTAAGAGAAGCGACAAGAACTACAGACAACATCGAACTGATAAGGAAAGCCAGAAACAGAGAAGAGTGGAAATCCATGGTCGCCGACGTAGCAATACATGGCACATGAAGAAGAAGAAGAATAATAATAATAAATATTATTATTATATATTATATATTATATATTTGTTAATATATAATGAGCTGTCGCTATAATCGGAACCACTGGTGATTGTAAGAATCTGTAGGAAAGAGCATGATGTCGTTTCAGTCTGATTTCTTTGAATACTGTAAGTCTAATATTATTTATAATGACGCAAACTCAAGGCCATCACAGATGTATTGACTGAAACGAGTTATCGCTGTAACCGATGTTCCTATCAGTGGCGGCTCCAGGATTTGACAAGTGGGGGGCCGTTGGGGTGGCAACTTCTAATCATGGGGGGGCAACCATTTGTTGGTATGTATGTGGCATTAAGTATAGGGTCCAAACAGGAGGGCCACTGGGGGGCAGGCACTCAATAGAGGGCAGTGGCGTAGCGTGACTTTTTAAAGGGACGGGGGCCATCTTTGTCATGGGGGGCCCCAAAGTTTCAAAGTTTCGGGCTGACGAGATGGCAAAAAAAAAAAGGTCATCGCCTCCTTTTTACCCTGACGAGCAAAAAAAAAAAAAAGGTCGTCAGCACGTTCACTTCTATGGCTAGGGTTAAAGTTAGGTTAGCCTAACCTAACCTAGCTTAAAACTCTCTTTGGGGCTAAATCTGCCGATAAGGGCCGGGGGCAGTCAACAAAGTGCCCCCGCCCCCCACGTTACGCCACTGATAGAGGGCAAACTATATAATTGCCCCGGTGGAGCCGCCACTGGTTCCTATAAAGAGACTACTACCGTCTGTCTCAATCAATAACTGAATAAGCTTATTACTGGATTCGATTTGCATATTGACTTGATGGATGAACCAATCAAACAATTTGCACTTAATAGCATATTCAAGAAGGTTATAGGTTCTTATACTGTAAGCCTACATAAATTAGTTAGCTAGCTACTATTCTAACACTCGGTGGCTAAATCTGTCGATAAGGTGTGATAGCGATGGGACTAGAGCTGGAGGGCACATATAAGACAAAATTTGTTCCGTTGCTCCATTTAGAACCAAACTATATAATTAATTATCTAATTTAAGGAAGACTTCTCATGTCTCGTTTTGAGTGCCACATTAGTGCTTGCATGTTGACTTAATAAAAATGCGGTTTAAAGTGGTTTAGGAGTCCAAGTTAGCCTGTGTGTAAACCACCGTAATAACTGACTACAGTTAATAACCTACTGTAGCTTTCCCAGATAACGTTTGAGTCTATTTATTGTTTCAACTGTTACTGCCTTTTCGTCCAAACTGTTCCATTTATCCACATCACTAGCGCTAAAGAAACGTTTCCCTTGTTCCAACCCCTTTCTTAACTTAGTCACTAAGTAGATTTAATTTCTCGATACACATGTTTATGAATGAATCTGAGATAGGCATATTTGAGTTTTTGTATCTTCATTTCGATACGATTCTTGTTTCGGTTTCATTTACACTGTTTTTGTCTTGCATCACGAATCGCTATGATAAATTGTTAATACCGACAACCAGGTACAATTTGCAGAAGTAATTTACAGTTAAAACGTCGTGATGTTGTTTTGAATTCAGTCGATCGAGTCTTTTGGAAAAAACTAAGATGACGGCTGGAAATACAGACCTAAACAAATAGAGTAACACATTTATTATCCAATGCAATGTGAACACTAATTGGAAATGACTGTCTCTATAATTGAAGTCTAAATATCTGATTTTAAACAATTGGATTGCTCACACATTTCCCTGGCCTTGTTATCAAGTAACGTGGCTGCATCAAATAATTTATGCACGAGAATTCAGCCTAAACAAACCATGCTGGAAAGAGTAAAACAAAGGAAACTCCATCTTTTTGGACACATATGCAGAAAGAAAGAGGACAGAAAGATCAAAGCTCTAATGTTTGGAATAATGGAGGGTGCCAATAAGAGAGTGAGACCACACAAGGAATGGTGTGATGATATTGAGGAATGGTGTGGAAGCAGTTTACTGGATCTTTGCCACAGAGCAACGGACAGGAAAGAATGGCAGAAAACTGTGGAGGTGGCATTATACACCAACGGGCGATGAGCCCACGGTTAATGATGATGATGAGCCGTGAGTATAATATAATGATTTAATGATTTATAAATATTCTTTATGATACAAGGACATTTCGGTTTATTCGTATTTGATTGTAGTCGACACAGAATGACTGTTGACTGACATCGCAAGCTTTTATTGTCAGCGACAGACAATAGTAGGCCTATAGACTTGACCTAGAGCCAACACAACATGCTCTGCCCTCACCAGATTTCAATGTACAAATTGCAATACAATAAGAAAAATGAAGCCGAATGCCATAAATATTATTATGCTGCTCGGCTGTTTTAAACATGCAAAGTTCAATCTCTTTCCAAGAATGGCGTGACGCTTTCACGCTTAAGTTCCAAAAACCCACTCGCAAGCAAAATAGGCTTACATACTTATAGGCCTACATGTGAATCCAACGCTAGGCAGTTTCGTGCTAATATTAAACCGGTATCATGCAGTGCGGTATTTTTTTAGGCTAAGGGAGAGGGACTGGGGGAACTGCTGACTGACTCCACCACTGGTCCAATCTATACAATAGCAAGGGGAGAAGTTTCATGCTTTCATTAAACGTTCTGACTAACTTCGTTGGCATAATGAAACAGATAAAAATTCTTTCCCTACTGGTCTGATTCTTTCCTCTCCCCACTTGTCTGACTCGCACATACCATCTGAATCTGATGTCACTGAGTGGCATAAACTTTGAACGCATGTGTCATATAATAATAATAATAATAATAATAATAATAATAATAATAATAATAATAATAATAATAATAATAATAATAATAATAATAATAAGAAGAAGAAGAAGAAGAAGAAGAAGAAGATCTTTGCCACAGAGCAACGGATAGAAAGTAGACAGCAACAACAACAACAACTAGTTTTAGAGAACCACTATGCTTCACCCATCCATCCATCCATTCGCATTATGGTCTTGCTGTGTAATCTCATTCTTGCCCTCTTGTCCTCTATTAGGCTTGCTCCTCTATTCTTCTTCTTCTTCTTCTTCTTCTTCTTCTTCTTCTTCTTCTTCTTCTTCTTCTTCTCTGTCTTCTTGTCTTTGCATCTACAAATAGCAACAAAACTTTGCATTAGTCTATACAATGTAATAACTGTTCCATTCAATGAGTTATTCAACTCTTTCCAGTAATTAATTACAGTACAGTAATTAATTACAGTACAGTAATTAACTACAGTACAACCTGCAACACACGCTGTCGAGAAGCATGCGACGGATCCGGCGATCATCGCCCTTAGGACGAGACGGGCAAAATCTGTCCGTCGTTCGGGAGCCATCGCCGTGAACGCTCCCAGCTGGATTCCGATCGATCCGATGTTCGAAAACCCACACAAGGCGTACGTTGCGATAACTATGGATCGCTCCTGCACAGATCAGAGGAATAGTTTGTCGCTGGGTTAATGAAACTATGCCAATGTCAAAATTTTGATTACAATGATCTGTCTTCTGTGTGTGTAATGTCAAAAAACGTCGAAGTCCTTCCCGAGACTCACGGGCTCATAGGGCGGCGCTGATCTCCGTTGCTAAAGCCCTCGGGCCATGCCAGTTTAATCAATAATAAATGCTATTCGAACTTTTATTGCTTTGAAATCTATGCGTATACTTCGATGATTTAGTCTCTCGGTTAAGAATTAATTTGTGTTGAATTTTATACAATACAATTAATAAATCCAGTTAATTTCAACTGTGTACAACCTGCAAGAACGCTATCCGAAGTGCACGACGGATCCGGCGATCATCGCCCTTAGGACGAGACAGGCAAAAGTCCGTCGTTAGCCAGAGGGAACGCTCCCAAAAATACCGATCGATCCGGTTGTACATATAATGTGTTATGTAATGCAAAGACAATTGATTAAAATCATATTTAATTATAGTCGACCAAAAGTATTGCATCGATTATTTTTTGTCGTCAAATAATTTTTTCTTAGTTTTTTTGAAAGTTTGTTGAAATAGTTTCTCGATTCAAGGGCAATACACGCGTACAGCATCCAATCCACAGGGCGTCATTGGCGGATAGGGGCAGGGGACCGTGCCCCAAAGGAAATGAAGAAATAATGTATGATTCATTAAATAAATAAACGTGAAATGTGCAAAAAAACCGCAACAATTGCCAAAAATATCAACAATTTGCAAATTTGCCAAAATTTGCCCAAAAATTTGCCAAAACATATCTCGCCCGAAGAAAAGTGTGAAGTGACGACGCAGCTGATCGAAACAATCGAGCATTTGTTTATCTAAATTTGAAATAAACTAACCGATATGACTCCGTTTTCAAGCGTAGTTGAATTTCCACCCGGGTATTCCAGAATGATGTCGTCGCCCTGGTAGTGCCAGGTTCCGTTTTTGGCGGTGTGTGCGTCCAGCTGATCCTGATTTCCAATGAGCACTCCCAGTTCCTCGTAGGCGATGAACTCGTTCAGGAACGTCTTGGTTCCAATCAGACCGGCGACGGTCCGGCAATCCTCGACGTCGACGCCCATCACGAGTGCGAACGGCCACAGCACGTAGGAACATATGAACTAAATTAACGAAGCAATGTAATTTTAAGGAGCGTGGAAATAATTATTACACGAGACAGAAACTCGCTTCGTGTTCCTCCGAGGAAACCTTTTAAGATGTTTATAAGTCACAGCGTTCTTTAATTAATAAGGCTGTATTGAAAATCACCTGGCTAAAATTAATCTGTAGATATGTCGTAGGCTTCCCTTCATTGGTTTTGCGGCTTTGCCACGGGGATTCAGGGGCTGGGGTTTGAGCAAAACCGTTGAGAATTTTTCGAGGGAGTAGGTAGCATGAGCGAAGGGAACACGTGACTGGTGAAAGAATTTCTTGAAGAGCTTTTTCGCTCGTCTGTGACTTTTTGAGCCGAAAATGTCGATATGCCCATCTATTCCCGAACCCTGGCCACGTAAGTCACGGCTTTCTTTAAACGGCCAAAGTCAAGAAGAATCGGTGTATAACGGTACGAATACCATTGACGGGAGTAAAAAGATAGGCCTACTCACCTGTGCAGTTCTCAATCTTACGGTCCACTGATTTACTGACCTGAAAAGTGAGTTCCTCTATTCCGACTCTCTGTCCGAAGTACGTCAGCGTTGCGTTGAGAAATTCGAGAGCGGCTATGAAAGCGATTATGTTAGCCGCTATGTTAGCCACCAGAGGGATGGCGTTGGACGCCCCGGCTGAAAGCGCTTCCATAGCGTTAGTGTCGCCGCTATACAAGATAAATCAAAGGTCTCTTTGAAAATCTGTAGAAATAGTTTCACTGATCCGATGTCTGCATAGCATCGAATCAATTAGCAAACAGCCATGCAGCCATTAGATAAAATTCTACTCAATAAGCACAATTCAATTTGTTAATATCGATTATATCTAAAATAACTGGTAAACTGGAAATTCGAACGCCTGTCGTTAACTGATAGTTTTGATAGAGAGAAGAAATATTTGCATTATTTAAAGCCTGCCTTTTCTCGAAAATATTTTCAATATCTTTGCATCGGTTTTTGACTTCTGCGTCTCTGGATAGGCGAGCTTCGATATAGCGAGGGCAGCTGGGGCCGACATGACAGACGCTGCCAACAAGTGGTTTGCCTGGTACCTTTAAACGTACAGTATAACGCTAATATGTAAATTGTATCAACATCATCTTCATCTTCATCACGAACATCATAAATATCATCTCGCCATCATCATCATCGTAATTTTTGTCTTCGTCATCCTCACCCTCATCCTCATGATAATCATCATCCTAATCATCATCGTCGTCATCATCATCGTTGCCGCCGCCGCCGTCGTAATAATATTTTTCCGTAGTCGTCATTATCAGGTTCGCATTCTCGTCACTTAGATTGGGGATTTATACCCCAAACAGGATGTAAGCCCCGAGGACACTGCCCGATATCGTAGCGAAGCCGCCGGTCATAACGGCGTGAAGTTCCGAGTTCGTCATATCCTTCAACATCGGTCGAATCATCAGAGGCGCCTCCGTCTGAAAGAGTACAGTCAAAGAGAATATATATATATATATATATATATATATATATATATATATATATATATATGATCAAAAGAAACACCGATACTCCATGACAATTCGTTCAGAAAACGTTCCCAAAGAGCAATAATTAAGTAAGTAAAATCTCGTAAACTTATACAGCGCCCCGGAAAGCAGTACAGTAGTAGCTGCTTATTCTTATGTGCTTAATCTTTCTTGAGATAGCTATATAGACAAGGTGATTTGTCGGTGGGGCAAAGGTCAGTATATCTATGAGGCGGCGGGTCAGGTTGTTATTGCTATGGAGGAAATGACTTTTCGAATAGGAATAACGCTTTGAAAGATAGAGACGGAAAGACAACAAAGACAGAATACGTTGGGAAACACGCGTTTACGATGCGTCCACGTGATGGTCTCACCTGACCGATGAAGATGTTGCCGGCGGCGTTGACTGATTCGCACGCAGTCGTGCCCATGCACGCCTGCATCACCTTGGCTACCTTGACGATCACGTACTGCATGACACCCAAATAGTACAACACCGGAGATGGTGGCGCTGAAGAATATCACCGTCGGCAGAACCTTCGCAAAGACACAGGTGGACGATATTAAATTAAGTCCTTCAATCGCAGGTGATTATTATTTCCCTCTGAACAATCAATCCAACGAGCTTAGTTCAGTTCAGAGGTTCCAAAACCACGGCCCGCGTAGGCCTACAACTCTCGACCCCCCAGCTTTCAGAAAGCTCAAGTAAAGAAAGCAAGGCCTCAGTATTTTGATATATAATGACTGATTGATTTTATAGTACAGGAATAGCCAACCAACCAAGTGTGTAGTAATCTATCATAACTTTAATCATTTTAGCAATAATTCATCTATACTAAGTGTTCGAT
Organism: Metaphire vulgaris; assembly: GCA_018105865.1. NCBI lineage: Eukaryota > Metazoa > Annelida > Clitellata > Crassiclitellata > Megascolecidae > Metaphire > Metaphire vulgaris. Next base: position 7,672,699 of record CM030845.1, on the reverse strand, counting down.
TTTCAAACAAATCTCTGATGTGTAGTAGGTATGTCAACAGCCAAAATTTTTGGCCTGCACCGAGGTCTGTCCGAACCAGCGGGAAAGAGGGCTTAAACTACCACAAACATTTGGAAAATTGAACATTGAACATTTCTATGAAATGAAAGTGTACTTGAAAGGCGAAGAAATGATCTTCGTATGATTCGCCGAACACGAATTCTGAGCCTGCGTTGACATAGGCTAAGTACTCGGTAACCCGATCACCAAGCCATTGAAAAGCTTCGTAGCCAAACGTCCATCTGAGAGTTATCAAGGCCATCACGAACTGCAGAGCGAATCCCCAACCAACAGTTCTCCAGTTAATCTGGAATCAAGGCAATTCTTCGCTGCATAAAATGTGCAGCGCTTAAAATAAATTGCTTAAAATAAAAGGACTTCATTATGAGATTTAAAATATGTCGTTTGCGGATTTTTAAATGGAGATTGCAGGGGCATTAATAATGGCAAATGTCAATATTTTAATTAAACTGATAGCTCCATCGCCTTTTTAATGCACCTTACAGGTACAAACAAGCAGCACTCTAGCTAATGCTCTGTTCTAGAAATGTGCTAATGAAAAGATTTCTTGATAGCAGTTATAGCAGTCTTCAAATTAAGCGCATAGGCATACATATTAGGCAGCAAGGCCATGTTGATATAAGAGCATTGTAGCTGATCAGGTGAAACGGACAGACTCTGACCTGGCTTGGCTTGTGAGAGAAGATGAAAAAGAGTATAACGTAGACGATGATTCCGCTCAACGATACAAGGTTGTAGGCGTTTTTCGTTGTGTAGAAAATGTCGACAAACGTAAAAATGATGACGACAAGAAATGTCAGCGCAAGAATCGAACTAAACAAAGCCGAACAAACTCATCAGTGTCTTATCTACTTCCTTAAAAAACATCAAACATTCACCATGCAGGTTATCCAGCTTATAATGAAAAATAGTCATGCAACTTGATAAAAACAACTAATTTCGCATGAACAATCGCTTAGTTTTAGTTTTAGTTTTTTAAAATAAATTTATTTAGAGACGCTTCCGTGAGCATAGGCGCAAACTTCTATTAGGCCGCTAGGCTCGACCCCCCACTTTTAGGACGCCATGCTAGGGAAGGGAAGGGTTTAATGGCTGGGCCCCCATTTTTCCTCCGAGTTTACGCCAATAATGATGTTTGTGAGTAAAGAAATTTAGAGAAGATAAAAAAAGAAAGTTAACTTAACAGAGAAGATAAACTAGAGGATGTTTCATTAAAAATATTAGCCAATAGACTCATCTTTGTATACTGAGTTTGAAGCAATGCGTTAGAAAGAGAGTTGACTCGATGGTCGGACTAAACCAAAGATTAGGCTCTCTTGAAAATAATTATCATAATGGACTTTAGAGGTTGAGCACGCGAGCAAAGGCTTGGCGTTGCTAATAATAATATGATTTTGCCATGCAGGGATCGGACAAAATGCATAACAAAGGCTACTCTACTTTTAGCGAGCTGCGACCGCCCCTCCAGAACTCTTATTATGCATTTTGATTATTTATCGGCTTACCGCTTTGAACAGAACGCTTTGGTTTTACGCAAGATAGCACTAGGCCTACTCACATATTAAACAGCATATGGCTGAGAATAAGATAATATATCAATAGTCATCTGTGCCAACAGTTGAAAGGCTGGCTCTGATTGAATAAGATAAATTCTTCAAACAGGATTGATAGGCATCTAATTCTAAAGAGCTGTGCCTCTTTCTCCGCCTCAAGTCAATACCTATAATGCCCTATAACAACATTTCCATTGTGCTGACATCAGTGGCGGCTCCACCGGGGGAGGGGCAGGGGGGCCCGTGCCCCTATTGAGTGTCTGCCCCCCAGTGCCCCCAGTTGGGACCCTATACTTAATGCTACATACATTAAACAACAAATGGTTGACCCCTTATGATTAGAAGTTGCCACCCCAACGACCCCCCCACTTGCCAAATCCTAGAGCCGCCACTGGCTGACATCGTTACGCTATTGCTTTCACGCTAGCTCCACCTGTCTAATATGGAACGAAGAATCCAATGGCAAGTGGCGAACTGTGATGTCGAAAGGTCGAGAAGTTTAGAAAAATGAAATTAATTTCAGAATGAAAAAGGAATATTACAGAATGGTCTGTGTGACCTATGTTTCCATCCACTGTAACCACTCTTACAACTGTTCATATACAAGGCATAGCCTAATAAGTATCTGTCTAAATCAGCTGTGGCGTAGCCATGGCTCCAGAAAAGGGGCACATCGACATATTCGGGTAAAAAGTACCCGACGAGCTAAAAAGGTCGTCGATACACACATTCTCTTTGATCATGCAACCTTCTCCCTCCAAAATTTTTCAAGGGCTTTGCGCAAATCCCACGACCAGATCCAACCAGAATGGGGGGAGGCGTGCGTGCCCCCGTGGTCACGCTAACGTAAACTTAGAGGAGTTTTTTTGTCAATATTCACTGCCATACCTGAGCAAAATACGAAAATCATTGATAAGTCCGTTCACGCTGTCTAGTCTATCTCCTGCTTTGAATCTCTATGCTTCTGGTTTTCGAAGACCTCTTAGAGAAAATGCTAAACTTTAACCTTCCTCTCACAATATAGGCCTAGTCCACCTACTAGTTAATGGTGATCGGATGCTTGTCGATGAATCTGGTGACTGGTTCCATCCATTCCTGGGTTTTCTCTCCGTAGTGTTTCCAGACGACGTGCAACGTGATGCCGACGAGAACGAGACAGCTGATCCAGAGCAGACGAATCGAACCCTCGCCTCCGAACTCGTACCACATGGCGTAGGCGAAGTACGCGCAGTACCCGACTATCAGAAGTACCAGAAGACCGAACTTGACGTCATAACTGTGGTTCTTCCAGAATGTGCTGATCCCCGTCTGGACTTTGATGACCTGTCTAACGAAGCAGTTCGGATCCGGATTGACGTCGACCGCGTCTTCGTCGTCATCTTGATCACTTTCTGCGCCGATTTTTTCTTCCGTCTATAATTTATTCACATAAGAGCAGCAGAAATAATACGAATATTTCAAGACTTTATATATATATATATATATATATATATTACCTGTATTATTGTGCAAAGGGCTGCCAAGTGGTTATAGGTTATCTCGATGGTACTAATCATTCTCAGTCAGGTTGGTTTTAATGGTTTTAATCATCGACGAGTTTTCGTCGAATTGCATAATTGTATTGCTTGATGCTGATTGAAACCAATCAAGTTCTCTCTCTCTCTCTCTCTCTCTCTCTGACAAAATAAAATCGTTAAAATACTCGTATGAATAAAAAAATGAAAAGTAATGAATAATAAAAGCAATAGGTAATAAAATGTAAGGAACAGAACTTTAAGAAATTCTAGAATGATGATGTCAATGCTTAGTGTTTGGCATGGATTATAGACAACACCCTAAAACAGGAAGTTCAATAAACCTCAAAATAAACCTCAGTACTATAGGATACTAGATTGGAAGGGTACAACAGTGGTTCTCACACAGGGCAAACCTTCCTGAACCATTTGAAACCTTGTTACTAGATTATTATTATTATTATTATTATTATTATTATTATTATTATTATTATTATTATTATTATTATAACTATTGTTAATATTTTTGTCGAGAAAAAGCGCGTCGCTTGAAATGAAAATATATGGCGTCAATGAGATTGGCACAAACACGCATAAGAGCCTAATTAATAACATTTGATGCATTTACCCATAGCAAGTTAGTGTTATCGCTGGTTATGTGGGCCTACTTGTGATCAGTTGATAGGACAGTAGAGCTGTAGGCGAGGCCCATTGTCACTCAGCAAGATTAGCCGATTCACTGTTAAATGTACACCTAGAATCGACACTGAAATTGGTAAGAGAGTTTTTTCTATTTCTGGGCCAAAAATCTAGAACGCTCTCCCTCTGGTTGCCAGTTCTTCCAATTAAGTGATTATTTTCAGATCTAGGATTTAAGCACATCTCTTCCAATTAGCATTTCCTCCATAGTCTCTCTTGCTGTTTCCCTCTGGAATCACCTGGTTTTCTGCGGATGGATTTGAAGTACCATCGATTGATACCTTAGGTATTAGATATGGTGCTATTATTATTATTATTATTATTATTATTATTATTATTATTATTATTATTATTATTATTATTATTATTATTATTATTATTATTATTATTATTATTATTACTTGGACCAATTTATACCAGAATTTGTCAATTGTCAACGCATTACATAAGACATACACTGTGTCTTAGCAAAAATAACAAATTCCGACTTTGTGCTTAAACGTAGAATAGAGAACTTCCCACTGCAAACATTTCAATTCAATATCAAAATTAATCTTGTTTATAGGTAGAAATCTTGAAGAGAAAATGCTTTGAGCTTTTCGGATCATTGGCTAATGGTTGGATATCTCGATATCGGTTTAGCTTCTATCACATTAATGCGATCGGTCAGCCTATTGCATCAAAATGAGCTATATAACTCTTTAGTCTTAGGCGCGTCTATGGGATTACCTTCTGAACTCTCGATCTAGCAATATAATATCAGCAGTAATTATATATGTCTTTTCAGTAGTAGTAGTAGTAGTAGTAGTAGTAGTAGTAGTAGCAGCAGCAGCAGCAGTGGTGGCAGCAGTGGCAGCAGTGGTAGTGGTGGTGGTGCAGGTGGTGCAGCAGCAGGTGGTGCAGCAGCAGTGGCAGTGGCAGTGGTGGTGCAGCAGCAGTGGCAGCAGCAGCAGCAGTGGTGGCAGGCAGCAGCAGCAGCAGCAGCAGCAGCAGCAGCAGCAGCAGCAGCAGCAGCAGTGGCAGCAGCAGCAGTGGTGGCAGCAGCAGCAGCAGCAGCAGCAGTAGTAGCAGCAGTAGTAGTAGTAGCAGTAGCAGTAGTAGCAGTAGTAGTAGTAGTAGTAGTAGTAGTAGTAGTAGTTTATAATATCTTTTATCTCGTAATTACTGGAACCTGACAATATAGTGCTAGAAGCACAGGAGAACAATACAACCGAATATTTTAGAATAATAATTGTTGTTACTATTTCAGAACTCACTTTGTTGTAGTCGACGTCGTAATAGACGTCTCTTGGATCGGTGCCTGTTTCTTCGTCCGGACGTCCGGCGACATCGTTGGGTTCGTGGCTGAACGCCTCGTTTTGGTAGGCCGTTGAATTTGCGTCATTGTGGATGGGACGAACACCCTGTAAGCAATCAGAAAAACGTTAAAGTCCTTCCTAAGCCGCGAATATATATATATATTCTCCTGCCAACCGAAGTTCGACCTGCGTAGAGATTGGGGAGCTGACAATCTTCTGCTTCAGTGGTTCTTAAACTGGGTTCGATCGAAATCTAGGGGTTCGGTGAGTCAGTCTCGGGGGTTCGGCAGAGGGAGGTCAAGACACGCACCCGACTTATATATATATATATATATATATATATATATATATATATTATTTTTCCATAAAGACGGGTTCAGTGAATGTGCATTTGAAACTGGCGGAGTTCGGTATCTCAAACAAGGTTAAGAACCACTGTTCTACGTGCACAGGTGTCCCCTCAATAGGGTGAAAAATATGGCTATAGCCGTTCGAACCCCACCAGAAGCCGAAGATTTTGGAGTGGGAACAGTGCGACGCCCCGCAGCTTTTGATATATCAATCACTGCTTCCAGCGAACCCAGTTTTAGTTCGAGGACGTCGGAAAGAGAAATGCAAAGACTGATTAAAATAATGTCCAGAAATTATAATATAATAGAACTAATATATACTATAACAAGGTTTAAAGTGGTTCAGTAGAGACTGCCCTGTGTGAGAACCAGTTGTTGTTCCCGTCCAATCTAATATCCTAATCTACTGTAATGTAATGTTTATTTGTTTGAATTCTGAAAGATTCACAGAGTTGCAAATTAGTATATTGACTAGTTTTTATCCTCTCATCCAGTTCATTCCATCTGTCCACCACTCGTGCACTAGAAAAGTGTTGTTTGTGTCTCTCAACCCGTTTCTTGAACAGTTTCATGCTGTGTCCTCTGGTTCGATCATACTGCTTGGCATTTCCACTTTGTTAGTATTTTGTATGTCTCAATCAAATTCTTTGGTTAAGATTTTCCAAGCTTCCTTAGGATAAGTACAATCGACTGATAAAACAGTGCCTAACGGGTGTAGGACATTCTCCCCTGCCCTGGACATAATCCCCCCGGACATTATCCCCCCGATAACCCTTTGAAATGACACTGCCGGACATAATCTCCCTCTATGGGCTTTGACGAAAAGCATTGTATTGCACCCGTACGGGGTCATATAATCATTACCCACACCATAAACCAGACACGAAACACTAACCCTAAACGATACTGACGGCAAAATTAAAACCATGATATTGATTTACATTGTTCATTACTTCTTTGCCGCGGAGGGAATATGTCCGAAGGATAATGTCCGGGGGATAATATCCGGGATTATGTCCAGGGGGAGAATGTTCGCACCCCGTGCCTAACACGTCTTTAGGAATTGCACAGTTGCTTATCACAGTAGAACCTATTCGTCTTGCAATAGGTGCTTGGCACGGGAAATTTCCAGGTCACCTTAAGAGTTAAATGAATTTTTATGGCTCCTAAAACGCATATAAATTGCTGTTATACGATACAATACAGGATCACTTATTAAATTAACTTTGGGAAAACGCAAAATAAAGACTATATGTATTTATAATGTCATAACCACGGTCATTGTCATAATAATGCATAATCAGTGTTTTATCCAGACTCCAGACCTTTACGGGAGGGGAAATTGCCTCGGTTGAAGGGGAAGAGACACAGTTCAATGCACAAATGTGTGTCAGTGCTGGGATTTGGGGAGATTTTTGTGGTTTCGGGGAGGGGCACCTTACGTATCAAATATAAATCAAAAGTAGTAACTTATCATAAGAGTTTGTCTGACGAAATGTTTCCAAACAGTAGGTCTACTACAGCTAAATAATAATTAATTAATCAGCCTGAACAGGGATGAAGCAACTGTGACCGATGGGTCACAGAGGACAGCAATTTTCTCGCCCCACTTTGTGACCCAGTTCGCCACTGGACCGAAATGCTGTTTCTCGTGGGTCTAAGCGACAGAATAGGTAAAACGTTGAAAAGTGGCTCAAACCTCAAAAATCTACTAATTTCCCACTCTGTGTTGCGAGCTGTGGAATGGTAAATAATTAATCAATGCGAATCCAGTTAATACATGACTAATATGCATTCTAGTTCGTCTCTGCCCCTCACTCCACGACAAAGCCCGGTAAAACTAAATAGGAAATGCAACTGCGTAACTTACCACTAATTCCATCGTTTAATTCGATTACAGATCCACATGAAGTTAGGAAAACTTAGAAACAAATCGGCCTATAGTCATCTGAAACGAAGACAATTGACAGTTTTATCAGAGATTAGACAGAGACTCTCGTAGGCCTACTATGAACGCACATTCCAGGAACGGCGTTCAGTAACGTCTTATATCAATTCGCTTAGGCCTATCTGCCAAATCAGTGTCACGATTGTCAGTTAGGCAGCAAAGTTCAGTAAAGTTATCGGCTATCTGATATCAGGTAGGCCTAATATGGACGATGATCTGGGAGACATTATTTTAAACGCACTTAATGACAGTATAAGTGACTTTGAATTTGTTTGAAAAAACACAGACCTACTAAACAGCAAAAGACTTGTTCTCTAACGAAAAACTAACAAAACCTACTTTGCTTTAAATCAATCAATCAATCAATCAATCAATCAGCCAACCAACCAACCAATCAATCAATCAAATACACCTAGTTAAAACACTTCTGTTTCAAAAACGATGAACATATGTTAAACTATGTAGGCCTATAGGCCTACAGATGTGCAGATTTAGGCCTATAACCCGGCCGGCTCAACTAGTCAACTACAGTTCATATATAGGCCCTACTGTACTGTATGCAAGATTTGTATTTGCAAAATTGTCCAGAGTTGGCCAGAGAGAAGACGCCACAGCCTCACAGGTGATGCCGCGAGCCAGCTACCCAACTTAAAAACCTACATATAGGCCTACACATAAACTTCTATTGGGTCTAGAGCCCCCTTTCTGGGAAGCACCATAGGGAACAGGAGGGTATACAGGTTGAGCTCCACCTTTTTATCATTTTAAGCCAATGTAGGCTACATAAAGAATAGCATCTGACCTCAATTCAACCACGGACTTTCATATAAAGACGACGTTGCAAAGCGTAAGTTCTAATCATTTTAAACAATAACTTCGGCCACTCAGCCAAGTAGGCCCCCTATCTTTCAGTTGTAAGCTGACAACTGAAAGCGTAGCATAAAAAGGCCAACGCTAAGTCTACTTTTTGAACTTCTATTTATATCAGATCTTCCTTGATAAAGGATTATCACGCACCAACGCTTGAAACAATAAATATAAGAAAGATTATGGAGGAAAAGCCGAAAAGCTAATTGAAAGAGATGTGTTTTAAATCCGGATCTGAATATACTCAATGAATTGGAAGATCTGACGGCCAAATAATAAAGGAATTCACGAGAAATTTAGGCTGCATTACATTGTAACCCGGGCTTATACTGCATCAGACATGTTTCATGCAAGGGCAAAAATGTCATGGTTAAACTTTAGCTAGGTTTTCAAATTTCACTGTGAAAATATTGGTAGGCCTAATTGCGTTTTCCTAGAGGGACAAGTGCCCCTCTTGTCCCCAATGTGTGGGCGCCCATGTTCACTAGGCAAAGCGTCACCTGTAAATTGGGAAGATGTATAGGCCTGGGCTCGATAGGCCTACCCCAGCGTCGGAAATTTTACTTCTCGGGCGGTCGCAAAACCGCCGATGCACAACGAAAGTCAAACGGTTTATATTAGTGGCGATAGACTCTATAAGGCCGATTTTGTGAAGCTGTCTGCCAATAAGGGCCGCTATAAGAAATGCCCGACAAAGCAACCGCATAGGTCTACAATCATCAAAACGCGAAAATAGTGGGTTAGTCACAGGCATACAACTTGATACAAGACAGGACAGAACTGGCTCGAAAATGACGAGAGATTGGGAAAGTATGCATTCGGTGTTGAAGAAAATAGCTTCCCTGGCCCAAGATACGATATTACAATATTGTTTCTCGGTATGTCGAGCGGCAACACAGCTGCCGAATTTTTTGTTGATATCGTGGCGTCGGTCGAAAGTTTTAAGTGGTTTGTTTTTGTCAATAAAATAAAATTCTCTCTTGTCCTTTTAGTCGTTCGTTTCGCTTAAAATGTCGGAGGTCGAAGCAGTAAGGACGGTCGGAAACGAAGAGAACGAAGGCGCCGACGAGAACGAACGCTCCATCGTTGATGCCAACGAGCCCCAGGTACTGATGTTAATTCTTCGAATGACCAAAGGTTCCGCTGATCGGTCTAATCATATCAACGTGATAATATATATCTGCATTTTGAGCGTAGAAGTAACCGTCTGATGTTTCGACAAGTGATTTCAGTCAACCATACGGCAAGAGTCTGGCTTTAAAATTCTCGCCCCAAATCTCATTATCATCATTCGTAGTTATTTTACCCGAACCTACTACCTTGAATTTTCTGATTATTGATTTTACTTGACTGAGCGCTCGTGAATGAGCTGGTACATCGCGCCCAGCATTATTAGGGATACAGGAGTTTGATTGTTGCATTTACCTGTTTGTAGGTGTAATTTCACAGTGAGTTTGCTTTCAAATCTAGAACAAACTGCATTCTTTTCAGCTGACTTTGCTCTATCGATTGTCTCACAGATCTAGGATGACAATTTTTGCTACCAGAAAAGACTAATTATATGATAAACAGTGGAAAAAACCATGAGAGTAATTATTTGATAGTGCTTTGTGCCTTAAAATGATCATACCAGCTACACTTATGTAGCTGCCATAATTAAACTATGGCTCTATATTCTTACCTAAGGACATTTTGTGTTGCATCAGTCATCATCATTATCGTTAACTGTGGACTCATATGCAGGTTGTTGCCATGCTTTTCTGTTTATTGCTTCATGATTCAGCTCCTGTAGACTGCTTCCACACCATTGTTCAGTATCATAACAGCATTTCTTGCGTGGTTTTCTTTTCTTATTTGCAGCCTCCTTTATTCCAAAAATCAGAGCTTTGATATTTCTGTCTTCTTTCATTCTGCAAATGTAGCCAAATAGATGCAGGCTGATAATTCTCACTTGAAGTGAGAGTTAGGCAGTCATTTTTGGATTTTGCAGCAGTTTTCAAAGCTTAAGCATTTGCACATGGATACAACTTTCATACAAGTGGGAAATATTTTTCAGGTCCCCGATACGAGTTTGAAAATATTGCTGATAGTGGTTTGCTTGGGCTGTGACAAGATCAACTGAGAGTGTTTAGAACCTTAGAAAGTATTATATTGAGGCTTCAAGGCAGGGAATTCTGCATTGATGAAGTGGCTCTGTTGAATTAAGCATGTAATTGATGTTTAGTTATGCTTTAGTTTTTCTTCTGTTTAGAATATACAAGACTTAGAGAAGGAAGAGGAAGCTAAACTAAGGGCCAAATACCCAGCCATAAAAGGCTCTGGATCATCAGCACTGCTTCAGAAGAGACTTTCAAAAGGGGTTAATGATGTTTCAAATATAAAGTCCTTAGCTGTTTGTACTATTTGCCAGTTACATCACAGTTTCAGGAGACGTTACACAATTTGCTGATAAATTGTTTTAATTTAAGGTGGCTTCTTTTTATGCCAGCAGCAATACTTGGCACTGATTTCTTGAATGCTTTGATGTGTCATCTGTAAGATACCATAATTATCGTTATTAAATTTAATGCAGTAGAGTATTTTGATTAATTTTGTTTGTTTCTATTTTGGGCATAATTGGCTCTGATTTTGTATGTATTTGAAGACAAAATACTTTGATTCTGGTGATTATGCGATGGCAAATGCCAAAACTGGAGCTTCAAAGCAACCACTTGGCCCGGGACAGAAGCTGCTCTTGCCTGGATCAACTGGAGATGCAATTCCTACACCTGAGACGGTACCACACAAGAAAGTCAGCACTGTCCAGCGCAAACTCTCAGGTTGACTTAAAAATCTGGAATGTTGAAATGAATCTATGTTGTGGCATAGTGAAGTTTTTTCAAAACCTTAATTTCTGTTTTTTTGTGTTTTTAATTTCAGTGTTTTTTGCGCTTTATGATATTTCAATGATGTGACTCCTAACACTTAAACCTCATATCTGTGCCGTGAATTTGAAAGATTCAGGGTGCTTGATTGGTTTTTTGATGAAGTTGTTGATTATCATGCTCTATCTGTTACTGACTCTGAAGAAAGTTGATTGACGTTAGTTTGTTACAAACTAATCTGGGAATTGGGTATATCTGTTTCATATTTTCATACATCCTGACGATATTGATAATAATTATAGGAGCTCGCTAGATGCATGCTTGAATCTTTCATCGCTATTGTTATTGGAGGTTGCATACTTACTTCTCAATTATGACTCCAAATGATTGCTCAGAATGTGTGATGTCGAATGAAGTCGGCAGTGACAGGTCTGGAATATTTCATATTGGTTATTTCTGTGGGTTAGTTGGTGCTACTTTTTGATAATAATATGTAGACCTATGATGGTGGGCTTGATTGACTGCTTAAAGACATGTCTCAATGTAGAGACATTTGAAGTGTTGTATGGTTTCAATTCTTCAGATAATACTGATGTTGAGTTTCATTAAATGTTACGATCTTATTATGCTTCTTTGTTTGGTGTAAATATTCCGAATGCAGGCAACTGACTGGTGTCTCATATTTGCCGGATTATAAAAATTCTCCTACAGTTGCCCATTTTATTTAACTTGTGTCCATTATGAAGCTGTTTCTTCCAAAGCATCCTGTGTTTTAAAACTGATGAAGACTATGAAGCCAAAGTAGAATTGGTTTGCACGCTGAATTGTTAAAGATGTTGAGTGCTTGTACAGTATATTGAAGTACTGGCAGTAGAACCTGGACTTGATTACCAGAGACTATTTCATTTGGACCAGCCAGGACTCAATAGGTCTTTGAAATCAAAAACACACTTTTGGTTAACAAGGATGTTTTATTGAATTACTATAATGAAATTATAGTAATGATTGGTATTTGTTGGCTTGATATTTTCCTATTTCATTGAAGTGTGTATTAATGAGGCTTGGCTGTATCGGTGATTATATCCGGGTCTTCATATGCATTCTGGTAAATCTGTTATTCAGATGAATTTATTTACTTTGCTTCAGTATATGGCATTTGCGATTAATTTTTGAATACTACACAGAAGTGTTTACCGGTACTCGTTAGCATAGAGATTTTGCATTTTATCAAAGTAAATATCTGGGATTGTAATAACAACTTTCTCACAATGAATTTTATCCTGTCCTGGCTCATTGGTATCTTAGCCCAGCATAATTTATAATTATGCTGTAGAAAATATTATTGTCATTTAGACAGAATTTTTTCAATGCATATTTTTATTTTGACTTTTGCTTGCCAACCCAAATGCTTCTCAAGCATTTTACAGAAAAGTTCAAAATTTGACCTGAACTTTCTTTTAAGTCTGATGAACAAGAAGTCATGCCAAATAATGTTGGTGATGTATTCAGATATAAATTTCTCTTTTTTTCATTTATTGTTGTGTTTCCACTAATTATAATATATTAGCATATAATATATATATAATAGGAGCTTCATGATAATTAGCATGACCATCTAGCTACATCTGTGGTTATCATTTTAGGCTAATGTTGGCCTCACCTATTGTTCCTGGATATTTAAATGGAAATATTTTTATTGAAATGACCTTTGTGATTTACCGTATATCAAACAAATTCTTATGTGGCAAACTTATCAGATATGAAATGAACTGGAGGCAGGGGGTGGAAAATGGCAGAGTGAGTTATAGGCTGGATCGGTAGGTAGGCTGACGGAGCGAGGTTCAAGCCCCATTAGTGCCCCATAGTGTCTTGCCTCCTAAACCAATTTAAATCACAGTAGGGAGACGGACTTTAATAAGTTTAAACAGTAATAATGTAAAAATGCATGCAAGTGAATGGAATTTTGCAAAATTTAGCCATCAACATAGGGTCTCCATTCTCTCAACCCAGGTTTTGCTAGTGTCAAATTTTTTATGAATATTCAGGAGACAACCACATGCCATGTTTTTTATTTTATTATTTTGTTTGGTGCTTGTTGGTATTTGTGTCATATGACATATGATTAATTTAACTTCAGAAAACTGCCAAACATTAAAATCACAAATAATCTTTGGTCTTTAATTGTGCTTTGCAAATTCACATTAAATGCTAGCTGTGAATTCAGCTTCCTCATATAAAGACGTGAGCAATATTTAGTTGTTGCTTGTTTTTTACAGCCTATTCTACTGAAAATGTTGGAATACATTGTGAATATATGTATATGTAAGTGTGTAACTATGTGTGTGTATATATACACTGTGTGCAATAAAAAACTAAGCCAGTGCATTTATCAGAACAGCCTTACTAATGCTGAACTGATTTTTAAAATTTTTGTAATGTTTGAATCAGAATACAATTACCTAAGTCAATCTGAGCTTTGTTTCTAATCAACTTACTTTGAGCCAGTGGAATTTGACTTTCAACAATACGAAACAGCCACAATGACCCAGTGATCCAGCTGCCTCCGTTGAGTTGTTGAAAAAAGCGACACCAGATATCATCTCACCTGATCCATGGCCACCAAATTCCCCAGTTCTGAATCCTGTGGACTAGAGTGTCTGGAGAATACTCCAAGAAAGAATGTATGGAACACATATTGATGACCTTGGAAAACTGAAACAACAATTGCTGGTCGAATGGGTAAACATGGGTCACGGGGTCATTGTGGCGGCATCAATGCATCAGTGGCGACGTCGACTTTCGGCTTGTGCAAAAGCCAACGGTGGACACTTTGAACATAAATTCTGAAGCAAATGTCAGCTTGATGACATTATTTGATAGGTTGCTAGAGAGCTGTTTTGTAACGTTGAAAGTCAAATTCCACTGGCTCAAAGTAATTTGCTACTGATGGATTATTCAAGTTGGTCTGTTAAAAAATTGTATCCCGATTTAAAAATTACAATAATTTTAAAAATCAGTTCACAATATTAGTAAGGCTATGCTGATAAATACATAGGCTTAGTTGTTTAATGGACACGGTGTATATCGATTTCAGAGCTGTAAAAGTCTTTCAAAAAGAGTAGTTAATTACAATACTGTGTATGCCTGAACAGATGAATCAATTAGCGACAAATAACTTTCGTGTATTAAGTTAAATAAATTCAAGTATGTTTTCAAATATTTACCAGTTAAAGGCTTATATTTGCCAGTTAAAGGCTGTTATTTTTTTTACAGAAATTGCCAGCAATTATCTTTATCTTTCTCGACGACTTCTATAGTGCTTCTATGGCAATTGTTTCTCAGTTTAGTCTCCAACTCTGTCTCTGCTTGTAGGCCTAATGTAATGTAACGCAACTGATGCAAGGGTGGACTAAGGTAACGGGCAGAAGTTGGTAAAGTCTGCATCAGATAGCTCGTAGCTGAGAGCATGGGAGTCGATAAGCTCAGAAAAGTCAACTCAAAGTGAATATATATATATATATATATATATATATATATATATATATATATATATATGTTTATTCTAGGCCTTCTCTGGAGGAATTCCCCAAGTTTGAAATTTCTCCCCCCAAAAATTTGACATTTTGGCAAGTAGTATGACCTCCCCAATGTCTGTTCCCACCAAAAGTTTAAACTCCCCTCAATGTCTAGGGGGCTAGAATAGCCACTGCTTGGCATCTGCCGGTGTTTCGGCACTTGGATGCACAAATTTGATTTTAATGGACCCCTGGTATAAAGATCAATGGCGAGTAGTACTACCGAAACACGCTGTTCAAAGAGCATCTCCTGCCGGACATTCGTTCTGTGTCCGAAAAATTCTTCACCTTCCAGCAGGACAACGCACCAACCAACCAGTGGCGGCTCCACCGGGAGGGCCAGGGGGCCCATGCCCCCCATTGAGTGCCTGCTCCAGTTGGGACCCTATACTTAATGCTACATACATTAAACAACAAATGGTTGGCCCCCATGATTAGAAGTTGCCACCCCAACGGCCCCCCACTTGCCAAATCCTAGAGCCGCCACTGCAACCAACCGAGCTCGTGATACGGTTGCACTGCTGGCAGCTGAGACGCCAGACTTCATTGGTCCAGCGCACTGGTCGCCGAATAGTCCAGATCTCAATCCTGTGGATCACGAAATTCGGGGGATTTTGCAGGAGCGCGTCTACCGCGGCTGCCAGATTCAGAACGCTGATCAGCCGAAGAAGGGTCTCATTGAGGAGTGGCGCCATTTTGATCAAGGAATAATATACAGAGCTGTAAATCAGTGGCGGGATCGACTGGAAAGGAGGACATTTTGAATAAATCATTTGAACGACTTTATTGTCCGAATTGACGTAAACGAAAAGGCACCTGGAATATTTGGGTGACGTCATTTAGAACTCAATTTCTTAGACAACTTGCATCAAATTCACACGAAACTGCTCAGTTTTGCCAGTAATAGGTGCCTGTTTTAGCACGTAAAATTTTATATAGGCATATTTCCATGCAGATTTACGCTTGTTATTACAAAAAGTGTAGGGGCCAGTTATTTCTGGACACAGTGTACATAACATATATATATACACATATATAAACAACATATATATATACATACATACAAACATACATACATACATATAACAAAATATACACCTGTACTTAGGGGGAGGGAAGCTGGATTTTGGAGATTTTGCGTGTGTAGGTCCTACGGTGTGTTCAACGGGGTAGGGGTTGAGAATGAAAATATGCTTTTGCCTACGACTAAGGCTATATAGATGAACCCTAAAGTAATCATAAAACGAAAGCAATAGAAAACAAAACGAACTTTTCTGTTAAGCCACAAGTAGGCTGAAAGCGAAATTGCTAACAACTCAGTCGCAATTATTACCGATTGTACACAGCATTCTTTATACATCCCACATACATCGTGTAAGCCGGAACTTAGTTTTTGGAAATTTAGATGAGGGTGTGTGCATCTCAGTGTATAGTTACGGAGACAGTCGCTGGCGAGTGATTCAGATTACAATGGTCTCAGTGCGAATTTTCAATAATTCGTTAGTGATATAAAACAATTATGTTACTTCTACTTCTAGCAAACTGCATAAATGGTAAGTGCTCTAACGCAATAGGAAACTATAGGCCTAAACTCCTAAAGGCAATTTTCAGGAATTTTTACACCCCTAACACCTCCAAAACCCGACCCAGTTTGAGACCGACACCCTTTACAATACCCCCACCCCATATCAGCTATGGGATAGTCTTTTTTAGCTTGTCAGACTTTTTGGCAGAGGACCGCCAGAATTTACCGACACTAACCCAAATTGAAAATCCTAAAAATAACCGTGGCTATTTTAATAAGGTTACGGACGAAGTGGTGAAAATAATAAATATCAAACACATTGGTAGGTTGTATTCACTTACCGACCAGTGCAGCATACAGTTCTTCATGTTGGGGTGGGTGGGGGGATTACAAGAAAATATAATTTTAAGCTCACACAATTTCCAAAATTTTCAATTTTTCAAATCCATTTTAATTTCGTGTTCATGAGAAGTAAAAATGCAGCCACATTTTGCAATAAATATTTGAAATCCTGAAATGTTTGATGGATAATAGGGACTAGTTTCCAAAATACTGATCAATTTGTTGTTTATTCTCCAGCAGTTTTTGTATTTCCCAATTTTGTTGGGAACGAGTTCTAACTTTTTCACAGTGGGGCTCCAAGGGGGCCCGTGAGCCTGGCCCCCAGTGGCCCCCAGTTGGGACCCTATACTTAATGCTACATACATTAAAAACAAATGGTTGCCCGATTAGAAGTTCGTCACTTGCCAAATCCTAGAGCCGCCACTGGTCGTTCATAAATTACGTAACACGATTTTGGCCCTTTTTGACCCCCCTACGTAACGCGTCGTAACAAAACGTCAAACCCCCTAAAATATGATGTAACAACGGACCGACTCCCCCATTTTCGTCTTCTGAAAAGTCTTGACAAGCAAAAAAGGTCATCCTTGTATTTTTTCCTCTCCAAAATCCCTGACAAGCAAAAAAGGTCAAAGGTCATCACATAATTTTTTGCGTTAGGTCACATTTACGGACCCCCCGGCGTCACACTTCGTAACAAATGGCCGGACCCCTCCTAACCGCGTTACGTAATTTATGGACGACCCCTTAGGGGTGAAATATTCCCCACTGGAGAGTTTCGTATATGCAATAGGCCTACAGCTATCCACGCCAATCGTTCACTTTACGAGATCTTCACCAGTGGAAATAGGCAGTTGTGGGATTTGTCCAGTTTGTTTAATTTTCCTGTGGATGTTGTTTCGCTTGAGTAAGGGGCAGAACGAATCATCATACCTCAAAATGTGAATGTCAATCATTTTGATGCTTACTCTTTCACATCTCTTATTGCACATCTCTCGTGACATTTGCTTTCAATTTCTCATTCGTATGCGGCAATATAATTCGTCAACTTTTTCTTGGCCCGGAAGGGTGTAAAATCCGGCTAATGGTCCACTGCAGGCAGTGGCGGTTCCAGGATTTCTTGGTGGTTGGGGGAATTCATAGAAAGTTGGTGGAGGATGAAAATAGAAGGAAGAATCAATAAACTTTGCCGAAAAAGGATGAAAAGGGGAATTTAATCCCTAATTTTACTACAATTTTACCGAAAAATAGGCTGACAAGCAAAAAAATGTCATCCGCAATTAGTTTCACTAGACTTTAATCCAAAAATAGGTTTCACAAGCAAAAAAGTTAGTCCGGAAGTGCGTGGGAGAATGCATCTCCACTAATTCCCAACGTGGAACCGCCACTGACTGCAGGTTAAGACTGTGCACAGACGATTCAAAAGATTTCATTTGACTGACTCAGGCAAAACAATATCAGTAAGTCAATATAGTATACGTCGTATGATTGCTAACTCATTATTGTTAAGCAATCTTGATTTAGGCTTATGCCTTGTTATAGGGCTCTATAAATTATCAGATAATAATAATAATAATAATAATAATAATAATAATAATAATAATAATAATAATAATAATAATAATAATAATAATAATCAGAGTTGCTCCTAAGGCTATAAAAATACTCTTAAAACTGTACTTGATTACAGGAATATCTTTTCCTACCATATTTGAGGATTTGTATTCTTCTTTCTATCCTGGAGGCCTCTTGTAAACTCAGAGGTCCATATAATTGTCCGTATAATTATATAGAATAAATAACGAGCAAGAATGTGGAATAAAATTTATTTTCATGACTATCAAGCACAGATTAAGACTCGACTAGACAGTTCACTAATTGCAAGACCATATCTATTTTTGTAATTAATTCAAACTTTTATTCTGATAGAGCGATTTAAGCGGGGCTGTTTCAAACTTTTAATTTTATGAAAAAAATTTATGAAACATGTAAAACTGCCAAAATCGCGGATTCATTTTGGATTTCAGTTGAAAACCAGGACGTTTGCTCTGATGTAAAAATCCAGTTGACTTTTAATCCATTTGAAGCCATGAAAACGTCGATTGGTGGGCGTTTGTTGATGCAAAATTAAAATGAACAGTTGACAGTCTACGTCCACATTTCACATCTAAGCTTCCTGGCTGGCATCGTTTTCATGTTGGTACAAATACAGAGATCCAGCTGATCAAATCATCAACTGATATTTCTCTCGATTCTTCCGTAAAATCTACGGTTAAGAAAGAAAATAATACGTCGATATTGACGATTCTCTCTGTCCAAATGAGTGATGCTGGTTTCTACGGATGCAGGTCGGTGATAAATTCCAGTGTGTTTTAAGAAAGGGCGCAAGTCATTGTCTTGGGTGAGTGAAAGAATTATTCAATCAACAATTGGCATCGTGTATCATTATAATTCTTTGTAGTTTTTACTGTTAAATATCAGATAAACTTCTATTTATATCAAACTTTGACAGCACGTTTTATTGTTTGATTTTATGCCTAAGTTTTTATAGTGTATTTTTAGCAAACGGCTTATTAATTAGTTAAGGCTCATTTCCGCCTATTGAGCTACATTTAAATATTTATTCTGTCCGATGTTATGAGTTCAGATGGAAATATTCGAATTGTTCGGCAAAATTCGTCTCTTGTCTCATGTGAAGTAGAATACAACGGGAGTTGGACACCTGAACTGCAGCTCACAGCTATAGTTCCAGGTGGACCGGAAGCAATGCACACGGTCAATCAAACCTTTGTGTCAATCAGTCAAATGGAAATCGGAAGGTCATCACCTATATGGAAATGCTTTCCTTCGATTCTAATCTCACCAATTTGTTCTGTCAATTGTATTTTGCAAACCAATCTCCATTTTATAATTATGTGTCAACTAACGTTCCAACGTACGTAGATAATGTAACCTGTACGTCGTCAGACTTCATGAAAACCAGCCTCGATGTGGAACAAGTCACGACAATAACAACGAAGACTCACAGTCGGAATCCATATGCATCCGAAAGTATGGAATTTCACATGTTCATATGTAGTGAAATGGTTTTATGGACAAACAAATGAGATTATTAGACTTTATCTATGCTTAAACTAAAATTATCATCATCATCATCATCATCATCATCATCATCATCATCATCATCATCATCATCATCATAGTAATCATCATATATGGATCGTCGAAGTCAAGGGTGGGGAAGTGCTTTCATTCTTGACCCTTTCTTTTCTTTGGCCACTTGTAACGCAAGTGTGTGTGTTAAGTCCAATCCATTCAAGAATATCATCGATCCATCTTCTCTTTTGTCTTCCTCTGTTTCGCATAGGCCTACAATACGATTTTTCCATCACCACTGTCTTTAGGCCTTGTAGTTTTTCCTCTTTCATTCTGAAAATATGCCCAAATGGGTTGATAATTTTATATCTACAGTATAATTGCCCATAACAGTCTTTGTTCGTCTCAGGTTTTTGCGAAAAATATCACTTCTAATCATATCTTTATAATTTATTTTCATTATTTTTCTGTAGCGCTTCATTTTAAACGCGTTTAGTGTTAATCTATCTTGTTTCTTCGTGGTCTATGACTCACACTCATAGAATAATGTAGAATAATACGATTGCAATTTAGAATGCATTCAGTGGCGGCTCCACCGGGGGCCAGGGGGCCCGTGCCCCCTATTGACTGCCTGGCCCCCAGTGGCCCCCAGTTGGGATAATGCTCAATTAAAGAACCATGATTAGAAGTTGCCTCCCCAACGGCCCCCCCACTTGCCAAATCCTAGAGCCGCCATGTAATCGGTGCTTCATATTAAGAGTTTACTTTATTTCAACTTTCGAGCAAATGTGCAACTATTTAACAACGTTTCCGTTACGATTATTTTTAGCCGACGAGTACGCAATCAGCAGTTTTACTACAATCATTTCCATCTCCCTTTCTGTTCTCGTTTTCGTGTCAATCGTCGTCGCTCTGATTGTTGTGGCGTTTCGAATTCGAAAGAGACGACGTCAAGGTAATTTTCCATGCTCAGATAAATCGCAATTTTTCAAGATGACCTAAAATGTTCGTTTGCTAAAGACCTCGACAGGTTTTCATGAAGGTGTCGATTTCGCGTGCACGATATGTATAGCTCCTCGATCCTCAAATGAAGTGATAATGTCTCATTTAATGTACCTCTACTCACGGCATTTCTATATCGCCAACATTTCTGTTAGGCCCAATGGCTCTAACTCTCCGAATACCACCCTGACTCTTGCACTTCACCTCGCTCTTCTACCATACCTCTCTTTATACCCCCACATTTGTCACCACCCTGTCAATGCTGTCGCAAATCCTCGTTCATGCCCTGCACTCCTTCATACTCGTGTTTCATTTCGTGCCTCAATTCTCACTTCATTGCGAAGATTAACGTCTCGTTTTCTTATAAAGCGATCCTAAAGTCGGGAGCGCCTCTGAGCAACAATAGACCTGAAAGGCGCTATATAAGTCTTTGGGTTATATTACATTACATTGATCCAGCTCATCCATAGATCCATCAGTCATTTGAATCCACCGCACTCACTCCAAACAGGGTTTAATCTAGGCCGTTTCCGGGGGGAAATTGCTTTTTACCCCGGAAATTTGAAAATCTTCTGGAAATTTTGCATACCACATCAAATAACAGCAGCCCCCTAGCTGACTTCCTCTCGGATTTGTCAGTTTCCCCCCGCCTTTGTCAGTTCCCCACCGGAGTCCAGGAGACTAGATTAAACACTGACTCAAGGTCAAAATGTCTGAATCATATCATGCACAAGACATTGTCGGATTAACTCGATGCTCATCTCTAGCGGTTTAGTTAACAGAGAGATTCACTCGAAAATGGTAGACACTTTGAAGATCATTTAGCCATCCGTTCGATTAGAGACATTTAGTTTGCTGGTTGATAGGGACATATGGGTTAAAACGTAGCATTTCTTGCTTACCAAAAGTGAGCCCCTAGTAAATTTTTAGAAGAGAGTGACCAAGGAAGCGCAGTTTGAACCATAAAAACACATCACCAATTATGCGTACATTTCTTCTCCGTATAGAGACTTACAATTTTTATTTACAGATAACATCTGCAATTAAAATAGTGATAACATTCGGGTGATATGAAATACAGAGGGCATAGGTTACAATTGGTGTCCGTTATGGTAATATAATCCGTTGTGTAAATCAGTGTTCTATACAGACCTGCTAGAGGACCCTCCCCCTCCCCGACCCCCAAAGCCTCAACATCCCCCCAAATCCCAGCACTTACACAATATTTGCAATGAACTGTGTGTCTTCCCCTCCAGCCAAGTCAATTCCCTACTCAAAGGCCTCAACCTCCTCCAAAGACCTGGAGTCTGGATAAAACACTGGTGTAAATAGTCATTTTCTGTGACTTTGCCCGCAGCTTCAGCAATCCAGGTCAACGTTGGAGACAACAGCTCGGTAGAGTTTCGACGTCGCACATTTAATGATTCTGATCGCGATGAGATTCCGGTGATCGCTAGACCTGCGTACGAAGAAATGCAACTTGGCGAAGACTTAGGTAGAGACCAAAGAGACACCACCTATACCGTGCTGCTCGGCAGACCAGGTTTATCACCAGACGAGGAAACAGCTCGGACTCAATTGACAAAGCGCCATGTTCCGGCCGAAATTCATACCGAAGGCGCACAAGCAGAAGATGTCGGAAGCGAACGGTATGAAAATGAACTTCCCGCCTCTTCCAGTGACATCGACGACACAGATGGAGACGCTGCAGCAGACGACAAGGGAATTTCTCGAAAACGACGTCTCGCGTACACCAATGTCATTCCTGGGGAGAGAGACACATCGAACGCCGCTGTCTCGTATGAAAATGTTACGCTGCAATAGTATGGAAACGTCGAACTTTGATAGGGGAGAAAATTCTAGGGAAGAAGCGAAAGACTATTTATAGTCCAAAAGTATGACTACCAAAGAAACTAAGTGGACATGACAGTCGTACTAAAATGTAGCACTTGTAAAGAATTAAGACAGAATGCAGAATAGTAAGGATATGCAGAAAGTTATCCGCAAAAGAAGCCATGGGCCTAAAACACGGGGGAACGGCGGGGGACGGCCCCCCGAATAATTAGATGGCGGGAAACAGAGTATCAATTATCCTCCAATGTTTTGGGTTAGATGGTAAAATATTATATCCTAACCCACGATGTTATGATGTTGATGCCAGAATTACGCCAAATCCATTTTTTCATTTCGTATGATTTTATTTGCTTGTCAGGGTATTTGGAGAGGACAAATATAAAAATATCAGGATGACCTTTACTTGGCTTGTCAAGACGCATTTCATGGGTTATTTTAAGTCCCCACCACAATATGCAATATCCCCCATAATGGATGGGGTTTTATATTTCTGGAGAGGTCAACTTTTAAAAAGTTATTCTATACCCCCAATGTTGACGCCAGGTTTACGCCACTGAAAGAAAGCCCCCACCTCACCCTCCATCCAGAAGTCCATCTTCACAGCGAATAGGACTATTAAGCATTACTCTCTCTCCCACTTCGGAGTTCCTCCCTCCCTCCCTCCTCCCTCCCTCCCTCCTCCCTCCCTCCCCCTCCTCCCCCTCCCCTCCCTCCTCCCTCCCTCCCTAGCACTCTCTCTGCATTATATGTTATACCGTGCCGACAATATTTTAACCTAATGTACTCTTGCTTCTATGTTTAAACAAAGAATATTTTCCGCATATTATAATTATTATTCTTCGTAGTTTGACACAGGGACATCTAAAAGCGAACCTTCTGAAACCGTTGCTTCAAAAGTCGTGATCAGGTCCACGAGTTTATATTATGATCATATAAAGCCATAAAGAAATAATCATTACAAAAGACGTTTCAGTAGCATTTTGGCGATAAAATCATCTGACAAACGCTTTAATTTGATTTTCTAGAAAACAAACACAGATGATATAGGCCTAATCGCTGATCCAAAAATTAGAGATTTGCAGATTCGTGCTTCTGTTGGTCGCCAACCCGCTGAGTATATACTAGACAGTCACCAAACAGTTATGCAGAACCCATAATTTCATGGATTGAACAATTATTATACTATTTAAACGATGCCGCGTCGAACCCATTTAAACGCAACAGATGCCTTTAGGCAATGAAATATATAGGCTGCAATCCCATTTAAAGGCTGTCGATGTGCAAGCAGCGAGATATGGCTCGAGCCATGGGTGGCACACAGGAGGGGCGGCAAATTGAGCGGCGATGACCTTTTTTTGCTCGTCAACCCATTTCAGAAGAGAAATTACCTTTTTTTCTCGTCAACCCATTTCAGAAGGGAAATTACTTTTTTTGCTTGTCAGCTATAAAAAGTGCAGGTAGGGGCGGCAATTTTTTCCAGGAGCCATGGGCGGCACGAGACCACGCTACGCCACTGTCGATGTGTTCGTTGTATCCAAATATAAGTAATTGAAGTTTTCCTTAGCCGGCGTTACGCTGTTGTCGATCGTGAACAAAACGTTAAGCAATTTTAAAACAATGATCAAGCAAGTTAAGTTGCATGTAAGTAAAGCTGGCGTTTTCCTTCAATAAGACACAGAAGAAATTAAACTTTTGCTGAGCATTATGCTGCACAGTCGCGATCCATCGCCGTCACGGAGTCAGTGTTTTATACAGGCCTGTTAGGAGGGGAAATATCCAGAAAACCCTCAAAATCCCCCCAAATCGCAGCACTAAATGTTTTGCATTATACTGTGCCTCTTCCCATCCAGCCACGTCAATCCCTCCGAAGGCCTGGAGTCTGGATAAAATACTGCACGGAGTACAATTTTTAAAAATGCAACTGGATAGAATCAGTTGTAGAAATCGGTTCACAATATTAGTAAGGCTATGGCGATAAATACATTGGCTTAGTTGTTTAAGGGACACGGTGTATATCGATTTCAGAGCTGTAAAAGTCTTTCAAAAAGAGTAGTTAATTACAATATTTTGTGTGCCTGAACAGATAAATCAATTAGCGACAAATAACTTTCCTGTATTATATAAATTCAAGCATGTTTTCAAATATTTACCGGCTAAAGGCTTTATATTTGCCAGTTAAAGGCTAAGTTAGTTTCTTTACAGTAATTGCCAGCAATCGCTTCTCTGTTTAGTCTCCAACTCTGTCTTTGCATGTAATGTAAAACAACGGATGCAAGTGTGGACTAAGGTAGCGGGCAGCAGAAGTTAGTGAAGTCTGCATCAGATAGCTCGTAGCTGAGAGCATGGGAGTCGATAAGCCTAGAAAATGTCAGCTCAAAGTGAAGTGCGACTCCTTGGTCACTGGCCAGGGTTATTTCTAGGATTGTGAATTTAGAGGAGTGTCGGTAAAATTTGGAGAGGGGGTGTTTGGAGGTTATTTAGGGTACATACCATTGTCATCTTCAGCTTATCTGGAACTGGGCTTTTCAAGTAACCAAAATCGTTCCGTTGCAAATATTTACTTAGGCCTCAGAGGCGTAGCGATGGGGTGCAGAGGAGCACGTGCCCCTGGGCGCCGAGGTGGGGCGCTAAAATTGGGTATTTGGGTAAGTGAAATGCATAATAAATAAGAAGAAACATGTGCGACGACCTTTTTTGCTCGTCAGCAGTGTTGGGGGCGCCAACGGTACACTTTGCCCCCAGGCGCCGGATACCCTCGCTACGCCTCTGTTAGGCCTACATCCTCCTGAACCTAGTTACATTTTTCCTATGAATCTTCATCGTCACGAAACATTGAAAACGTCTCATACTCAGCAGAAGTTGCAGTATGATCAGATCGAGTCGATTCCGTGTCGTAAGAATTTTCCATGTCCGTATTCACATCTGGCATATCATCTTGCACTTCCTAAGTGAATTGAAACATTAATTTTGACACTAGAAAGATGCTCGCTTCGCTCGCGCTCGCTTCGCTCGCAGTGCAGGATAATACTAAAACCCAATCATTGAATTCATGCTGCTGAACAACGTTTCAATGAGGTACATACGCCACGTAGCCAAGCTCTGACGCTGCAACGTACGCTTCGTCAAACGCTTCGCGTGGCTACGTTTCAATGACGTACATACGCCACGTAGCCAAGCTCTGACGCTGCAACGTACGCTTCGTCAAACGCTTCGCGTGGCCGTTCGCTTCGCGTCGCCGTTCGCTTCGCGAGTTGTAGGCCTACACACTATGACGCTGCAACGTACGCTTCGTCAAACGCTTCGCGTGGCCGTTCGCTTCGCGTCGCCGTTCGCTTCGCGAGTTGTAGGCCTACACACTATGACGCTGCAACGTACGCTTCGTCAAACGCTTCGCGTGGCCGTTCGCTTCGCGTCGCCGTTCGCTTCGCGTCGCCGTTCGCTTCGCGAGTTGTAGGCCTACACACTATGACGCTGCAACGTACGCTTCGTCAAACGCTTCGCGTGGCTACGTTTCAATGACGTACATACGCCACGTAGCCAAGCTCTGACGCTGCAACGTACGCTTCGTCAAACGCTTCGCGTGGCCGTTCGCTTCGCGTCTCCGTTCGCTTCGCGTCGCCGTTCGCTTCGCGAGTTGTAGGCCTACACACTATGACGCTGCAACGTACGCTTCGTCAAACGCTTCGCGTGGCTACGTTTCAATGACGTACATACGCCACGTAGCCAAGCTCTGATGCTGCAACGTACGCTTCGTCAAACGCTTCGCGTGGCCGTTCGCTTCGCGTGGCCGTTCGCTTCGCGTCGCCGTTCGCTTCGCGAGTTGTAGGCCTACACACTATGACGCTGCAACGTACGCTTCGTCAAACGCTTCGCGTGGCCGTTCGCTTCGCGTCGCCGTTCGCTTCGCGAGTTGTAGGCCTACACACTATGACGCTGCAACGTACGCTTCGTCAAACGCTTCGCGTGGCCGTTCGCTTCGCGTCGCATTTCGATTCGCGAAGCCTAAGATTCCAGAACGACCAATCAGAACGCTCACCCAGCTAACCAAGCAGAACGCTTGAAGGTAACGAATGAGAACGTCACACAGCCACCAATGAGAACGCTCACACAGCCAACCAATGAGAACGCTTGAAGGTAACAGACATACAGAGCAAGGATCTTAATATTATAAAAAAATGCTCGCTTCGCTCGCACTCGCTTCTCTCTTTGCTAGCAGTGCAGGCTCGCTTCGTTCGAGGCAACGAATATTCCAACAAACAAATTAAACATAAACTGCTTACACAAATCGGGCCTAAATGTGCTCTATAAAATTAGCCTTAAGCGAAGCGTAACCTCGTCTTTCTAACGTATATAACCGCTGAGATACAGTATAGGTGCTATACGAAGCTCCTATTCACCATTCGGCACTGCACAAAAATACCTCTAACTTAACTACCGTAATAATCGATGAATAATTAATGTGCTTTATAAAATTAGCTTTAAGCGAAGCGTAACTGCGTCTTTCTAACGTTTATAACCTCTGAGATATCGGTGCTATACGAAGCTCCTATTCACCATTCGGCGCTGCATAAACATGCATTTAATTTAACTAATAATCGATGAATAATTAATTCCTTTGCAAGAAACCCGGGGATAAAAATTTCAGGAATCGATAGAAACGTAAGGAATTATAAAAAGGGACCTTTAAAGTTTAAAGTACTAAACGGAACATTTGAAACTCATAATGCTAATCTATAGGGCATGACGTTGCACAGTTGCGTCAGATTGCGGTAGATTTCCGTAGCTATGCAAAAATCTCAAAATGCTAATCTATAGGGCATGACGTTGCACATTTGCGTCAGATTGCGGTAGATTTCGTAGCTATGCAAAAATCTCATAATGCTAATCTATAGGGCATGACGTTGCACATTTGCGTCAGATTGCGGTAGATTTCCGTAGCTATGCAAAAATCTCATAATGCTAATCTATAGGGCATGACGTTGCACATTTGCGTCAGATTGCGGTAGATTTCCGTAGCTATGCAAAAATCTCATAATGCTAATCTATAGGGCATGACGTTGCACATTTGCGTCAGATTGCGGTAGATTTCCGTAGCTATGCAAAAATCTCATAATGCTAATCTATAGGGCATGACATTGCACATTTGCGTCAGATTGCGGTAGATTTCCGTAGCTATGTAAAAATCTCATAATGCTAATCTATAGGGCATGACGTTGCACATTTGCGTCAAATTGCGGTAGATTTCGGGAGGGGGTTATATTCCGGAGGCACACAGCCAAGCTCAACCAAAGGGATGGTTGGTTGGGAGATGGATGGGGAGAGGGGTGGAAGAGGGATGGGGAGAAGGGGTGGAGGGAAGGGGTGGAAAGAAGGGGTTGGGAGAGGGTTGGGAGAGGGTTGGGAGGAAGGGGGTTGGGAAGAGGGGTGGAGGAAGGGGTTGGGAGAGGGTTGGGGGGTTGGAAGGGAAGGGGAGAGTTTTGGGGTTGGGAGGGGAGGAAGGGGTTGGGAGAGGGGGGGGTGGAAAGAGGGTGGGGAGGGGAAGGGGTGGGGAGGGGAGGGGGTTTGTTTGAGAGAGGGATGGGCTCTGACGGGAGAGGAAAGGGAACGGGGTTTGAGCTGCATTTAAGACGCTTCGAACGCTCCGTTGATTAGAAAATAATAGACAATGGTTGTCAATGGCAACAGCCTCGTGCACAGCCCATGACAGAGGTTACGCAATTCGATTGTTACACAGTTTTGATTAAACAATAGACAATGGTTGTCAATGGCAACAGCCTCGTGCACAGCCCAGGACAGAGGTTACGCATTCGACTTCGCAACGTCGATTGGTGACCAATCAGAACGCTTGAAGGCAACAGACAAACTGGACAAACAGAGCAAGAATCTTAATATTATAAATGAGAAAGATGGGATGGTTAATGCTTGTGACGTCATTTAAAGGGGGTCTGACATTTTGTGAATACTTGTGACGAGGGGGAGGGGCAAAAAACTGTCAAAATCGCTTGACGTCATTTATGGACGGCCCCTAAAACAGGGTTATCCTGAAATGAAATAAAACCTGCAATCACACGGACATTATTTTCTATAGAAAATCGCCTCACTTTATCTGCTTAGCGACAATACTCCACTAGGATTTCAATAAATAATTGTTCATTATAGGCCTATAGGGCCTATTAATCAATGTAAATTTACAGTGCATTTTATATCCGGTGTGCCGTTTGCTGTTTGATTGAAAAAATATCCATATTATTATTTCGTATGTAGGACTAAAAGACATTTTTGCATAACATAACCGTCGGTGGCCTGCTAATTTATTTGTGAAACTGGCAGGGCCTGATTAAGGTCCGAGTGGGCCTGGGGCTTAGAAGTAAATGAAAAAGGTCGTCGCTTCCATAATTTGAAAATTGACCCTTGTAAAATTTCCCGCCGCCATCACTGAAAATCTCTGACAAACAAAAAAGGTCGTCGCTTGAAAAACGGTGGGCCTATTTTTTATGGTGGGCCTGGGGCTTCAGTCCACTCAGCCCCCGCCTTAATATGACCCTGGAAACTGGCTTACAAAAGCTAAATCCGACCCTGGAGAACACTAGGGACGAATAATCAAAAGATTCAGTAAAGACAGTGGCGTAGCCAAGATTTTCCTAAAGGTATTAACGACCATTTGCAATTTCAAATAATCCTGACAAGTTATGCAGCTATATTTTATTGATATTTTCCTTTGCTTCTCGCTCTCTTTTTTACTACCTTAAACCCGATTATGGCGCCCCACCACCCACAGAATAATAATACACAGTAGGCCTAAAAAATTAGGTCGGGCAACCAAGGGGGTTTTAACCTGCAAACCCCCTGGCTACGCCACTGAGTATAGGCATGCGTGGCCTGTGGTCAATGGCATATCAAAGGTTTCATAATGTTACGATACCATCACTTGTAGACCTATTGCCGAACTTGGACTGATCCCACCAATTGGGAATTGGGGAAGCGTCGTGAACTTCTTCATTTCAGATAATTTAGGGCAATATTACACTGAAGATTAAAATCTTGAGCTTTCGAGCAATTTTGCAGACTAGGTGACAATCTATCGGCAATTCAGTCAGGCTCTACCTCATAAAACTGTCGTCGAGTTTACACGAATCTCATCCTGGTTACGCTAATCATCCGGCTAATGCACGTCAGCTTAGTACGAGTGCAGTGCAAATACTGTATGCTTGAATGTTATCAGCTCACATACGGATTTGAAGTATTTATTAGGTCAATTTCGGTTCTGTTCTAAATATTTTCCATAGCATTTGCAGCAATAAAAATAATTTCAGTACCATGCATGAAATTCGTTATAGTAATAGGGGCCTAATTGGATAAACATAAAAATTGTTGGATCTCGTCACTGTCCGTTATGGAAGCCTCTGCAGTCCGAACTGCGATTTGAGTAGCTCTGCTATAGTGTGTCTCGTGAGTACCCGGCCCCGATATTTACGAGGACCAATCCATTGTCGCTTTCGAGCTAAACTACTCCATTCACTGGTTATTCTATGAACTGGGCTTCGGTTGATCTCTGTTCTGTTATTTTTGAGAATAGACTGATTACAAAAAGTCGTAGGCCTATAGAAATTTGAATTCTACAACTTCACCTATAAAGAACACCAAAAAGTCTGTCGAAGGTCATCTAACTGACTCTCCTCGATTAACCACGAGACGACGCCGTCTGAAGAAAACACATTGTGTGTGTGTGTGTGTGTGTGTGTGTGTGTGTGTGTGTGTGTGTGGTCTCGTGGTTAATCGAGGAGAGTCAGTCAGATAACCTATGATCCACATAGAACGCAAGCACTTAGGGGGGAGGTTGAATTTTGGAGATTTTGCGTTCGTGCGGTGTGTTCAACAGAGGAGAGGGTTGAAAATGTGTCTTTTTGCGAACGTACTATATGGATGAGCCTAAAGTGGACTTAAAACGAAAGCAATAGAAAAGAAAGCAAACTTTTCTGCGAAGCCACAAGTAGACAGTAATTGTAAACGAAATTTCTACCTACGCAACGCTGCAATTACCGATTTTACGCAGCATGTTTTGCTACATCCCGCATACATCGTGTTAGGCCGGAACTTAGAAATGTATATGAGGGCACACTGTATGTACAGTACATCTCAGTGTTTAGTTGCTGAGACAGTCACTGGCGAGTGATCCGGTTTACAATAGTCTCAGTGTGGATTTTAAATAATTTGTTATTGATATAAACCAATTATGTTATTTCTTCTACTTCTAGCGAACTGCTTAAATGGTAAGTGCTCTGACACAATAGGAAACTCTACAGCCTTTATTTTAATAAGGTTACGGACGCAGTGGTGAAAATAATAAATATCAAAAACATTGGCCGGCTGTATTCACTTTTCGACCAGCGCAGCATACAGCCCTTCAGGTTTGGAGTGAAAATACAGTGTGCAAGAAAATAGAATTTTAAGCTCGCACAATTTCCAAATGTTTCAATTTTTCAAATCCATTTTAATTTCGTGTTCATGAGAAGAAAAAATGCAGCCACAATTTGATTTGCATAAATATTTGAAATCCTGAAATGTTTGATGGATAATAGGGGACCAGTTTCCAAAATACTAATCGCTTTGCTGTTTTCCTTCAGCAGTTTTTGTATTTCCCAATTTTGTTGGGAGTGATTTCTGACATTAGGGAAATTAGGGGTGTGTGAAATATTCCCCACCGGAGAGTTTCGTATATGAAATACAGTTTTCCACTGCAATCGTTTCACTTAATGTTTACGAGATCTTCACCAGTGGAAATAAGGCAGATGTGGATTTTGTCCAGTTTGTTTCGCTTTCCTGTGGATGTTGTTTCGCTCGATTAAGGAGTAGAACGAATCAGACCTCAAAATATGAAATTCAATCATTTTGAGGCTTACTCTTTCACATCTCTTATTGCACATCTTTAATGACAATTGCTTTCAATTTCACATTCGTAAGAGGCAAATAATAATTGCAGTGTAATTATAATTCGTCAAATAAATTTTTCTTGGCCAGGGAGGCTATAAAACCCGGATTAATTGGTCCACTGCAGATAAAGACTGTGTGCACCGATGATTCAAATGATTTCTTTTGACTGACTCAGGCAAAACAATATCAGAGTTGCTCACAAGGCTATAAAACCCCTTCAAACTGTGGTTGATCGCATGAATATCTTTCTCCTACTTTGTTTCAGGATTTGTTTTCTTCTTTCTATCCTGGAGGCCTCATGTAAACTCAGAGGTCCAAATAATTATATAGAATAAATAACAACCAAGACATTGCAATAAAATTTATTCTCATGGTGACCAAGCACAGATTAAAACTCGACTAGACAGTTCACCTATTACTAGTCCTTGTCTATTTTAGTAATTAATTTACATTTTTATTCTGACGGAGAGATTATAAGCGAGCTATTTCAAACTTCAACTTGAAAATTTATGAAAGGCGTCGATTGTTTTGTTTCAGTTGCGGCGTTTGCTTTGATGCAAAATGTTGCTCTTCGCAAAGGTGAACAGTTGACGCTCAAGTGCATAGTACAGTCCACATCCAAACTTGCTGACTGGCATCGTTTTCATGTTGGTAAAGATATAGAGATCCCGCTTTTCAAATCATCAACTGATATTTCTCTCGATTCTTCCGTAAACGCTACGGTTAAAAAAGAAAATAATTCGTCGATATTGACGATTCTCTCTGTCCAAATGAGTGATGCTGGTTTCTATGGATGCAAGTCGGTGATAAATTCCAGTGTGTTTTATGAAAGGGCGCAAGTAATTGTCTTGGGTGAGTGAATTATTCAATAAACAATTGGTATCGTGTAACAGAGTAACTCTTTTGTAGTTTTCACTGTTAAATAACAGATAAACTTCTATTTATATCAAACTTTTACAACACGTCTTATTGTTTGATTTTATGCCTAAGTTTTTATAGTGTATTTGCAGCAAACGGAGTAATAATTAAGGCTCATTTCCGCCTATTGAGCTACCTTTAACTATTTCTCTGTCTGATATTATGAGTCCAGATGGAAATATTCGACTTGTTCGGCAAAATTCGTCTCATGTCTCATGTGAAGTTGAATACAACGGGAATTGGACACCTGAACTGCAGCTCACTGGTATAGTTCCAGGTGGACCGGAAGCAATGCACACGGCCAATCAAACCCTTGTTGTCAATCAGTCAAATGGAAATCGGAAGGTCATCACCTATATGGAAATGCTTTCCTTCGATTCTAATCTCACCAATTTTTTCTGTCAATTGTATTTTGCAAATCAATCATCTAAATTCCAATCATCTCAGTTTTTTAATAATGTGCCGGCTAACGTTCCAACGTACGTAGATAATGTAACCTGTACGTCGTCAGACTTCATGAACAGCTGCCTCGATGTGGAACAAGTCACGACAATAGCAACGAAGCTTCACAGTAAGTCGTAATCCGTATGCATCCGAAAGTATGGAATTTCACATGTTCATAAGTAGTGAAATGGCTTTATGGCCAAACAAATGAGTTTATTAGACTTTATCTATACTTAAACTAAATTAGCATCATCATCTTCTTCTTCCTCATCATCGCCATCATCATCATCACTATCATCATCATCACCTCCACCACCACCACCACCACCACCATCATCATCATCGTCATCAATTATCATCATCATTACGCTCCATAGTCCATATGGACCGTCGAAGCCAACGGTTGGGAAGTGCTTCTTTCTTGATCCTTTCCCTTCTTTGGCCACTTGTTTCGCAGTGTGTGTGTGTGTGTGTGTGTGTGTGTGAAGTCCAGTCCATTCAAAAATATCGTCGATCCATCTTCTCTTTTGTTTTCCTCTTTTTCACACACAATCCGATTTTCCCATCATCACTGTCTTTATTAGTCTTTCCTTTTTTATTCTGAAAATATGTCCAAATATTGTTAGTTTTATATCTATAATCATCTTTATTCGTGACAAGCACAGCATGAAAAAGTAGTACACAACCAGTAGTACACAACCAAGGATCTTTTCCATATCAGTCTTTGTTCGTCTCAGGTTTTTGCGAATAATATCAATTCTAATCATATCTTTATAACTTATTTTCATTATTTTTCTGTAGCATTTCATTTTAAACGCGATTAGTTTTAATCTATCTTGTTTCTTCATGGTCTATGACTCACACGCATGCAATAATGTAGATATCACACACGTGTCCACGATTCTCAATTAAGAACCTGTAAATTAGGCCTACATTACATGTAATCGGTGCTTCATATTCAGAGTTTAATTTATTTCAACTTTCGAGCAAATGTGCAACTATTTAACAACGTTCTTTTTGCGATTATTTTTAGCCGAC
The DNA here is from genome assembly GCA_018105865.1 of Metaphire vulgaris. Classification (NCBI taxonomy): domain Eukaryota; kingdom Metazoa; phylum Annelida; class Clitellata; order Crassiclitellata; family Megascolecidae; genus Metaphire; species Metaphire vulgaris. The sequence goes on along the minus strand of CM030845.1, from coordinate 7,638,824 downwards.
GAGTACGTAGTCAGCAGTTTTACTACAATCATTTCCATCTCCCTTCCTGTTCTCGTTTTCGTGTCAATCGTCGTCGCTCTGATTGTTGTGGCTTTTCGAATTCGAAAGAGACGACGTCAAGGTAATTTTCCGTGCTCAGATCAATCGCAACTTTTCAAGATGACCTAAAATGTTCGTTTGCTAGAAGACCTCAACAGATTTTCATGAAGGTGTCGATTTCACGTTGCACGCAATGTAGCTATTCGATCCTCAAATGAAGTGATAATGTCTCATTCAACGTACCTGTATATTCACGGCATTTCTATATCGCCTAAACAGAGTCTGATGGGCCCACAATTCTGGTAATGGCTCTAGCTCTCCGAATACCACTCTCCAATCACCCTGACTATCGCACCTCTCCTCGTTCTTCTACCCTACCTATCTCTTTATACCTCTCGCACTTGTCACCACCCTGCCAATGCTGTCACAAATCCTCGCTCATGCCTTGTACTCTTTCATGCTCATTTTTCCCACCCGTGCCTCAATTCTCACTTCATTATAAAAGTGATTCTAAAGTCCGGAGCACCTCTGAGCAACAATAGGCCTATAAAAGGAGCTATATAAGTCTTTGTGTTATATTGCATTACATTGTTCCGGTTCATCCATAAATCCATCAGCCATTTGAATTCCAGCACTCACTCCAAGTCAATGTCAAACTGTCTAAATCAAATCATGCACAAAGCATTGTACACTGTAGTATTAACTCGATGCTCATCTCTAGAGGTTTAGTTAACAGAGAGATTCACTCGAAAATGGTAGACATTTTGAAGATCATTCAGCCATTCGTTCGATTAGAGACATTTATTTTGCTGGATGATAGGGACATTTGGGATAAAACGTAGCATTTCTTGCTCACCAAAAGTGAGCCTCTAGTAAATTTTTAGAAGAGAGTGACCAAGGAATCGCAGTTTGAACCATAAACACATCACCAATTATGCATACATTTCTTCTCCGTATAGAGACTTACAATTTTTATTTACAGATAACATCTGCAATTAAAATAGTGATAACATTCGGGTGATATGAAATCCAGAGGTATAGGTTACAATTGTTGCTCGTTATGGTAATATAATCAGTTGTGTAAATCAGTGTTTTATACAGGCCTGTTAGAGGGGTTCCCCCACCCCTAAAGCCTCAACATCCCCCAAATCCCAACACTTGCACAAATTTTGCATTGAACTGGTGTCTTCCACTCCACCCAAGTCAATCCCCCCAAAGGCCTCAACCCCCTCCAAAGACCTGGAGTCTGGATAAAACACTGGTGTAAATAGTCATTTTCTGTGACTTTGCCCGCAGCTTCAGCAATCCAAGTCAACGTTGGAGACAGCAGCTCGGTAGAGTTTCGACGTCGCACATTTATTGATTCTGATCGCGATGAGACTCCGGTGATCGCTAGACCTGCGTATGAAGAAATACAACATGGCGAGAACTTTGGTCGAGGCCAAACAGACACCACCTATACCGTGCTGCTCGGTAGACCAGGTTTATCACCAGACGAGGAAACAGCTCGGACTCAATTGACAAAGCGCCATGTTCCGGCCGAAATTCATACCGAAGGCGCACAAGCAGGTGTCGGAAGCGAACGGTTTGAAAATGAACTTCCCGCCTCTTCCAGTGACATCGACGACACAGATGGAGACGCTGCAGCAGACAACAAGGGAATTTCTCGAGAACGACGTCTCGCGTACACCAATGTCATTTCTGCGGGGAGAGACACATCGAACGTCGCTTTCTCGTATGCAAATGTCGCGCTGCAATCGTATGCAAACGTCGAGCTTGGATAGGAGAGAAAATTCTACGGAAGACGTGAAGGACGACTTTTAGTCCAAAAGTATGACTACCAAAGAAACTAAGTGGACATGACAGTCGTACTAAAATGTAGCACTTGTAAAGAATTAAGACAGAATGCAGAATAGTAAGGATATGAAGAAAGTTATCCGCAAAGAAGCCCCACCATCCATCCAGAAGTCCATCTTCACAGTGAATAGGACTATTAAGCATTACTCTCTCTCTCTCCCTCCCTCAGAGTTCCTCCCTGCCTCCCTCCCTAGCACTCCATCTGCATTATATGTTATACCGTGCCGACAATATTGTAACTTATTGTACTCTTGCTTCTGTGTTTAAACAAAGGATATTTTCCGCACATTATAATTTTTATTCCTCGTAGCTTGACGCAAGGACATCCAAAACGGAACCTTCGGAAACGTTTGCTTCAAAAGTAGTGATCAGGTCCACGAGTTTATATTATAATAAAGCCATAAAGAAATAATCAATTACAAAAGACGTTTACATGTAAGTAGTAGTTTGGCGATAAAAATCATCTGCCAAACGCTTTCATTTGATTTTCTCGAAAACAAACACAGATAATATAGGCCTAATCGCTGATCCAAGAATTTGAGAGATTTGCAGATTCGTGCTTCTGTTGGTCGCCAACTCACTGAGTATACTAGACAGTCATCAAGCAGTTATTCAGAACCCATAATTTCATGGATTCAACAATTATTATTATACTATTTAAACGATGCCGTGTCGAACCCATTTAAACCTTAGGCAACAGAGATATGCACGAGACTTTAGGCAATAGAAAAATATATAGAGATACATGTAGAAGCCTAGATAGGCTGTCGATGTGTTCTTTGTATCCAAATATAAGTAATTGAAGCTTTCCTTAGCCGGCGTTATACGTTAAGCAATTTTAAAACAGCGATCAAGCAAGTTAAGTTACATGTAAGTAAAGCTGGCGTTTTCCTTCAATACTTCAATAAGACAGAAAAAATTAAACTACTGCTGAGCATTATGCTGCACATTCGCGTTTCGTCGCCGTCACGGAGTCAGTGTTTTATACAGGCCTGTTAGGAGGGGAAATTCTCCCCCCCCAAAAAAAAATCGCAGCACTAAATATTTTTGCATTGAACTTTGCCTCTTCTCCTCCAGCCAAGTCAATCCCCCCAAATGCCTGGTGTCTGGATAAAATACTGCACGGAGTACAATTTTTAAAAGCGCAACTGGTTCGAATCAGTTGGTGGATTTCTTGGAGGCGAATTGAAGAACCTGTTGTATTCAAAACTCATGCGGAATCTGAGTTTGCAGATGGTCGATGGACGCGTACAGCGTCGGTGGAGGCGCTGGCACAGACGGAGCTGGAGGTGGAGCTGGAGGCCTTCCATCTCGAGGCAAGGTATTCATAATCAGGTATTCTGTGCCATCAGCAGCTACAACCTGAAGCATAGAATGTATCGTTCAGATGATTAAAGTGATAAGGTACTTAGCAGCAAGCCCGCCGAGAGAAATTTCGGGCCCTGTGCAGAACAGTCACGGACCCCTATAAAGTTTATATTGTAAGTGGTGATGAGCTTTTTTGCTTGTCCGTCTTTTCAGGAGGGAGTTAAAGGTTAAAACCGTTTAAATCCATTTTGGTGTGGTCCCCCCCAACTGCCTTCAACGTCTTCAACCCTAAACCTACCCTAACGCTAACTACGGACCCGCCCGGGCCTCCTACGGATCTCCGGGCCCCTGGATAATTGCCTCTGCTTCCTTGTCGGCGGTCCTGCTTAGCAGTGAAAGTACTTACTCAGGTATCTAGTATCTACTCAGTGAACGTCGCGAAATAGATCGAAAGGCATCGCATAGGCAGAAGATTGCACTGTGCAAAGGCTTATTTGGACTAAATGGCTTGAAAATGCTTTGACGCGCTACGTAAATTCTGGCGATTTCGCCGTTTGTGTGACGTTCCTCTCAAACCGGGACTTTGCAAAAGTTAATGTAGGCCTATGTATTGTTTGGCGTACAATGAAGAGTCGTAAATTTTGGATCCACGCTGGTCCTAATGGCAAATTTTCGGCAAAGATTTATTGCCCTAATTGAAGATTACAGATTCATCATTCGTCGGCTCAGCCAGGGTTCAATAATGTGGGCCTGTGGGGGTAGCAAGAGAGAATGACTAGGCCTAATTAGTTAAAGCACTGACTATGAGTCATGGTAATCACAGCATTTTTGAAAATAAGAGACATTAGTTAGGTCTAAACTTCTGAAGTCTATGCATGAGAGAATCAAACATCACGTTTTAGAGGACACTTCCATTTTAGATAAGTTCCGATTTTCAACGGTCTCCGTCCTAAATCACAACTAAGCAGAACCTATAAATAGATCGAACTCGATTACTTGCCCGATTCTGTCTTGTGTCGGAATCGCCACAAGCTAAGTTCGCATTTGAGTCTGAAACAGAAGACAGAAACTCCAAAGAATTTTTGCTCAGTTATTTTTGAAATGTATATCGATAGATGAAAAGATGTTAGATGATTTTGCCGCTTTCATTATGAAGCAGCTATTAGACCCTATCTAAGCTACAGTGTCATGATAGCATGAAGAATACCATTAGTACTACTGTAAGCTCATACGTTTCTTTTTATTGCAACGCCGTGAACAAATCGCCCATAATCTAATTTATTAGTTGAATACAAGAAAATGAGATGTTACTAACCGTCGCAACTAGTATTAGGCTACTATTCTATACCACCAGCACCACCAACACCACCACCAACACCGACACTATCTATTACTAAAGCAATACTACTGTAGTGTTCATTGTTTTAGAAAGCTTACTATCAGCCATAACTTCTGCATATGTGTAAACGTCGTTTGGAAGTTCTGGAAGTGCTCTACAAAAACCTGAACACACTTTTCTTCAGTAGATCATCGAAAGACACTCTGAGTCTGAGATAAAGAGACTTTGATTGATTGATTGATTGATTTATGATGATCCTATGGATTCTAATCTCACCAAGAACGACGTGTTGCCGGCAATTAGCAGTGTCGTCATTGTTACTCTTAATAATAATAAATGAGCAAGTCAACTGTTTCTAGCAAAACCTTTACATTCAGACTCTATTCCTATATGGAAAAAATAGAGCGCAATAACGGAAGAATTCTTTTCAGGGTTTGATTATAAATAATTATTCGAAAAGTTTCAAAACTTCTGTGAGGTGTCAAACTAAACCATTCAATGTTTTTCAAATTCAGTGGCGCAGGGGTAAGACAGCTAAAACCCAAGATTCTATACATCTGCGGATTTCAGACCCGTCCAGTGAGGGACCATCACAGGCCTCCGGAAAATTCAACACTGATCCCGTTCTACTCTTTTCTACTCTTCCACTTATGATGAGAAACGACAGCTATGCATCGGGCATCGGTTGATCTTAGCTACGCAATAAAGGGAAAGCTAACTTGTCCGAGGTGGCTATCTATAGTCGTTAGAATTATAGATAGGCCTAACTGCAAAATAATTAGGGCTAATTTATGGAAGCGGAGGAAAATCTCCATTATATCATAATCAGTTGAAAAAGCGTTGCTTATAACTTTCTGCAGATCTATTCCTGAAAATTGGACATGAAAGATAACGATGCTATGCGGTGAACAGTTTTTGTTGTTACCACTAGAACCTTCCTCGGATCCATCGAGGATATCAGGGGCTGGAATGACAATCGGCGGCGGTATAGTCTTTGACAGCATACATGCTCTCTCTGAAAAACGAATCGACATGCAATCAGAAATTGCATTCAGTGAAATACTGTTAATAATAATGCTAATGATCGTCGAAGCGGTTGAGCGCAGGAGCGGGTTCCACGTTGGGGATGACTGGGAATGCATCCCCCAATGGCCCACAAAAATGCGTCTTCAATGAGAGATGATCGTCTAATCGGACTAGAACTCGAAGGCTCGCTTCGCTCGCGCGAGCTTCGCTCGCATGAGGCTCGCTTCGCGTCGCTTCGCGTCGCTTCGCTTCGCTCGAGGCAACGACCAATCCAATTCCAATTCCAGAATGACCAATCAGAACGCTCACTCAGCCAACCAATCAGAACGCTTGAAGGTAACCAATCAGAACGCTCACACAGCCAACCAATCAGAACGCTCACACAGCCAAACAATCAGAACGCTCGAACGCAACCAATCAGAACGCTCACACAGCCAACCAATCAGAACGCTCGAAGGCAACAGACATACAGATAACGATTTTAATGTTATAGATTAGCCTTGATGCATATCCACAAAGATATGGACATATCCATAGTCAATGTCATCGACAAATTCGCTTCCAGCCATAGAAAACTCGATTTTGCACTATGACTTTGTACAATCAGACTAAAATGGCTTTTATACAATGTCAATTCTGAACATTATATTTTATAAATCAAATCTACGGATTTCTTAAAAACCGTTTTCATATAATTTCTTTGACAATCGGCGGGATCTTCCTAGAAATTCATTGCATCAGCCACCAAGAGTTCTTGGAACCGCCACTGGTTGAGCGAATCTCTAATTACATATGCATTCGAATTCTTTCGAACCAGTTATATCCAAATTAAATAAAAACGTGTTCGATTTTCATAAAATCGCAGTAAAGTAATGTAATGAAACGCCGTCAATTTAATATCGAATGGAAACACTCAGAATTTAATTAATTAATTAAATTTCTATTATACCAAATAGAATAAACTTTGGTTACTGCCTTAGGGATTACCGATCCCTTAATTCCCTTTAGTAACCTATTTCTTCTTGTCTTCCAAGAGCAGTATTAACGTTATGTCACTATTAATTAAGAATAATGTTTCCTGTGTTAATTTTCTTGATTTTTTAATTTAGAATTTTTGAAATTACTGTAATTGGCAATATATTCACTGTATGTAATATGAGTAATGATGATGATGAAGGAATAAACTATTAAACTATAAACTAGTCTATAAACTATAATTTACTTCTTTTGCGCTTGACACCCGCAACAATCAGAGCAATCAAAGCGATTCCGAAGACGAAAGAAAAAGCTGCCAGCAGATTTACCAGATTTATGTCTGGTGGACTTGATGTCTGAGGATCTTGAAAACAAATTAACAAAGCATCGATAGAAGGATTGGAATAGTAACCTTTTGCATTAAATTTAAAAGAAGATTGTAGCTTGCTTATAAGCAGTATTGCATGCAGGAATAGCCTAGGGCCTACAACAACATCTATTTGCACAATACCGAGCATTCCATCCTTTCACCAGGATTTATTTTTTTAAAGCAGAAAGAGAAAAGAGCTGACGTAAATATGTCAACTTTTCGTCAGCTAAAAATTTATACTGGTTGTTTCCTTCATAATTTCTTGTGCACATGGTATACAGTATTTTATGTGCTGAGCACGGGTATAACTCTACTTTTTATAAGTAGACAATAATTTTGCATTGTAAATAGCAAACTGTAAACTGTTTAATATGAGAGCTTCGTATATGCATGAATGTTCAGGATTAGCGGCATAGCAATTGTTCGTTACCACCTGGGACCAAAATTATTACAGTTTACTGCCACGAGCGCCGTAATTGGTATTACAGACTGCAGGAAAATAGATCAAATGTGTGCTGAGGGCAGAGACGTCATTTCACTGTTTTTCAGGGGGGCAAGACACTTTCGAGTTACAAGTTTTCGGACGACCTTTTTTTGCTTTTTTTTCTTGTCAGACGTATTTTTATGGTTAGTTACTTCAGATTCTGATTACTCGACATCAAGCACCCCTTTAGGGCATATAAAAACTAAATAACACAAACATTGGCGAAAAAATGTTTCCCTCAAAATCAGGGGGGCAAATGTCTCCCCTCCCCCCTCCCCCCAATTGACGTCCCTGGCTGAGGCGCGCCGAACGTCCCCAAGCGGGTGTTCTAGTCAGTAGCGTAGCGTGCCAACGGCTATTATGGCTCGAGCCATGGGCGGCACACATGAAGGGGGCGGCAAATTGAGCGGCGATGACCTTTTTTTGCTTGTCAGGTTGTCGGAGAGTTTTAGCGTAGGGGCGGCAAAAGTTAGAAGGGGCGGCAAATTCGGCCGCGACGGCTCTTTTTTGCTTGTCAGTTATAATAGGAGGCTAGGAGCAGGTTGGGGCGGCATTTTTTCCAGGAGCCATGGGCGCCACGAGACCACGCCTACACCACTAGTTCTAGTACGGCAGTCTTACTGTTCAAAGACAGCCAGAGATGTTGACGTTAGAGGACGAGTGGAAGGGGCTGGACGAATAGATGCAGATGGAAACTGATCCGGATTTGAGACACATCAACATTCAGTTGTCCTAGTTCAATCTGTCAGACAGAGCCCAGCGATCTTGTAGGAGAGATTTGGATTGATCAAAGAAACAGGGAGAACTACATGGATCAAGGTTGCAAGTATGAACGACTGCTCCAGGCATGGATAAAGGTTTCACCCAAGACATTGCCAACGTGGAACAGCGATACCAATGGAAGTCTGAGAGTCTGTTCGTGCTGGGAGACCAGTATTGGACACTGAAACGGAAAGTATGGACAAGAACCACAAGCGGAAAATATTTTGGCTTCTTTCATGTTGCTTATGCTGCGTTATCATAGGCCTAGGATATAAGCCAGCCGAAGTCATTGTAGACAGTGGCGGTTCCAGGAATTCTTGGTGGGGATGGAAAACTTTTGGGAAGTTGGTGGGGGAGGGGTGCAAAGTGAAGAAGAAAAACGAGAAAAACGAAGATAAAGGTCATTGTTAGTAGAGTTTTGCTCACTACTTGTTAAGAAACCTTGCCAAAAAGGCCGACAAGCAAGAAAAAGAAGGTCATTTGCAGTATTTTTCACTAAATTTTTTAAAACTCACCGGAATATAGGTTGACAAGAAAAAAAAGGCCACCCGGAACCCCGGTGGGGGATGCATCCCCAGTCATCAACATGGTGGAACAGCCACTGGTTGTAGGCGTTAATAATGGAAATGCGCAATTGCTATTAGGCCTGTTATCTTATAAAACTTGGTTCATTTATACTGAAATGTAAAACATGGTCAGAGCGCAAAAATCTACTCACCAACAATTTCAGAGGAAACGTAAACTTACATGTACCTACAATTTGTTGGCCGGTGTCACCAAATAAAGTCTCCCCCAAAATGAAGTCTCCCCCGGAGGTTTTATTTTAAGACAGAGTCTCCGCCCGGAGGATTCATTTTAAAATAAAATCGCCTTATTTAAAACATAATCGCCCCCTGGCGATTTTATTCTAAAACGAGTCCGCCGGGCGGAGACTCTGTTTGGGGGAGGATTTATTTTCCAACACCGGCATTAGGCAATTTATAATAATTACATCAATGGCTGTCATTTCGCTTAAAATCGGAATAATTATTTTAGACCCTGCAGTTTACTTTATCAACACGAAAACAGCAGAGATGTGGTGAAAATTGACTGATAGCGGTCAACGTCAATCAGGTAATTAATTAAACAAAATGTCAATACTTTCCTCAGAATTACGCTTTCACTTCGATAATAATAATTCACTTGTAAAATGGCAAGTGAAACTTCATACGAAAGCATTAGGCCTAATACAAATACAATTTGAAAAGTCAAAAAGTGCTTTCATTTTCTCTCTTGTGCTGCAAATTTGGTTTAGTCGGCGCGCTTGTAATCATGTTGCCAATTTTGAGCACTTAGAAATAGTGATTAGATCACCCAGAATGGTTCATAATTCAAATGCGAGACTATTATTAAGGCCTGTAGATGAAAAGTTATTGCCAGTGGCGACGTCAGACGCTTGAGAGTGGGGGAGGGGAGAGTGGGGGAGAGGGTATGGCGAGCACGTTGAGGGAGTCTGGGGCAGAGCCCCAGTGGGGTCCCGCCGGGCCAAGCCCTGGAAATTATTTTTTCATGTAACCCAGGCGTGGATAAAAAGTCTTCCCCCTGAAGCTGAACAACTTTTACTTTTACAACATTAGTATTCGTTAGAAATACTATTCCACACGTAATGAGTGCATTAAATAGCTTTTAAACAATATTTTTATCTATCCAGCAAAATTTCTTGCAAATAGTAACATGGACGGCCATGGCAGATAGGGGTCCCTGGAATTTAGTCCGTCTGACGCACGACTGCTTGTTGATATATAGTATTATAAGTTTGCAACATTGTTTTCAAATTAACCGGGTGACAAAATATAGAGAACTTGTCATATGGTTATATAGATAAGCCCCGATGGAGAACGCCGATAAATTGGTTCGGCGCGCCGCCGCCGCCGGTGATAACTTAGACTAGTAGAGCCAATACTCAACCATCCCCTACCCCTACAAAAATTTTCTCTGCAATTTTGCACGAATCTCACGGGTGGTCCTGATGGCAAGTGGGGTGTTCAACCCCCTCCCCACATACTTCCCTCCCCCCACCCTCAAACCCCATGGCCTCGCCACTGGTTATTGAAGCGCTGAAATAATGTATAAAAAGTGACGCAATAAAGCCAGTACAACCCTGTTTCATTGTGAATGTTTTTCTAAACCCTTAAGTCAAATTATACGAAATTTAGTATACGTCTGCTGTTCAGCAGTTTTATATCCTGAGTGTAGTCATTTAAATTTTTCTTTCAAATTCCAAGGTGCAGCGGCGGCACCTAGCGAAAAACCAGGAAAGAGCTAGGAAGCGTTCATCAAAAATATGAACTACTGTTTTTGGTTGCTAAAATTAGTTATTAGTACAAAAGTAAGAAATACCAGTCTGTCATGCAATTTCCAATGGACTTTTAGGCCTACGTGTTTGTGGCATGTCTTCCTGGCTACGTGTTACTTCCTGAAAAACTGTGATATTGGTTCCCGTCTGGAGAGATAGGTACAGACAAGAAGAAATGGTATATGGCAAATACGGTGATGGCCCTTCGTCCTCTCCCTCCCTTATAAATGGGTCAACTATCAAGCAGCGACATAATGATCAGAGCTGTTCATTTACCTTTTATAGACATTAATAGAGATGACAAGCGGGAAACAGATTATGCATAGAAATCGATTTTCCTATCTCTATCGCCGTCTATAGGATGTTTCCGAAACTTCGAAGTCCCGAGGGCAGAGCCGTAACTAGGGGGCGGGGGACAAGAGCGCCAACCCGGGGAGGGGCGCTTTTTTGAGTGTGAATAAAAAATTACTGGGTGTAAATCAAAGAAAAGCCGTGACGACTAAAAAGGGTCATCACCGAAATTTCTAAATTTAGGGGCGCAAAATGGAAATCTTGCCCCGGGCGCCGAAAACCCTAGTTACGGCTCTGCCTGAGGGACAGCAAAATTTATCAATTTATTTAAACGAATTGGAATTTGAGCACCAGTCCTAGTAGTAGCATTTTGGTTGTTTCACTGATCTTTCATTTAATTTCAACATTCAAAGGCACAAATTATTAAACCTAATGCGTCTCGGCTGATTGGTCAAAAATATAGGGTTTAAGACGGTTCAGAAATATCGGACGTTATGCAGGTTCATCTCGTAGCGATGACGGTTTTGCGCATTACTTTGATGCTGCTGGTAAACAGACAGAACGACTGACGCATTAACTGATTGGTCACTTTAAAAGTTATTAACATGTCTTTTTTAAAAGCGAAGACTAATATAAACTGATTGTTCAAGATAAGGTGGTTAACATGTACATGTATTTGTAATATGGTAGCGACCTATATTGCAGATTATAAGTATAATGGAAAATTAGATTAAATCATCTAAATGATCATCTACTGTATATTCTCTAATGATGACAGCCATTTTTCTACTTAATGTGAAATTCCATACTTCTAGGATGCATATGGATTCCGACTTACTGTGAGTATTCGTTGTTATTGTCGTGACTTGTTCCACATAGAGGCTGCAGTTCGTGAAGTCTGACGACGTACAGGTTACATTATCTACGTACGTTGGAACGTTATTCGCCACATTATCACGAGATCTAGATGATTGGTTTGCAAAATACAATTGACAGAAATAATTGGTGAGATTAGAATCGAAGGAAAGCATTTCCATAAAGGTGATGACCTTCCAATTTCCATTTGACTGATTGACAGAAAGGGTTTGATTGGCCGTGTGCATTGCTTCCCGTCCACCTGGAACTATAGCTGTGAGCTGCAGTTCAGGTGTCCAATTCCCGTTGTATTCTACTTCACATGAGACAAGAGACGAATTTTGCCGAACAATTCGAATATTTCCATCTGAACTCATAACATCGGACAGAAGAAATAGTTAAAGGTAGCTCAATAGGCGGAAATGAGCCTTTATTAATAAGCCGTTTGATCAGTGGCGTAACGTGGGGCGGGAGGGGGCACTTTGTTTTGCCCCCGGACCCCGGGCGGGGGGGGCCCCAAAGAGGGGTCTAAGCTAGGGTTAGGTTAGGGTTAACCCTAACTTCTTAACCCTAACCATAGAAGTGAACGGTGAACGTGAACGTGCTGACGACCTTTTTTTTTTTTTTTTGCTCGTCAGCCCGAAACTTTGAAACTTTGGGGCCCCCATGACAAAGATGCCCCCCGGGCCCCCAAAAGTCACGCTACGCCACTGCGTTTGATACAAATACGCTATAAAAAGTTAGGCTTAGAATCAGACAATAAGACGTGTTGTAAAAGTTTGATGTCAATAGAAGTTTATCTGCTATTAATTTTAACAGTGAAAACTACTAAGAGTTGCAATGTAACACGATGTGAATTATTGATGAAATAATTTTTTCATTCACCCAAGACAATGACTTGCGCCCTTTCAATAGACGTACTGGAATTTATCAATGACTTGCATCCGTATAAACCAGCATCACTCACTTGGACAGAAAGAATCGTCAATGATACCTCCCTGACATTAGCTTTTACAGAAGAAACGCGAGAGTTGTCATTTGATGATTTGATCGGGATCTCTGAATCTTTGCCAACCTGGATATGATACCAGTCTATAAATTTGGACGTAGACTGTACCGTGCACTTTAGCGTCAACTGTTCACCTTTGCGAAGAGCAACATTTTGCATCAAAGCAAACGCCGCAACTGAAACAAAACAATCCGCATGTTTCATGGCTTCAAATGAATTAAAATTTTGTCCTAGTAAGCTGGATCAATGATTAAATTCTATGAGCAATTGTCGTGGTTTTCACACAGACTAATGTTTGAAATATGACGCCAAGTCTATATACTGTACTGCCATTTTATACTACACTTCTACTACTACTACTACTACTACTACTACTACTACTACTACTACTACTACTACTACTACTACTACTACTACTACTACTACTACTACTACTACTTCTACTACTACTACTACTACTTCTACTACTACTACTACGACGGCTGCGACAATTTTCTGCTGCTGCTACTGATAGGGCCTACTACCACCACCACCACCACCAATAATAATAATAATAATAATAATAATAATAATAATAATAATAATAATAATAATAATAATAATAATAATAATAATAATAATAACTGGATTTTAAGTGGCTTTGTAGGGTTTCTGTTGCGTTGTAAAATACTTTCGCTTATACATCCCTCTATTCCAACATCCTTTTGTCCGCTAAAGCTGTTATCGTGGATTATACGAAAATACAATTGCAGTAGACAGTGCTAGAAAGCACGTAGGTTAAATTTCAGCTCATCGTACTTTTTTTTACAATAATCACTATATTATATAAATCAGTATCGTCAATCTGTAGTACAAGTTGTGAGTGTCCAACTTCGGAAAAATCTTGACAAGCATAAAAATGTCGTCACCTCATCTACATTTATTATTTTTGTTCCTTCTAGGTGATGACAAGCAAAAGAATGGCCGTCACCTGAATAATCGTACAACGGTGCATTATAGATTTATTCAGAATTTTATGAGGATCCAATGCATTGTGGAACCTCACAGCCAATTTTTTTGTGACGGTCAGGATCCCAGGACCCTCACAGGATTGACGCCTATGATATAAATCTTCAAATTGAATTATAAGACCGTCTCTCCCCCCCTCTCTCTCCCTCCCTCTCTCTCTCTCTCCCGACATTCTCCGTCAGTTGATAAATTTGGAATTAGGCCTACTAAAAATCAGTGGCGTAGCCAGGATTTCCGGAAGGGGGGCGTTTTGGTTTCGATCGTGACCAAAAATTTTTTTGCAAGCAAATTCTTTCCATTTTCTATAGCACTTAGAAATTGTCCGGTCGGCAGCCAGCCAAGGGGGGATTTTGACCCCAAAATCGCGTCCGGAAATGGAAAATGTATGGAAAAGCATGTAAAAAATTTTTCGTTGGCAGCCAAGGGAGGTTTAACCCCCAACTCCCTGGCTACGTCACTGCTAAAAATCACCCCTAGACTTGCAGAAATCGAGTGTTAATTTGTGCACATCCATTAAAAAATAAATTCCATTTGCAAAAGTGCTGGTTGTTCTTGTTCAATATTGGTCTATAAGCGTATCGTGGACCTCTAGTCTTGCAAGAGGTGAACAGAAGAGAAAGGAGAAATACAATTTAGATTAATAATGTAACAAGAAGACAATTTGCAAGCGAAGATGAAAACTTCTTTGAAGATCTGAAAATTTGATTTCGACTACAATGTCGATGTGCATGAGAAAGAAAAGACACACCTATTGAATAAGTTGAATAAGTCTGTTCTGAATAAGAACCACAACTACTTAATATCTTTTCGCAGAACAGGACAAGTAAGACATCATTTTCATTAAAAATCTGGGCGGAACAATGGCGTTCCTAGGTGGGTGCGGGGGTGCGGACGCACTGGGTGACACCCAGTAGAGGGGTGACATCAAACTAAGATTTTTTTGCTTGTCACACACCAACGTTTTCATCTCCAGAAGGACGATAACCTTTTTTTGCTTGTCACCACATTTCCGCACCTGGTGACACCAAGCCTAGGAACGTCACTGGGGCGGAATCCAGAATTCGGGTTTTTAGAGGTTGCAGACCGAGTTGCCCTCTCCCTTCAAACAAAATTTTAAAAATGAATGGGAGGAAAGGGCGACATCCATTATATGTGCCCTCTGGAGTCCCAGCAAACAAAAAGATCCTCTGGAAAAATCATCCAATTAGCAGTCCCGTTAGTAAACAAAGATTCTCTGGAAAAATCAGGGTTCTTGAAGGGGAGGTAACGTGTAGCTTCTCTGGGGTAGCCAGGGTTCTTGAATAGGGGAGGGGCACCAATGCTTCTGCACAACGACGTTTTCGGTTTCGACTAAGTGTTTGGTCGAGAGTCATGATCTCCCCATAGAGGACTGGAGCGAAGCGCCAAACCATACAATGAGGTTAATATTAAATTCGAATCTTCAGATTTAAAGCGTATTTTCTTATTATAAGGCAGCATAAATTTGAGCAACATTAGGGTTAGACCCTGAGCTCTGGTACACAATTTAAAGATTTTAATTGTCATTTATTATTGAGTGACTAAAAGACGTAATAGGGGTATCCAGTGTTTACCAACAAGGTCCGGTTGTTCCGCCCACTGGTGGGCAGAAACCGTAGAAACCAGTGTTGTCTATTAATAGACGCCAATGGCAGAAGCAGATTTCTTGCTGCCAGTTGCTGGTGGGCAGATCAGTGACCATAGAGATTGTTCTGGATACTCCTATATAGGTAAGTATATCGATTCTGCGACAGTCACCTTATCCTCGCGCGAAAAATTCTCAGCGATCTTGCGCAAATCCATAACTATCCTCAGCCAGGAACATCAACTGACAGCAGTCCCTAGTTAAATTCCCCACTCTCCCCCGGCTTTATCAATTTCTTCCCGGAGTCCAGAGTCTAGAATAAACACTGCCTCCAAATGTTAACTGAAAAATTATACAAATGACTTTGGTGTTTTGACTGCGCAATCAGTACTCTCTCCGTGCATGCACTTATAACGGGACCTACTAGTTCTCACAGTCGACATTTCGTTTGCGATTATCTGGCATTTTTATCCAAAGCGTTATTTACTTTTAAAAATTATGACGTGAATGGCGCCCAAAATCAAACCTTGTCGCCGAAAAGATTGGCTCTTTTGACTGAGATTCTAAGACTGAAAATTTAATATCTAAATGCAATATTATTTTTCGCTGTGTATCCATCAAATCCAGTCTAGGATCTAAAAATTTCATCCGGGTGGCGCAATAAAACCGAACCAATATTGGAACTTACACAGTGGCGTAGCCAGGAGGGTTAAAACCCCCTTGGCTGCGGAAAACAAAATATTTTGAATGAGTTTCTATGCATTTTAAATTTTGGACGCGATTTTGAGGGTCAAACCCTTTGGCCTTTGACTAGAGAATGTAACGGTTTATAGAAGGTGACGATTTTTTGCTTGTCAGCGCGTGGAAGGAAAAAATAGAGATGAGGAGATGACCTCTTTTGCTTGTCAAGATTTTTCCGAAGTTGGTCATGGTCAAAACCAAAAACCAAACCCCCCTTCCTGAAATCCTGGCTACGCCACTGAGCTTACAAATAACTACGACATTTTAGCCATTTCTGTTGGAATTATTGTAGGGGGCTCCTATTCTATACTAATGGTATTACTAATGCATAAGGACAACGATATTCATTTGAAATTAACCTGGTCTACAGGCTAATTTATGCACTTGTCGGGCTTTAGATATGCGAGTAAGTCAATCAAATATACGGCAAATTAAAACGCGATTTAGATATAAATAATCAATTCAAACACTAACACAAAACTACAGATATGAATTGCTATGAATTGGACAGAAAATTAGACAAACACATTATAGGCTTAAATAGCTCTATTTTGCGATAACTACTGCCTCGAAACTTACCGTTTACGTAGTTGGCGAGAAGAAAGAGTAGCAGCATGTCTATTCTAAATCAATAACGAAATATTATGAATTCGCATTGAAACTACTGAAAACTATTCCATTTGCCAGCAACTGATTAATTAACTAAGCCACGGAGATCACTAGGTTCACGATTTGCAAAGAGTAATTTCCGTCTTACCGAATGGTAAAATAAGGAAACTAAACAAACAGCGAAATACGTTTATATGAGTAATTTGGCCTACTGTACACACGGAAATCGACAATGAATATATTGACGGATTTAATGAAACAACGAATCATTTTTACCAAGTTCTGAATTATGTTGCACTATCTCTGGAGAGAAAGACAAAGCAGGGGACTTCATAAATTGAGTTACACGAACGTGACTTGATCATTTTGAAGAATCATGTTATTAAAAAAATATCAACAAGCGAACGTTTATCGTTGACAACGTGAAGGCAAAAGTGAAAGCTGTAAGTCAGCTTCACAGTAGCAACGACGTAACCTATGAAGAATTACCACATAGCGCTCTTAACCGGTAACAATTACAGTTGACCTATATTAAGCCAATGGGTATCGTTCTTCTTGATGGTTTCAAATATATGCACTGCCTGTAACCGGATACAGCTATTGCTGACTTGATGATGATGATGATGATGATGATGATGATGATGATGATGATGATGATAGTGGTGGTGAAGATGATGATGATGATGATGATCATGATGATGCCTTCCTAACAGACAATTAGGGGTGGACAATTTGTCCAAGGTCACTGCGTGGTGGTTAAGGTCAGGCAGGGCAAGAGGTCTAGCATTGCTCCACCGTGCCCACTGTTGGATTAAAAAGTCTAATTTGGCATTTAGAAAAATTAACATATATGCATTATCGGTGCGGTTATTATTAGTGGGAAATGTTGATGAATTCATATATGTAATATATTCGTGTATATTTATATTTTGCTAAATTTCCTATTGAGGTGACCATTGGTGTAACCTTGGAAAAAAGTAGGGGACCCCAAAATCTATCTATTCCTCCTTACCTATAGTATCCTCTCAAAAAGTGGATGGGGATCAAGAGAGCCCTAACAGAAGCTTACGCCTACAGAGGTGATTATATTTGTCTAGTGCTTTTTGCAGAAGAAATGCAAGTGAACTTCATCCAAATGACCAGAGAAGCAAGAAACAGACAGAAGTGGAGGGAACTCATTCAAACCCATCGTCCAACTCATTAGGGAACGACGGAAGGAAAGAAAGAAGAAGAGTGCATTTTAATGAAGCAGCGCGTGGCATTTGTCGAAGTCACGACTGCTGTAGTGTCTCTGAAGTTGCTTCTGTGTGTCTCGGTGTATCTGTCTCGATTTTGAGATTGTGGAATAGCCTATGCCCGTAAAACTGAAAATGTGGACGCTATGAGCAAATCTCCATAATTCTAACGACATATGCAAAACCAATCCCAGACAGATGAGAACTCTAGCACACACACACAGACTGAAAAATTTAAACGTTAAAATGGAAGAAGTTTCAATAGGGGATCTTTTCTATATTCATTCGATGCCATTGAAATATGTCTTTGTAGTTGTGCGGATGTCCTTTAATTGTTTCGGTATCGTTGTCTTGTGATCTCCGGTTATATTTTCTGAACACCCGTTGCCAATTTCCTCTAATTGACTTACGTATTAGCAGTAGAAGTGTTTTCTCTTCGCAAAATCCGCTTGCTAAGTAGCGACGTATTTCACAAAGTGCCAAGTAAACAATCGCCCCAGGGGCGCCCAGAGAGGGGAGAAGGAAGCAAATGCTTCCTAAAAAAAACTAGAGCGAGAAAAATTTTCCTGACTTTTGGTTTCACGTTAGGGGTGAGGAGGGAGGACAGGGAAGGGAGAAGCTGCTTCCAGCAGGCAGGGGGATTGGCGCCCCTGATTAACCCCACCCACCTCCACCCCCAACGACACTCAATCCTCTAAAAGCTTAGGCAAATACATTTCCTGCTTTTCGGAGTCATACGAAAAGGTATGGATGCTCTAGCAGTCCAGCGACTCATTTCAAAATTCTTGATGCTGCTACCGATTATATATAGGCCCTACTGTAGGCTAGGTCAAATAGCTATTTAAACACGAGCTATTTTACGTGCTATAATGATTGTAAGTGCCTTTCCGCATTTACCGCCTTATTCTTTCCTATATGCACGAAATCACAAAGAGTTGGGTCATAAAATAACGTATATTGCCACATCAAAGTAAAATATTCAGCCTCGGCCACCAACATTATTTAATTCAACTCAATAATTATTCGACTGTCCATCTGCCCAGTGGCGTCCATCCCCAACTTTGAGTAAATTTTTGGCTCAGACCCCAAGTTTGAAAAGGTCATTGACCCTTTGGTAAGGCTATTCCCCATGATCGGGAAAAACCTTCCCCCAAATTTTCAATTGGCGCAAGCTGCGCAGGTTAACCCAAGGATGGACGCCCCTGCATCTGCCCACAAAATGACGCCCCCTTATTATATCTATATGCTTTCATTAATATGAGCCCTTTTTCTTTGCATTCTATATATGCCAATTGTTTTAATTTATTTTGTAATCCCAAAAGCACCCTTACAATAATAATAAAAATTAATAAAAAAATTAACAGTAACGGCAGTAACAACAGAGTTTAGAGTGGTTTAGCAGGATCTGTCCTATGCCGTGTGTGTCACTGTGAGAACATACAACACCGAGTCTCGAATTCAGGCTCTCTGAAAGCCCACAATATACACTATTGGGCCTATAGGCCTACAGTATATCGAATAAACCAACACACGGATGTGTTTAAACAAGAGTTTAATTGCTTAATACGGTTAGTAATTTAAATTAATTAGTAACAAATTAATACAATTATCAGTGATGGGCAAAAGTTAACAGTTAACTAAAAATTAGTTAACTTTTAGTTAAACTAATTTTTTTAGTAGCATCAAAAGTTAAACTGGTTGGGTAAAAGTTTAGTTAAGGCATAAGTTAAACTGAAATTTTTTTAGTTAACTGGCCAATAGTTAAACTTGAGTTATTCAGATTCTATGCCACTTTCAGCACAGTCTAAGTCACGCGTAGGCTCTACTTTTTCATGTCAACCGCATAGTTACCAGTTTCAATTACGAATTATTATTACTACCGTTATTGTTATTATTATAATTATTGTTAAAATTGTGCTATATGAAATTATAGTTGTAAATCGTGTTCGTTGCAGCTTGTAGCCTAGTTTTACTAGCTCAGTAGCTCATGTCAAAGTCAAAAAGTTAAAGTAATAAGTTAAACTGCTTTTAATTAGTTATCAGTTAAAGTTAAACTACTACAGTGAAAAGTTAGTTACTTAAAAAGTTAAACTGCTTGATTGCAAAAAAAGTTTAGTTAAAGTTTAACTTTAAAAAAATTAGTTAGTGCCCATCACTGACAATTATTAATTTACTTAATACAATCAGGGGCGGCGCTAGGGGGTGGGCCGCGGGTCCGGACCCACCCAGCCTCGGGCAGGGGCACCCGAGCAAGTCGTGCAAATCCGCAGAGAAATTTTGATTGGGGTGGGGGAGGGGTAGTCTGAGCCGGGTCCTGGTTGTGTAGATTGCATTAGACTCACCCAGCCAACAAAACCCATCGCCGCCCCTGAATACAATCGTTTTAAGGAGCAAAATGTAAGTCATTGCGTACAGTCATCTCAACAAAGACAGCCAGTGATGACAATGGTCAATGGGTCATGGATCAAATGCGTCATCAGTACTCGATGTGGGTATCAGAGGCGTACCAGCCTTATGGACGACCTGGCCAAATGCCAAGGGCCACCGACCTGCAAAGGACCCCCGACCCGAGCAAAAACAATTTTTTTACAAACAAAGTTGTAAAGTCGTCAAGCTAAAAAAAAGTTCGTCAAGATTTTCGCAAACTTGTTACATCGGCTCTGGAAAGGGCCCCTACCCGTTTTTCGCCAAAGGCCCCAGAGCATATTGCTACGCCACTGATGGGTGTCATGGGCCATTTTAGTAACCAAGTGCCAGCTCAGAAGAGGGCCATTATTAGAGAGGAAAAAGAAAGCAGCTGGAAAATGTCTGAAAAAATAGCCTAACGAGATTGTTTTGTGTCGCAATTAATATTCGAGAATTCGACGTGTCTATGACATCCTGTCCTCAGTGGCGTAGCCAGGATTTTCCAAAGAGGGAGGTTACGAACGACTGTTCCCCAACTTCGGAAAATCCTGACAAGCAAAAACAGGCCGTCGCTTATTATTTCCATTGTTTCCCTGTGGTTAAATTAGTTATATGGTTATACAGTATGAGCGCGGATAGCCTGCACAACTACAGAAGAAAATGTATATTGATTTTTCATGCTTATTTTTTCGTTTTTGCTACATTAACCCCGATATTGGCGCCCCTCCGCCCACAAAGTAATAATAAGAAACAAATTTTGGTCGGTCGATCAAGAGGGTTTTATCCCCCTCCCTCAACCCCCTTGGCTGCGCCACTGCCTGTCCTAGCCTAAAGTGTCCACATTTTAGCACTTCCAAGCATCAGTTGATGCGCGGCAGTGGCAGCTCTAGGATTTGGCAAGTGGGGGGCAGTTGGGGTGGCAACTTCTAGTCATGGGGGCCAACCATTTGTTGTTTAATGTATGTAGCATTAAGTATAGGATCCGAACTGGGGGGACACTGGGAGGGCCAGGCACTCAATAGAGGGGCACGGGCCCCTCTGGCCCCACCCCGGTGGAGCCGCCACTGATGCGCGGTAGTGCTAGTGCAAGATCATATAAGTGCAAGATATATATATATATATATATATATATATAATATAATCCAATATATATATAGCCAATTTGAATTCATGCTGAACAACATTTCAATGATCTTCCCACCTAGACATTAGGCCTATGTACGTTAAAATCACGCAACTGTGGCCATTTGTGAGTTTAAAACGTTAAAATGTACGTTAAGGGAGGAACAGACACGTCGGGATCGTCCACCAACGCATCGCGACTACTTAAACGGTCCACCAATGTCAAAATCAGAACGCTTGAAGGTTTACAGATAAGTGAAAAACTTCCCAAACTTGGGGAGGGAAAATTCCTCCAGAGAAGCCCAGAGAACAATAGACACTGTACACCTACTAATAAATCTGGCAAAAAAAATTTAAAGCGCCCCTGGGTGGATTCGAACCACCAACCTTTCGGTTAACAGCCGAACGCGCTAACCGGATTGCGCCACAAGGGCTAACGCAAATTAAAATCACATAGATCTCTTATTATCTAAAATATATCCACCTACCGACAGCTAAACATACCATCTTTTCACTCGTTAGATGGCAATACGTTCAATCTGGATCTGGCCATTGGGCAAAAGCATACTATGGGCCAAGGGTTCAACCGTTCAACTTTAATCCAAATAGATCATATGATACGGCGGCAGGGCCTCCGAGAGGGGGACAAATGCACAGGGGCCCGGCGGTCTGGAGGGCGCCCGGGCCGATGATGAATATGCATAATTAACAATAATACCAATAATAACACTAAAGAAAGGGGGCCTGGCGAGTAAAAGGAGGGCCCGGACCTGAGGACATCAAAAGCATAAAAATGAACAGTGTGAACAGGAGCGTCATTTGGAGAGGGGCAGGCGGGCCCCCAAGGAAAATGAAGAAATAATGTATTAAGTAAATAAATAAGTGTGAAATGTGCAAAAAATCGCCAAAATTTGCCCAAAAATGTCAAAAAGTTTCAAATTTGCCAAAATTGGTTCAAAAATTTGCCTATAATTGCCCATAATTTGCCAAAATTTGGCCAAAAATTATCTCGCCCCGAAGAAAAGTGTGAAATGACGCTGAGTGTGAAAAAGAGCGACAAGAAAAAGGGTCATCACTAGTTTTCGAGAGTTGCAACATGACATCGTGTTGGTTAATTTGGGTTAAACCAACGTCAGGCAAAAAGGGTCATCAGCAAATTTTAAAAATTTTTCGGGGCCCGCCGGCCATCTTGCACAGGGGCCCGGAATTTCTCTCGGCGGGCATGTACGGCGGTACTGCTCTACAAATGATGGGGTACTGCTCTACAAATAATGGAGTTGTGAAATTAATTTCCGTAAAAATGGCGTTCGGCCGATTAAAACGTCAGTTGTATTAATTACTGTAACTGTAAAACTCATATACTAACTGGTATGGAAGCTAGACAACAAAGACCAAGCAAAGGCTACAAGCCTACAACACCCTAAGACAGAGGTATTCAACTAAATTTCATGAAGGACCAAATTTCTTAGGGGCTGTCCATTAATTACGTCAACAATTTAGAGAGGGAGGAGGTTGGAAAAAGTTTGGAAAGGCTTAGGAAATTTCACTTTTTAAAAATAATCAAAAACAGGAAATTATTATTACAATGGAAAAAAGCATGGCAAAAAAGGTCATCGCCACCACATTTTGACATTCGATGAGCAAAAAAGGGAAAAAGAATGGTCAGCACAAAAAATAATAAC
Source organism: Metaphire vulgaris (assembly GCA_018105865.1). Taxonomy (NCBI): domain Eukaryota; kingdom Metazoa; phylum Annelida; class Clitellata; order Crassiclitellata; family Megascolecidae; genus Metaphire; species Metaphire vulgaris. Next base: position 7,615,768 of record CM030845.1, on the reverse strand, counting down.
CTTGTTATTGGGACCTGTCATTGATCTTGGGGAGGGTAAAAAGTTTTTGACGTAATTGTGGGGGGGGGGTTAAGTGAAAGTTGACAGTTGTTGACAAAAGGGTAGGGGGTCAAAAATTGTTGACATAGTTAATTGACAAAAGGGAATTGTGAGAAAATGAAAGGGGGGGGTCAAGAATTTACACTTTTGTCATTTTGCATTTCTAGTTAGGGTCTGCCACAGGGCCCCCTTAACAGACTGAGCTCTGGACAGCCCCTTAACGGAACAAATAAGTAAATATATTTCTTTGATACAAAAGTATAGCTCTTAAATAAAATAAACAGGCAAGTTGATAACAATAGTGTACATTAAAAATATTCCGTAAGTGTTAGGGAAAAGTTATTTATTGTTTTACTATCTTTGTGGTGGGACGGACCTGACCCGCGGGTCACCATTTGAATACCCCTGCCCAAAGGGAAGACATTGAAAGACTGAATCTCTAGGCCGAGACTGAAGCTTAGAAACCCTGATTTACTATCACATAACATACCAAGTTTACTATCTGAAAATATTACATCCTTTACAAAATCAAAATCAAAAGATGCTTTAAAGTTTCAAACAAATAGTTAAGATACTCTCAAATCATAAAGATGCATCTATTGAAAATTCAATCATCAGTTTCATAAAAGAAATGAAAATATATAAATCATGATTCCTCTAAAATTGTCTTTTGTAACAAATATTTCATTTTCTAGTGAAACTTTTAATCAATCACTTGCTGCAGAAACAAAATTTTGAACAAATAATATAATCCAGGGCACTCTATCTTCCTGGAACCTGGATCCATTCTCCCACATCAAATTTTTTTAGTGGTGATGATTGTAAAACTGGATGACCACATCCGACCAGAAAGAAAATGCAGTCCCAAATTTATATATCTCAACATGCATTTCTTCTGAAGCTCAAATCTTACACACGTTTAGCCCTTTGACATTGATGAACTAAAACATTCAAAATATTTTTAAAATTCAATCCCTGATTTTTACTCCCTGTCTCTCTCTAAATTCATTCTCCCCCAGGGAAATTTGATGCAAGTATTCAACAATGAATAGCAAAGAAGGCTTTTAGACAAAATTGTGATTATGCAATAAAATGTCACCAAAAGCGCCTTAATTTGAAAATGGAAATTAAAGTTCGGCATGCACAGCCAAGTGGATTAGACAAAATCTACAACGATTCCAGTAGCACGGCAATTCCTTGTCCTCCTCCAATACAAGCTGATCCAATCGCAAGCTTGTTCTTTCTACGTCTAACAAAAACAATACACAGATCAGTGTTTTATCCAGACTCTAGGCCTTTGGGGGGGGAAATTTAGGCCTTGGGGGAGGGAGGAAATAGACTTGGTTGGAGGGGGAAAGACACAGTTCAATGCAAAATTTGTGTAAGTGCTGGGATTTTAAGGGGCAAATTTTGAGGGTTTTTTTTTGGGGGGGGATCTCCCCTCTTAACAGACCTGTATAAATCACTGACACAGATGAACGATGGATTACATGCCAGAAGAGAAATGAAAGATACTGACTGTACAAAAGCAAGAGGCCTTAGCGACCAACGCAAAACATCATACTCACTTAAGTTCATAAGCAAGATGTCCAGTAATTCGACTTCCAGAGCATCCAACCGGATGACCAATGGCAATAGCACCTCCGTTGACATTAAACTTCTCTGGATCGACACCGAGAGCCTTTTCAACTGCTAGACACTGGGCTGCAAAAGCCTCATTTACCTACGAAGACATCAATGCCAGTAACTAATTGTAATATGACAGAATATTACTCAAGCCAGCTCGATAATATAATGCATTAGAAATTACTGTTCAAAAACAATATGGCCGTAAAATGCAGCATCACATGTTAAAATCAGTTACCTATCATGCACATATCAAAAATAGAAAACTAACAGTTTTGTTAATTTAACAAGTGGAAATGAAAATCGTTACTTCTCAACAGCTAGCTAATAATACAATAACAGATTATGGTCTTCAGAGATTATTGGCTTAATGCCTGTTCTACATTTATTCATATATTAGAACATCCTTTCAAATTGGCAAAAAGTCATCCATTTGTTAGCAGAACTACAAAACCATGTTGTCCTGAAGTGACTGCACACAAATGCATAGAAAAGTGCAAAAGTGAAGCAAACTTAGTTTATTGCAGGGTGCACACAACAGATGAATGTGAACACAGAGTTAAATCTCTTTAACTCCTTAACTGGGGAATAAATCTGTAACTCAATGTAAACTGGACGGCTCTGAGCCGTCACACCCGGTTAAGGGGTTAAAATGGACTTTTACTGCATGTCAACTTGCAAAACTGTCAATTTTACAAGAAATATTTAATTACGAATAGGAACTTACATCAACAAGGTCGATGTCACTCAGCTTCTTATTAGTAGCTTTGAGTAAGGCTTCAATGGCTGGTACTGGACCAATTCCCATGATGCTAGGATCACATCCTAAAAAGATCCAAGAAGCAATCAATTAAGCCAAGCTAAATGAATACGCAGAAGTTAAATGCACTGTACTCAATTAGCAGTGTCTTATGGCTCTATCTATATAACTTATCAAGTTATGAAGGACATTGAAAGTTAAAATTATATGAATGACTTAGAAAAATAACAAGACTTATTCACAATATACATTGATTTCACAGCCTTGAAAGCCTTTCTGCCTTCCAAAGAACCTAACAAAATCATACATTATGCTGAGAAAGTCTTTTAATTAATTTGCCACATAAAAGTGAATAACATCATGAATATACATTATACAAGTTTAAAGATTTCTGACAAATGACTATGGACCTCTCTATCCTTCAGTATTTCCAACATATCGCAAATGAAAAGCAAAGCTCAGAAAATGTCATTTCATAACCCAAAACAAGCATAAAAGAAAACTGATAATCATTAAGACATCATCTCAAACCTGCAATTCCATAGCCAGTCACTTGTGCAAGAGGTGTCAAATTATGTTCCTTGCATGCCTTTTCACTAGCTAATATCACACAGCTAGCTCCATCACATATGCCCTTGAAACCAGATAACAATGTGATATAACAAACAAATAATTATAAACTGCCTTGGGTGAATTCACATAGGGTGCTTTGTTAATATACATGTAAAGGCTGACAATGAAGCTATTAAATGGGTCCACAGACCATCAGTTAGTTATCTGACCAAGACTTCATTGGGGTCACGACTGTCTAAGGTACTTCATCTTTATTATTCTAAAATGATATGGCAAGTTAATTCTGATATAAGAACAAACTGACAAAAATTCCAGCACCTGAAGTGTTTAAATGATAGAAGATTGCCATCAGAACATCAAGCAGCCTCATCAATAAACAAAAGTTTTTTTATTTATTATAATCATCTTCTTTAAAAAGTACCTAACATATTTACTGAGTGGCCGGACAAAATGTCCGGACAAAATGTCATGGACAAATTGTCACGGACAAAACCTCACGGGTTGGGGTTAGGCTTAGAGTTACATTTTATCCCCATTACATCTAGTTCGTGACATTTTGTCCCCATGACATTTTGTCCTTGGACATTTTGTCCTAACACCATTTACTGTCATTAAAAAAATTGTGTACAAAATAAGCGGCATCGACAGAAAACTAACCGATGCATTTCCAGCATTGACTCGACCGTTCTTTTTGAAAACTGCTGGCAATTTGGCCAGCCCCTCTAGTGTGGTCTGTGGCTTAGGATGCTCGTCAGTGTCGACAATTTCTTGCCCTGCAATCATTTACCAATTCAAACTATGCATAGCCATTACTAAACACACCAGAAGAAATACAAAACAAATGATTTAAAAATAAATGATGGCTATAAGTTTGCCATTCATCAGCAACAAATTTTGCAGTGTTTAGAGACCTAAAGATTTTTGTATGGAAGCAATCAACACATAGAAAAGTTAATTCTAATTCTTATTTTATCAAAGATAACTTTTATAGTGCTGTAACATGGCTAAGGCCAAAATCAAAGCTGTTGGTGATAGCATTGACATGTCAATGTGGGATGGAAGATGTTCATCTCAAAAATTTGCTTAACCCCTTAACCGTGTATTTAACTGTAACTCAATGTAAAATGGAAGGATATATCCGTAATGCCACTTAAGGGGTTAACTGATACAAGGAGTTTGCTGCCTTGATGAAATCTAGCAGAGAACCCTTGAGAAAGTGGTCTTCTGCAAGAAAAACTTTCATAACATTGACGAGTCAAAGATGTGCTAATAATTAAGTTAGTCAATTAGCCATATTAACACAATGATTCCTAACAATTTAATATAAAATATTCACTTAGATAAAAATTATAAGATTTCTGACTGCTACCTTTCTTAGTCTTCACAGTAACCGGTGCAATTTCTGCCTTGAAAACCCCTGCATCATTTGCTACAAAAAACATTCAACCATAACACAAACAGCAAAAGTACTTAACAGCATTAATCATAGAATTAACCAAAATTTAATTACTTCAGATGGTCTACTTCCAAAGAAGCATTTTTGTGACAATTTTTAAAAATCCAAGAGCAATTGCATCAGGTTTAGCTAAAAAAACAGAGAATGAAACTAGAGTCACTCTCTAAAATTTTGCAAAAGCTCCGTCAATCTGTTTTTGTAATTTGAGTTTTCGTCGTCCAAGTATGTGATAGATTAAAGGTGAAGACTCAAATTACAAAAAAACTTGAGGACTTTTCATCACGTATATCACGTATACATCAGGTCAATTCCAAGAGAGTCAAAAAGAAAGACTGCATAATAAATGAGGAACTTATGATGGGCTCAAAGCATCAAAGCTACTGTTGGTTGCAAAAGATGGAGACCAGCATGATATGGGAAGACATGGTTCACCAAACTGTCAACAAGATTGGCAATGTAATGGAAACTTCAGGTTGGTAAAAGATAGCTCAAGATAGATAAAAAATTACATGGGAAAGCATATTCCCAGCTGACATAGAGAATTAAGATTCAGCACGGAAAGAGGCATGGGGCAGCAGAAGACAGAATAATGTGGAGAAGACTTGCTAAGGGCTCATCCATGTAGTACATACACCAAACATGGCATACTTTCATCCTCCCTTATCCCCGTTGCACACACCATACATATGCAAAATCTCCAAAATACAACCTCCCCTTCAGTGCATATGTACTATATGGACAGACCCTAACCAGTTTTCCAAAAGTAACAGGAGGAACTAAACAAGTAAGTCTGTCAGAAACACTGAAAATTAAAAATCTTTGTTTCAAAAAATGCCATCTAATGGACCATCTTACCTTTCTTCCATCGCTGTTGTGATCGATAAGCAAAAGCATCGCAGTCCTCTCTTGTAAGTCCATACTTGTCAGCGAGGTTCTCAGCTGTAACACCCATCGGAGTCTTAATCTGAAGGTCAGTTAGGCCACTCCAGAGTGTATCTTCCAGCTGTGATACATAGAAATAAACAGACAGCCACTTAAACATGGTAAGCAAACTACAGCTTAGACAAAAAAAAAAAAAAAAAAAAGGAATACAGACTCAAATAGGTGCGGTGCTGAAAACAGGCCATCAGCCACACATACAGCAGTCTCAGAGCGAACCATTATGTTGCAATGTTGCCAGTATGCATCATTTGATGTTACTTATTTTAGACCATATCTTCTTATAAAAATTACGGGATTGAACCGTGTATCGCGCGTGCCTGCCCAGTGATATTACCACTCATCTATCTTCCCCCAAAAAGGACGACACAACAAGACAAAAAGGAAGACACAAATATAAACACACACATACAGCACAAAGCACATTATGTTGTCTACAGTATGCATGCCTATTTTAGACCATATCTTCTTATAAAAATCACGGTACTATGTACAGGGTGGTGCAAAAAACCGGACTATCAATCAAAATTCAATCAAAATTAGTTTATTATTTTCCAAATAAGTGCATAATAACATCATCAATGATTACATGTAAAGATGATTGTAGTAATAATAACATTATAATAGTAATATTTGAAAAATGTTGACATTTAAATAATTTGGAAACTAAAGGGAGAAGCAGGAGAAGAGAAATATTCTCTGTTCAAGGCCTGCTTTCCCGGTGAACCAGTGTTTATACTAACTATGGACATGTTCCAATTGACTGAGTACTATGTTTATAAATACAGAAAGCAAGTAGCAACCTGAAACAAATTTTAACCTATGGTGTGCAGGTGAAAGTCTTGAATACATATACATATTTAAGCTAATTTTTTCCAGAATCAAGGTGACATATATTTTGAGATTAATGAACTTGAAATAGTTTCTTTAAATTTATGGAGGGATTTAATTTTCTTAGTTTCATTAGATAGAGAATTCCAAACTTTGGGGCCAGAGAATCTAACACATTTTTCATATATTCAGAAGTATTAACAAAGAAGTTAAGTCAGTAGTACATCGAGTATAAACAGTGGATATCAGAGCAGAGGTTAAAATATGTTTGAAAGTGGGCAGGAAGAAGCATATTCTTTATTTTAAACATGAAGGTAGCTACCTGAACAACCTGAAAGATGGATTTTTAATAGGTTTAGGTGTTTGAAAAGGGGATTGTATTGCACTAAAGCAGGGAATGGGAAATAATCCTTATCACCTTTTTTGGAGGAGAAATAGATTATTTATGTTTGTGTTAGAGCAATTTCCCCAACAGATTGCAATAGGTCAGATATGGTAATATGAGAGCCAAGACTAGGTGAAGAGAGGGAAGTGATGATTTTATTCTGGCTAAAATTCCTATATTTTTTGTAATTTTTTAGAGATTTCAAGGATATGTTTGTCCCAATTTAGGTGCTGTTGTATTATTATACCGAGAAACTTAGTACCATGATGCTAAGGTTTCCAGCTGTGATGGTATCGGGTATGTAGAATTGAGCTGACTTTTTTTTGGAATAATATAAATGAGACTTATATTGACAGAAAGTTTATTTTGCTGAAACCATTGAGTACATAATTTCTAGACTTTACATCTATGAGGACTTTGGGATCTTTATTTGAGATGTATAAGTTAGAAATTTCAGCATAAAGGATAAATTTATATTGATCTGATGATTCCTAATATCATTTATATAGATTAAGAATATGATGGGACCAAGTATGGAGCCTTGGGGTACTCCACATGAAATGTCGAGAAGACCTGAGGACTTGTTTTCAATTTGAACATACTGTTTTCTGTGAGATAGATATGAGGAGAACCAGTTTAGAGCAGTTCCACGGACGCCATAGTGGCTAAGTTTATTTATGAGTATAGAATGGTCAAGAGTATCAAATGCCTTTGAAAGATCGATGAAAATGCCGAGAGTAAATAGGTTAGTATCCATGGCTGCAGATATTTTATCAATGAGTTCAGCCGGCAAGAGAAACGTGATTGTTACGGAACCCGAACTGGTTGTGGTATAGTAGGTCATGCTTAGCTAAGAAGTTATTGAGTCTGTTGCAGACTAGTTTTTCTAAGATTTTATATTAAATGCAAACCTAAAGGTGACTAGTCCAGTTTTTTTGCACCACCCTGTATATAGTTCAACATCCAGTCTGCTCAGTTTCATTGTTTTTAAATAATGTCCTCTTCTTGTAACACTAGTAACATCAGCAACAATTTGTTTGTGCAAGCAAAAAGGATTGCCTAATTATTCAAGCCAAGGCATGGTCAAATCTATCGAACCCCAAAAAATCCACCTGAATTTCTTGACCCAAACGAACACCAAATCGAATGCCTCGGATGGTGTGAGGTGAAAGACTCATGTTCTCAGCTCCACCAGTTAAAACAACTTCACTGTCACCCATCAGAATGTCCTACAAGTTAAGAACACATCATAAACAGCAGACAAGAACAATAATTCTGGTAGTGTCACAAGCAAGTGTTGCATTGTACCAACCTAAGATAACATTTTATTACATTGATTGTTGCACTAAAGCAGAGAAGCAGCAGATTAATTACCCTTTTAACTAAAGCCTTACTCACAGAAATAGCCAGAATAAGTGAGAATGGTTCTGAAGCTTGTTCATTCCTGTACTTACTGCCAAAGGATTTTGCATATCTACTGGTACTTACCATAGGCACAGTAGGCTGAAACTTTCTTATTTCATGAATATCTTTCATACACATAATAATTCACTTTACATCTAACATATATTCATATATATATGAAATTTTAAAATTCACGCATCCTAATGCTTTGCCAGAAGTATGATCACAAATTAAACTTGTACCCAAATTTTCATCGACAACCTAAATGCATTGAAAAGATACTTCCTATAAGAAACCAGCTATCTTGTAACATGCCAAGTACAAACAAGGGAATCAAATTAAAAGTCTGTTCCTACATGAGTTCCTGAAACAACAGCCTGGAAACCTGATCCACATAAGCGATTCACAGTATATGCTGGTACTGGAATGGGAACTCCGACTCGTATTGCAGAATGCCTGGCAAGGTATGCACCATCAGCAGTTGCCTAAAACAATATAACTACAGGTAAATGTGCTTTGAAATAAGATTGAAACATGTAAAAGAAGCGGCATACTATCTCATTCTCAAAAGACAACACATCAGAAGTCTTACATGAAAAACATTGCCAATAACAACTGAATTGATCCATTCTGGCTTAATGCTCCCTGCAGCTAGTGCAGCACGAGACGCAACTTCCTGAAGATCGATTGCGGAAAAATTCATCAATTTTCCACCATAAGCTCCAAATGGCGTCCTTTTGGCAGCCACCACAAAAACTCCTTTCACAGCTAGATAAAATATAACAAATTATTGATAATGCCCTTCCTTAAAAATTTATAATAGTCGGCAACATCAAAACATGGATGGGACTTACAACATACCAAGCGCAACTAGCAATAGGCAGTGCTCAATGGAAAGGGATAGTCCATAGTGAGACCAACCCTTGGAGCATGGTGGGTTAAGGAAAAAGAAGAATAAGACAACTATCACAATTTTTGCAGTAGTTTTTACACAGAGGCTAATGTCTATGAAGTCCAATAATATTTTGCTACTTAAGAAGCGAAAGTAAACCCCGAGTCAGTAGCATACAGAGGAGGCAGGTGGGCCGTCGGCTCCAGGTATCCACCACATGGGGACATTCAAATGAGAGGTGACGTGTGGGTGAGTGATAGGTGCTATATAAACCGTAAGAAAATCGAGCACTGACAAAGAACTCGAATATGCTCTTAAATCCGTTTGTAGGTAAATTAATGTAGAGCTTTTCGTACGTTAAGACTTTGGCACACCCCAAGCAACAATCAACCCCTGCATGCTATTGCCTCGAGTAGCCTATAAGTCTGCGCATAACGATAACGCTTCGGCGGTCTTTAACTAGCTAAAAAGGATCTGATTTTTCAATTCTACTCGTCTACCTTTTGCAAAAACCATGTTGTCAGCGTCGAGATCTTTCGAAATAGAAACAAACGAATGGACGCACGAACTTAGGTTGAAATTCTGGAACGGAGTCCGAATAGGTCGGAGCAAATACCAACTAGGTCGAGTTGTACAAGTGTGTAAAATGCATAGGCTAAGGCCTATGAGGGATATTTTTATAATAGTTAATAGCTATCATTACATAATTATATTTTAATCTTTGATTGACTGTACTCCAAATAACAAGTAGATCAGCGTACTTTGGAGCCGAGTTTTAGAGAGGGTAAGTAAGTAAGTAAGTAAGTAAGTAAGTAAGTAAGTAAGTAAAGTCTCGTTGATCTACATAGCGCTTTGATTGTAGCTCAACAGTAGCTGCTTATTTTTAGGCGCTTAGCCTTTCTTAAAATAGGCGTGGAATTTACTGCCCACTTGCCCTTTTGATTAAATGACCCGGCATGAATGACCCACCTTTGGCTATAGCTACTTCATTTGAGATTGAGCGCGTAGGAATAAGGAGCTACTTCGGTGCATCTTTTGAAAGCGCTTTAGAAATTAACGAGATTTTACTTACTTATTTACTGCTTCGTGATCATCAGCTTAAGTGAAAGATTTTTATGATTCTGTCCATTCGCTTAACGTCTAAATAGAAAAATATATAACGCTCGGATAATAATAATGCGATTTAAAGTGGTTTTAGGAGGTTTACTAAGCCTGTGTGAAAACCACTTATAATGGTATGATTCATATCAAACACTAACATGAATGCGATTTAGTGTTAATCTTCGAGTGGAGTTGATTTGAAATCGCATAGCCTAGGGATCGTAGAAACTATGATTTCTCTATGCGTCGTTTGCACGAGTAGTCGAGTACTTCCGGCCGCTGTTTGGAAATGGGAGGCGAAAGTAAACATTGCCAGGATTTGCAAAAATATTCTTGTCTAATATCGAATTAATCGTATCGGGATTGAAACGAATTAAAAGCAAATGCAGAGCTTCGGCGAAGGAAAAAGCTTTGAAATGAAAGGTGAAGTCACCGCTTGCGACCTGTAATTGTAATCAACAGGATGTACAATTCCATTGTGTGTTATGATTGAGTGGGCGGAGCGTTGTAATGATGACTAATTATTTAGCTCAGTTATAATTACTAAGCAGTACTATTAGAGTTATTGGGCATTTTTTCATACAGTCACTGAAATTTGGCTTCATGCAGTTGTGTTCAAGATTTATTATGCTCAATAGTAATTTTCGTCCAATGGTTTCTTGAATTCACTGGTTAAATCTATAGATGTCTTGTATATCAGATCGCCCGCCCGAAGGACAGCTATCATTAACTGAGATAAGAGAGCGAAAGGCACAACTTCTCGATGAAATCCAAGTATGTGCGAAAGTTTTGTTTTCTTGGATTTTTGCATAATTGGCTGTCAATTTCTGATTGCATTTAGTGGATACAAATAATTCTTAATTCTGCAGCAATTGAAGATCGTTGCCTATTTTCACTACGCATTACCCTTTCCAATCCACTGATCATGGGGATGTTGATGTTTCTAGATCAGGGTTTACCAAAATTTTTGGGACTGCGACTCTTTTTAGTGGCTTTTCAATATGCGGCAACCCTGAAAACATTGTGTCAACCAAAAGTGGGTAAATCACTTAATTCTAATATAGACTTTGAATGGATTGCAGGTACATAAATTTCTTGAAGCAAAACCTACTTTCCACTTTGCAAGACTAGTTACATTATGGTGTTGGTTAGAAAATGACACTTTTGAATCTAGTTTCATATTACCCTGTGACTCACTTTTGGGTTGCGACCCACAGTTTGGGAAGCACTGCTCTAGATTACTGTCACTATTTACCTAGCATCAAGCATTCAAAGTGACTGAATCTCACTCTTGAATGGTTTGACTCGATCCACTTGTGACTCACTTTCTACTCCTTCATTTGGTTCAGTGTGAAGAATGAAGTCTCAATTTTTAGTATGCAACTCCAAAGCTGAGAGAGCCTGTGAATAGAAATAGAAGAGGAACTGTACAAATTTTGCATTGCATTAAACTATACAATATCTCAAATTCTATGTGGATTGGTAACCTGGGTGCAAAAAATCAGATGAAAAAGCCTATTGGTCTGCCGAGATGAACTGCCTAAGACAAATATTGGGAGTGAGCAAACATCCAAAATTTAGAAATGAAGATGTCAGGCAACATATGTGAACCACAGAAAGTCATTGATAAAGTCTGCAAAAGAATATTAGCATGGTTTGGTCATGTTAACAGAATGGGTCTATAAAGCACTAAATACATACTAAATAGAAGGAAACAGAGGGCAAAGAATACCAAGAAAAGCCTGGATGGGTAACATAGTAGAAGACTTGGAAATGATGAATTTAGCAATTATAATAGAAGCATACAGTCTAAAATAACACAGAGTGAAGTGGACTTGTTTCGTATTTAACTATTGCCGCCACGCAGACAGAAAGTGGACAATGACGATGAAACTACTGAATCCTAGTGGTCCTGAGCTGAATTTAAGGTTAAAATAACCAAGGCATTTAATTGCATAAATTCTGAGAATTGATGCTGAATTAATCAGTGTGATGCTATGTTTTTATCCATTTACATTAGCAGATAATTCATGAAAGTTACCTCAGCATATTGTTAATTGTTGTTCCTGTCATGTTTTGAAAATGTTGCTTTAGCTCAGAAAATATGATTGAAGTGAATGAACTATATCCCTTAACCAAACCTCATTTAGTTATTTATTTTGTTGGCATTTAATCTCTCTCTATTTATGCTTACTTTCTGATGAATTGGCCAACACAGTTCCTGAAAAGAGAGTAGCATAAATTTTGCAACATAAACCACAAATTTCTATACATTAAGATGGGGGTGTCAAACTCATTTCATATTGTGGGCCACATAAAAATCTGTGGTTGATTTGTATGTAGCATTAACACAAACTGCATTAGACCTATTAAGCAAAACAATACAGTATATAAAATTTCCTGATAACTAACTTTTTAGATTCCATTTTTGTAATACTGTTAATGGAAAATAAAAGTATTTTTTAATTACCAGTGCAATGCATCCTTGTTAAACTTTACATTTTATGGTCATAATTATTTATTTTTTTGATTTTCATATATGTACTTTTTGAGCATGCCTTAAATAAAATTACTTTGCTTAAACAAAGTTTTTTTTGTATTCAGCCACATAGGCGTGGGCCAGATGAAAAGCTTTTGAGGGCCGTGTCCGGTCTGCGGGCCCACTTGTTTGACACCCCTGCATTAAGGCATACTATTCTGTGGTTTATATGAGAATTTAAGAACCTAGTTACCATCCTGTTGGTTATATTCATTTTCAGATAAATATGCAATTTTGAATATGAGCAATATCTTCAATTGCATATTATAAAGATAGTTATTCTGAAGATAATATTTGACTTGATGGCTGGGCTAACAGCTGCCTAGTTTACGGAGAGGTATGTGATAGTTTGAGCATGGGGGGGGGTTGCCACTTCCCAATTTCCCCTTCCCTTGCTATTTAAGGAGTGACCTGGAATTCCCTCCTTCCTTAAAATACCATGCTGATAGTTTATAGAAATTTTGAGTATTATATGCATTTGTATTCTTTATTGACAGGGTTTTGTTTACATTTTGCCTTGTCTAATTTTTGGGGGCTCAATATTGTTTGAATTTTTTGTATTATCTTTGAAATTCTTTTTATGTTTGTCTCTGTGTTTTCAGTCACTTGAAAATGAGCTTAGAGCTGTTTCTAAAGAGTTGGAAAGCTTGGATTATTGCTATGAAGAGAGGTGATGTGCATTGCATTTAAAGGAATTCAAAACAATTTAATTAGTTAATTGGCTGGTGGAGTTAGATAGTTTTTGAAAATTTGTTGTAGATACTTTTTGTTTTATGAATACTTTTTTACTTTTAGTTTCTCATAAGATGTTCTTTTTATGCTAGAAAGCCTAATCATTTGTCGATTGGACGAAAGAAGTTTAACATGGATCCTAAGAAGGTAATCTTTTAGAGTCTATTCAAATGTTTATGATTATGTCTCAGTGAATTTGTGTGCATGCCAAGTATTTGCATCGCACGCCAAGTATTTGCCGATGCAAATACATGCAAAAACATTATACTCTGCCGAGGTGAATGTCCAGGGCGATTTCCGGTTGATTCCTAAGTGGTAGGATTCTTATCATGCAATCAAAGAGTAGCAGGTTCAAATTTGCATGTCACCCTTGGAAAGTTGTTCACCCCGATTAACTGTGAGATGGGCAACGAGAATCCACCTCACTTGTCTCATCCTTGGGTAGCGGAAAGCCAATTAGACCTACTTTAGGTCAAAGAACTCATTGTCGACATCATCATCATTAGACATACATGCTGTGACAACATAAATTTTGGATAATAGCCATAAAAGTAAATGTGTAAGACTAAGGACTGGTAAAAGATTTTGTGTACTTTGAGTTTCATTATAATATTGTGTTGTGAATCATACAGGAATAATATTCATTTGTTCTATATTTCCTTGTTTATAAGTAGTTGTTTGCTTTTATTGCAATGCAGAATCAATAAAATACATAGTGAAACTGTTGTTGAAATTTCATGTCAGTGTTAGTAAACTTGAGTGATAGTAAGAATTTCTAAAGCTCCACCCACCAACAGGTTAGAGGTTGATTTTACATGTGACCTAATTAGGCCTGCCACCTGGTGCTTACAAATGGCAATCTGCGATCATCCATTATATTTATGGCAAATACTGTGCATTGAGACCATCTATGTTTCTTATATTACACATTCTGAAAATTTGACATTTAGGCCAAATTTCTTTTAAAATGAATTTATTATAAGATTTTTTCAACTGGTGCATGCAATTCTGGTCTAAGATGAGCCTTTTGAATCTAAACTGCCTGCCGTAGGTACAATACCGAGTTGAGCTTTTTGTCACCATTTCAGGTCCTTCTCCTTGGGTGGTGCTGTGTTTGACCTATTTCATGAAATGAATGAAGCATTATATATTCTTACTCTTAGATATAGTTGTATTATTTATTTAATTATGCTCTCTCTCTCTCTCTCTCTCTCTCTCTCTCTCTCTCTCTATCTCTCTCTCTCTCTCTCTCTCTCTCTCTCTCTCTCTATATATATATATATCTATATATATATATATATATATATATATATATATATATATATATATATATATATATATGCTTTTAATCTGTTTAGGGCATTGAATATTTAATTGAACATGAGTTGCTGCAGAACAGCTCAGAAGATATTGCTCAGTTTCTGTTCAAGGGTGAAGGTCTCAACAAAACTGCTATTGGGGACTACCTAGGAGAGAGGTAAGATATTTTGTTTGGTCACAGTTTATTTGTAAACTATGATGCAATATTCATGCCAGTAACAGAGACAATGCTGACCACACAGGTCCTGCTTATATTTGCTATTTTGCTGTGATTCTCCAGGTACAACTGCAGAGCCATTGCTGTCAGGAGCTTTGCTCTCCAAGGTCCTTCCACTTGGGGCTGACTATGAATGTGTCTGCGAGACCGCGTTTATGCAATGTGTTCAGCCGATGCCAAGAAAAATCTTCACCTAGTTCATCTAAATGTCTGTCTGCATAGACTGTGAAGTTTGTGTGTTACTGTTGCCATTATTGCTTTGCCTGACAACAAATAGTGTTGCATTGCGTTGCTCTGTCTCTCTGGACCGCTGCAGATTTAATTGTGAACGAGGGTTTACTTTGGGTTTTTAGAAAGCAAAGCTCAGATTGTTCTTGACTGCCATTTTCAAATTTGTTTTTCTTTATGTTATGACTCCTAGGCTTATTTGACAGTTTATTTGTTATCTCATTTAAATTCTTGCAGGCATGACTTCAATATTGAAGTGTTAAAGGCATTTGTCAACCTCCACGAGTTTTCTGATACAATATTGGTACAGGCCTTACGGTGAGCAATCATTGTGTGAGATTTCTTTAGTAAAATTATGCCAGGCTTAGTTTTGGTTGCAACACCTATGATATCAACCTTTCATCCATATATGCAGACAGAATTAATAAATCATGTAGTGTCGCACAGGTCTGTTGCCAACATTGCATGTGGACAGTGTTTAGCAGTTATGCTCATGCTAGCAATTTCCTAAGAGACACAGTTCGACTAGTGCTCATTTAAAAGACCGGGGATGAATATTTTGATCTAGTTTGAGCCATATTTTAATTGAACCATACCATTGAGCAGTAAAGTAGAATTGTATTTCTTAAACTGTTTTGCTATCAAGAAGATTGAAATAATTTTTATTGTCTTGTGATATAATAGACTGTCTTGCAAAAAAGGTAAATTTGAATCCGTTTGGAAATTTCTAGCTGGACGACAGTATTTTTGACTTGAAAATCTAACTCGTTAAGAGATGTGTAGGCATTTATTTATAGTGCTCATCTGTGGCATGGAGTATGTACTTGGCTCGTTATCATGATAGGAATCCACGTTTATAACAGACATTGATTTAACAGACAAAAATTTATCCACTTTTGTTGAGAAGCTTCCAGGACTTTTCACAGAGCATTATGGTTCCTTGTTTCTGTCGTTGTGCTTGCAGGCAGTTCTTATGGAGTTTCCGACTTCCTGGAGAAGCACAAAAGATTGATCGCATGATGGAGTGTTTTGCTCAACGATATTTTGATCTGAACCCAGGAGTTTTCACATCAACAGGTTTTTTATACATTTTAAATCGTGCACTAATGGTTACAGTAAATTAGTTTTAGCATACATAAATTTTTTATATGCTATGGATCAGATTTTAGCCTAAAGCTGAGATTGCTGCATTTCTTTAAATGATTTTTGTCTCAGTGAAACTTATTTTGTATTTAATGAGATTGCATGGATCCTTAAGTTTGCATGGACCAATTTTTTGGCTTTGGTTTGTAGTCATTTGTTTTCATCAGAAATTTTGATTCATGATTTTAGCTTAATTATGGTGGAGTGCCTCTAACACAAGCCACATTGCTAACAACTTCTTCTTCAGGTGCTCTGTCCAAAGACAGGTTCCATACTCCAGTGTCGCCACTCCTCTCTATCTTGAGCTTTTATCTTCAGGGTCAAATACTTTTTTTTCCATAGTGTCAATCATCCACTCCAGCATCGATGTCCTTAGATGCTCTTTCTGAGCTTTCCCTTTCATCTTTCCTTCTAGTACTTCTCTTAGTAGGCATGAACCTTCTCGCAGAACATGCCCTATCTACTTCTTTTGTCTTATACGAATAGTGTTAATTAGGCTTTTCTTCTCTTCTACCCCGTCCAGACTTCTTTGTTGGTTATTATTGCTAACAACATTGAGCCCCATTAGGACTTGATTTAGCTTCTGACTTAGACTTGAGTCATCAAGGCCCAGCTGTTCTCATTGGATTGCAAAGTAAAAGTTTTTCTGAATAAGCAGACCCTTCTAGCTACTAGCCCATGTGCTTTTACACATGGATGTATATTTTTTGCAACCTAACCTGATCATGATCAT
Organism: Metaphire vulgaris; assembly: GCA_018105865.1. NCBI lineage: Eukaryota > Metazoa > Annelida > Clitellata > Crassiclitellata > Megascolecidae > Metaphire > Metaphire vulgaris. The sequence continues at coordinate 7,598,850 of CM030845.1, read as the reverse complement.
CAGTAGCAGGCTTAGAGTAAATCAAAGGGATCAGGTCCAGTTTACTTATCTTGTAACCCCTTAAATGACCATTTATTTGTAACATAACGTAATATGGATGAGTTAACTCAGGGCAGCCAATAAAGGGGTTAAATGACTTAGCTCTGTGTCAATAGAATTTTATTTGCTTTTAGGATGAGACTCACCCAAGCATGAGGCTGCAGAACATGGTCTAGAATTAACTTATTTTTGCTATGTTTTTCTAAGGAAATTATTGAATAGCATTGTTACATGAGAAAGTGTTTGCTGTACTCTGAAGACCAAGCTGAGGTAGTTTCACTACACATGTTTCTATTATATTCTAAGTTAAAATAAAGACTTTTTCCGATTAGACGGTAGTAGTGAATTCCATTGCTAATAGCATTAAAAAGTCCTTTATTGAAGACAGTCTTGTTATTTAGTTGACAATTTGTTTTTGTTTTTGTGTTCAATTAGATACCTGCTATATTCTGTCATTTTCAATAATAATGTTGAACACCAGCCTTCACAATCCAAGCATAAAAGACAAGCCAACAGTTGACCGATTCATTGCAATGAACCGAGGAATTAACGATGGAGGAGACCTTCCGGAAGAATTGCTAGTGGTGAGTTCAGTTCTGCCATTTTGCAACACGTGATTACAATGAATCAAATTTTGTTTTTAATAGTTAGTTAGTTAGTTACAGGATGATTTATATAGCGCTATCATCCTAGCAGGCTAGGGTCAAGAGCGCTTTACATGGTAGTAAACGAGCGTCCGAACAAGTGCGTTTGGAGTCTCTTAGTGAATGTTTCCAGATTGGTAGCGTTAGTAAACAGTTGCAGACACATCTGTTTAATTGTGCTTATAATAATTGACATTAATTGCAATGCGCTTGCTAACATTAATTGATTAGGCGCAATATAAATAGCTAATTAAATTAAATTAAATAACACTGTCCGGTATGCAGAGCAATATTGCTTGCTTAGATTTGAGTCATCAAGGCCCAGCTGTTCTCAATATGCAGAGCCATCTCAACTTGGTTCTTAATTTCATGAATAATGGAATATGACTTTTGATATCGGTGCTGTTACAATTTTTAGTTTCAAATGTTTGTAGAGTTTATTTGAAAGTATCAAGAAAGAACCTTTTAAAATTCCAGAAGATGACGGGAATGATTTGATGCATACGTTTTTTAATCCAATCAAGGAAGGTTGGCTGTTAAAACAAGGTTGGCATTTTCATCCACATGGAATAGATTTAAGTACACAAGCCATTTTAGAACAAAGATAGCCAGTGTAGATATGTACATAATTTGTCAGTGCATATGTAATTATTGGTAGTAAAACTTAATTTTTGTTGTAATTTTTTAAAATGTCCAGTTTTATTGAATGGCTATTTTTAGCATGCATCTATATAATTCAGGTTATTTGTGTGAGACATATTTGCATCTAATTATGACTTTTGTTTTATGATGAACGTAGTATTGTAAATGAAGCTATACGATATCAGTGACATATTTGAGTGAAATATGAATGAAATTAATTGTTGAGAATCGTAAATAATCCCGTGGTAAAATTTGTTCTTCTCAGGCGGTCGCTACAAGAGTTGGAAACGGCGATGGTTCATTCTCAATGACAATTGCCTCTACTATTTCCAGTTTACAACTGTGAGTTCATATCTCTGAATCCAGGCATATTACGACCTTTGATAAATTGCGGTTGGAATTAAGTCACGTGATTGATAATTTTTGGAATGGAGCATTTCTCTTTAGTTGTTCACATCAAATTCTTATCATGGAAAAGCGTAATGTTTGTCTTTAATTTGAATTTTTTTATAAAGATGCTTAAAGTTTATATATGCTGTTAGAAATGAGTCTGCATTCTGTGCTAAAAGCAATGCTGGGGTGTTTCATGTTATGCCACTGATACAAATTTTTCATAAGTTGTAAATGATTTTGCTCATAATTTTGCTTTTCTTCAGTAAAGTCAAGCTTGGTAAAAGTCATATTATTGAAAGCAAGCATGTGATATTAAGCCAAGTGTACTTTAGTAAGAGTGTAAATTATAGTACTGATAGCAACTGTGGCCCATAAATGCCATAACATGAAAAGTTTTTGACAATTTGCTATGTTAGCTGTAAATGTCATACATGTTATCTGATTCTCTTTTGCTATAAGTGGATTAGCAGACATTTATTTGCTGTGACTTTAGCCATGTGTTTGGTTTAAGAGGTCATTGATCTAGTCCTGTTCTAGGACAAAGAACCAAAAGGCATTATCCCGCTCGAGAACATTCAGGTTCGTAACATTCAGGATCGCAGCAAGGAATTCTGCTTTGAATTGTATTCAGTAAACAACGCGGTCATCAAGGCGTGCAAAACGGATTCAGAAGGAAAAGTCATAGAAGGTGCATGGTCATTTTCAACTCGTGAAAGTTGTTCACTTAAGATTCAATGATGTGCAAGCATTTTATTTCATTGCTTTGCAAATTTATTGCATGCTATTTTATTGTTTTTGTCTCGAAAAACCTTACATTGTCTATTTGACGTGTCTGTTTTAATTTCTTGTATTAACATATTCAGATTCACACTATGTGAACTTTAAACTTTTTGTGTGATAACAGACAGACTATAGACAAGCCAGACTTAACTCATTTAATTGTACAGTAAAGCTTGTTTTCCTACATCTGCATGTTACATTTCTAATGCACAGCAGTTATGTTGGTAGTTAACGTACAATAAATGCTACAATTGATTTTTCTCATCCCTACACAAAGTATTGAATTGAAGCATTATCCAAGTTTACAAATTTTCTATTTAAACATTTGTGAAACTTTGTTTGCAGGGAAGCATAGTGTCTATCGGATATCTGGATCAGATGAGCACGATAGGGATGATTGGATAAAGTGCATCAAGTATGTAACATTGTTTTTCATTTTTTGTTGTGATATTTATTTTTGATAGTTTTAATTAAACTTTCATATGATGCTATTAGTCTTGATTTGTGACCGTAAAACTGGACGATTGCGTCACTTTTATTTGAGGATGCAAAAGAATAATGGCCTTGCTGCAATTCTTAATAATGCTAAGAATTTAATTGTCTGGTCTTGCCATTTCTATTTTATTTCTAGGCTACCTTATTAACCCTTTGGCCCTGTAAAGCCGATATTTTGGTTTCATGACCTATTGGTTAAACGGATTACGGGACAAAGGGTCAAAGGCTTTGTTTCCTATTTTCTATCCAACTTGTTTGCTTCTGCTAAATTGTTCATGTTTTCTAAACTGTTCAGCTGAATTCGTCTTTTGTCTACTTTTTCAGATTGTGTATTTTGCCTAAACTTACTGATAGGTCCTTCTTTTGATGCTGGTAAATAACAAATTGATTTGTTTTTTCTGTGACAACAAAATGTTTATCTGTTTTTAGAGAAAGCATCAGCAATAATCCATTTTACGATATGTTGGCGATGCGTCGACGGAAGGTTGTGCATAAAAAGTGACGTGGATTTGTCTATCTATGGCCTTTGCCTGGCTCTTAAGTGGAAAATAGTCTCTGTAGAATATGACCAAGATGTTATGTTGTCACCTGCATGAAGAGATCGCACCCGTAAAATTACATATTTATAGATTGTGATTTAAAGATTAAAACCATAGTTTGAAGTGATGCGAATCAGGTCAGAAAAATTTTCTTGTCTGATTGCAATGCATGATGTTTATGTTTGTTAATCATTGTTGGCCTTTAATTAAATAAATTACGTCTTAATGTAAGTGCATAATGATTATGTTTGTGTAAATATTGAGGGTTTGTTTTCTAATTTGAAGCTATATTAATATATATTCTGAGGTGACGACAGTGTCTGAGCTGACTAATAACTAATCGCTGATCTCTGATCTGTATACTTTACTGCATTTCTGACCATTTGTGAAATTGGTTTGCTCAATGTTTGTTTATCTTGCTGTCTTTGATGCAGTCTGCACAAGTAATTCCTCTTTACAATCATTGTTGCATCTCGTATCATACCTCATCGTTGAGACCCAACCTCCAAAGATATTGCAGATAAATATAATTTGTCTTATTCTGGTTTTGTTTATTAGTCAGCTTCAAACCGTCAGAAGCGACTAGAGGTGGTGGAATAATTGTCAAATGACAAGTTATCATTCTTTGCTCCTTTCATTGATTTCATTACTAATGTTATTAGTGGCTGGTTGTTTGCCCATCAAAAATGACGGGGCAACTTGCTATTTCTTACCCTTATTTTCTGTAAATGTTCTAGCATTTTGTCCAATGATTTGTCTTTGATCGGGAACATTTCTTGCTGAGCAGTCTGACATTTGCCGGGTTTCTAGGTCGTGATAACGCCACATATAGTTGGCCATGGGAAAAGACTGGATCGATTAAATATAATTCCTATGTGTTAAAATGTTTGCCTGCTTGAATATATTCCTCCTTCTCCTCCTCACGATAATCATGTGCTATATGATGTATTCCTACTTGTTCAAATGTTAGTATTTGTGACTAGTTGATGGTCTTTGCAAATACAGGGTAAAGTAAAGGTAAGGACTCACCTGTAGGCTCATTGCCTGTAGGGTCCAGTGCTGATCCTCAGTTTTGTGGCCATTAGGCCCATAGGTGGCTAAGCCATTCATTGGTGGATGGCGGCCAGTCATTCTGCTGAACCTTTGACTACACCCTCAAAACTACTCATTTTACTACTGCAATTGAGTGAAGGCTGAGTCTACTTCAGGGCAAATACAGGAGCTCTGGGAACTAGCATTGCTTCAAAATGGGGAAGGGAGGGAGGGATGGGAATATGGAAGGAAGACAGTCAAGAGGGAGATAGGGAATGAGAGAGGAGTGGGTAAGGAAAGGAGAGGGAGGAAGGGGGAGGTTGAGAAGAGTATAGGAGAAGGGGTTGGAAATTGGAGTAAGAGGAAGGAGAGGGTAGTTTTGTGTAGCATAGTTGGGAAGGGAAAAGGAGGAAGAGAGGGAGCTTGTGGGTTGGGAAGGAGATAAATGAACAGTTAAAGGGTTAAGTAACATTGCACTCGTAATGGTGGTGTTGGTGATGACCGTTGAGGTCTGCCCTTTGTTGCATTTGACATTACCTATATATAGCAATGATTATAAATTCACAGCAGCACATTGCCCAATGAGGACGTGGTTATAGACACACACACACTTGCACACATACACATGCACGCAGACTTTGGAAAAATATATACTGTATAATATTTAAGTGAATTTTATTTAAACCAGCTGCAATCTTGTATTTTAATGGGCCTTCCTTCTTCAGCATATTTTAAATGATATTTTTGTATTCAATGTTGTCCTCAGATGTTGTATTTTCATGAGGACAAAGTGCATATTACCTTTTGAATGTCATACATACCTTATTATGTGTGTTGTCCATACATTTTCTCTGATGCCTTGTAAACATGACATTATCATATGCAGCAATTGGGACACAGCTGTCAATTTGCTGTGTTGGAGATCTTTGAAGCTAGAAAGTTTAATGAATTGGCCTCATTTTCAGCATCACACATTTTTTATGATGATGTACATGCAGATCATTGATGAACTGAATAAGCATTTGTTCTCTGTCTCTTAAATCCATAATATGTAAATACCGGTAGATAATATTTGTATGATTCAAATGAATATTTTGAAATACAATATTGATTTGGTGCCTTAGCTCAATATGTTAAGGACAGGGGTTTAGGAGTCTAGTTCTCTTTCATTAGATGTTTTTTGGAAGATTGTATTAACAGTCAAATTGGTGACTGTTCTACGAATATGTTGTTTGCATTAATTTATAACCTGAGTTTTGAGTTTCTTTTTGATAGTGGGTCTTGAGATAAGACGGTATTGTTATTTGAAGGCTTCTTTTTTTACATAATGTGGTTTCTTATGCTTTCTGTTTATGATCGAACTTTTTCGAGGAATTAATTTTGAACAATTGTATTTGTGTACAGGTTGAATAGCTTCTGGTTAAGTTGTTTGGTTTCGAATGTTATGGTTGTTTCATTTCGAATGTTATATTTTGGACTGCTTGAGTATAAGAATAAGCCAAATAAAAAATCAAATTACCTGTAATTGTGAATTCATGGAAATTTCATTAAAACTCTGTGCATCCCTAATTAATTGAATGAATTTTTCTGATTTTCAAATATATGAGCGTTTTGATTGAGAAACAGAATTTTAAAATTGTATACAAAGGTTCACCTTAGTAAAATTATGGATAATCATGGGCATGCTTGTGGCATGGTGAATATTTTCAAGCGACAGATTTTTAAAAATATGTTTGCAATTGCTGCAAGAATTGCAGGATATCTTTGAAAGCAAATGTTTAACCCTTTCGCATCAAACCCTTCAGCCCAAAGGGTTCCTAGACCTAGTCTTTTTTCGTGAGCCGTCCGGCCAAGTAGCCACATATATATCAATAATGTATGGCAGTCCAGCATGCGGCAATGGTATTTAAATGTACAGATAGATGGTTCTGTGTTGTAATTTCGCTGTACCTATGTCGGTATCGGGGGAAGGGTTGCCACAGTAATGAAAGGGTTAACTAAAGTGCATGCATACTCTGTTTCTTAGACATCAATGCATATGAGTGGCCTTAGTTCAGCCTCTTCACAGGGCAATGTATACAAAAATATGTTTACAGGAAGTTGTTACACATTAATTAAGGCAAGACAGTAATGCTCTGCAATTACAGGTGTTTTAAATATTTATTAGTTGTTTTATTAGCAGATAAAGAAGCTGGAATCTTATTTTAAGGAGTTGATACAAGTCTCTGAACTGCAAAGTTATATTAGTAAGTTTGACCAGTTGATATCATGTTATTAACATTATCTTAGCAATATTTGGACCTAATGTACTAGATATTCTCTTAAACTAGTATTGCAACTTATGTATTTGATTTAATTCTTAGCCCTATATAATGATGTGGGTTTAAGTGATGCATGTATGATTCATCTTAAATTTACAATCTATTCTCAGTATTCAGTGTTTTATTCAGTATATCATGCAACTAAAGAAGTGATGTAATAATTGTGTAACATCATTGCATTCCTGTTTATGTGTATCGATGTTTTGTACTAAGCAGATAACTGTTATATTTGTAAACATTTGCTTCCGTCCATTTATACTTTTCTAAGCTTTAAAAATTAGTCTACAGGTGTTCAGTCTGTTTTTCCGTGATCAGTTTATCCCAAACTGTAAGTGAAAATTTTGTCCTTTTTCAGTTCTTTTAAGATATTTTCAATGACTGCATTTCACTGCATTTTATTACCATTGTACGTGCATTACCGCTGTTGATTAAGGTTTGTGAAAAGCATTTTTTGCATTGTTTTCACTGTTGCATTGTTAGAGATGAGGCCTTAACACATGTGGTTCAGTCATGAATTTTTGTATATTCATTTGAATTGCCAAGACTGTAGTTGCAAACTGTTAGATTTTCAAGAACTGTGTTAATAAAGAAACAAGTATGAAAGCTACTTTTCATTATAGAGCCAGAATCTAGTGAGTTGAGTCGCCAGAACAGTTTGGACAGATTAGTGTAACATGTTTTGACAATGGTCACCGATTTTGCTCATCATGAAAGTGTAGCCATAATGTAATGGCTTATTGTTGACAATGTATGTATTGTAATGTAACAGAATAATTACTACAGTGTTTTTATTACAACAATGTGGGTCATGTACTGTATTTCATTGGGATTTTCTCTTTGGTGGTTACGGCTGTTTGGCTGAAAGTTCAAAATTTATGGATGGTGTTTTGGGTGGAGTTTATTACTGGTAATCTATGAACAATGTTCAGGACATTACTTTCCTCTAGTGCAGATGAGAGAAGCATCAACAATTTTTTTATATGCTTGTAATTCTCGACTTTTGCATTATCGTTATTATGAAATTGTTGCATTTGAATTTGTGTCTTGGGAATTAGATCTCCCCATCTATGACTTATATATAAGAGACATACGTTACAATGCTGAAATGCAGAATCTAGGATTAAAATAGCATGATTTAAAGATACTTAGGAGGCATTACTGCCTGTGTGAAAGCCACTAGGGGGCGCTAACGGGGTTTTAACCTGCTCTGTCAGCCTACCGCTCCAGCGCGTAACCCTCTCTGCCATCTTCCACCCCCAAGAGATGTCAGAAAAGTAATCTAGTTGATCTCTTGATTAAGTTTTAGAAGTTTAGGGTATTTTTGTAACATCATCTGAGTCTCAGTAACTTTTTCGGAGGAAAGTTTAGCATCTTAGTTTAAGTTTTACTGGCTTTTTGGTGTTGAGATTCAAGTGTAATTTGTAAAGCAGCATAATTGTGTTGTAATTTTGGAGTGGACACATAGTTTTCACATTGTTGATATATTATTGCAATAAATAATTTAAGTAAAAATGATCTGTTGTTGTGTTAGTGAGTTGTCATTATGATTCTTTATGGGAATCTTTTTCCAAAGAAAACATAATCTTTTGTTTAACTGTAACTGTTGCTATTGAACTTTTTATTATTTAGCTTGAATCATTGTCATAAAATTTCTAACTTGCTTAAAGATATGTCAGGTTACATATATCAGATGCCGGTATTACTGAAAAAAAATAATCAGCATGATTCAAGGTGTATTTTAAAACTGAATTTCTGAAATGTTCCTCTACTTATTTTAAACTTATTTGCAATTATTTACTTCAATATGTTTATAAGGCTACCACATGCTTGCAAAAGCCCAGACGGATTCGTGGCATAATAAACTTAGTCACATACACATAATTATGCTGTAATCACAATGACAAGAAGGAACGTTGACCTGTCTCTTGCGACTAAACATGTTGCTGGCGGCACACTGCTGCAGTTGCAAAGGGCCTAACACTTTTGCCATCACTGCCTATATATGTCTTGTGCACGATGACATAATTAATATGTTAAACGTAGCGTAACCTCGCCTATGCCAGGGATGCACAATCCGCAGGCCTGGCCCGCCAACGTTTTCTGTCCAGCCATCGGAGCAAGTTAAATAATACAGAAAGCTGACCTGAGAACAGTAATTTTGTTATAAAAATTACAGTATATATCAACTACTGACTGGTTAAACCCCCTTGAGCACTGACGAAAAATTTGTTTAAAGTGTTTCCATGCATTTTTTATTCTCGGATGCGGTTTTGAGGTTCAAAACTCTGGGGCTGCTGATCAAAATTTTTAAGCCTCATAGGCATGACTACCTATTTTTTTTTTTTTGTTTTGTTTGTCAGCAAATTTCAGAAGGGAAAACATAGGATGATCTTTTATGTTTTGTATGTCAGCAAATTTCAGAAGGAAAACAGGTTGACCTTTTTGCTTGTCAAGCAGTGTTTATTCTAGCCACCTTGACATTGGGAGGGGGAGTTTGAAATGTTTGGGGGTTGGGGAGGGAGAAGGTTTGTCTCCCTAAAAACATTGACAAGCAAAAAAGAGGTCACCCTTATATTTCCCTCCCCGGATGTGGTAACAAGCAAAAAAGGTAATTTTATTTATATTTCATATCCATCTCCAATGCTCTGACGAGCAAAAATAAATGATATCCTTATATTTTCCTCCTCTCAAAAAACCCCACTCGTCACACTTTTGAAGGAAAATTTCATCCCCCAATGCAACATATAGAAATTTGGGGAATTTAAAACTTTGGGAGATTCCCCCCAGAGAAGGCCTAGAATAAACACTGCTTGTCAAGATATTTCGAAAGTTGGTTACGGTGAAAAGTCAAAACCAATCCCCCTTTACGGAAATCCTGGCTACGCCACTGTACTTGAGAATCCACTTAGAAAGTATTAGCATTTCTTTAGGATTAAATGGCGAGGCGCGCTGGACCTCAAGCCTCCTGGAATCTCCATTTTTTAAAAGACAGCTGTCATGTCTTAAACGGATAACGGTTGGCGCCTTGGTAATATTAAAATGTAATTAAAATGTTTATTTGTGAAAATATTTTTAATTAAAATAAATGACTGCTTAGTTTAGGTTAGTGATTATAGGTTAGTTGCTTTTATCTATAAAGGGTTATTTGAAGTGTGGACAATTTTTTATCTCAGCAAAGATACATGTAGGTATGGCCTTCAGCAGGGCCGTCGAGAGGACGAGAGGGGCAGTGGGGCAAATGAGTGTAGGACATTCTCCCCTGGACATAATTCCCTCGGACATTACCCCCCCAGTAACCCTTTGAAATGAGTCAAATGACACTGCCGGACTTAATCCCCCCTTTGTTTACTCTATATATGGGTTTTGACTATAATCAAACCTGTCCATAAACCAGACACTATTAACACTAAGCCTCCTCGATACTGATGTCATCTCATGGCATCAGATAACCGATAATTACCTTTTTAAAATTAAGATCTATGATATTGATTTACATTGTTCATTACTTCTTTGCCGGGGGATAATGTTCGGGGGGATAATGTCCAGGGGAGAATGTCCGTGCCCGGGGCAAATGTACAGAAGCCCGGCGACTTGAAAGGGGCCCGGGCCGGTGTCGTATTATTAGCATATTAACATCCTAAACCCTGAAAGGCTGACAAGCAAAAAAGGTCATCAGCAGTTTTGCACATAGGGGCCCGGCGACATTTAGTGGCCCAGGCCGATCATGTATTGCATAATGTCCCGAAAAAGATTAACAAGCTAAGTAAGGTCATCACCAGTTTTTCACACTTGTTAGGGGTAGGGGTCCGTGACTGACCTTCAGAGGGGACTGGAATTTCTCTCGGCGGTCCTTGTCTCCGGTACTTTAGCAGCGCAGTGTCCCCGCCCGAAAAGTAGTATTCGCCCCTTCCCAGCCTCCAGTGTCGTACCAGAAAAGTAGTCCCCTTCCAATCCTAAGGAGAAGTCATTAAAGTGGGAAGAAGTAGTTCCTCCAAATAGATATGGAGTGTTGCTAATATCAAAAAGTGGATGTATTTAGGATTATAGACCGGGCTGGGCGTGCTGATGTAAACCCGCATTATTGTGCCAAATTTTGACTTTCACACTGTTTATGTTAGTCATTCTTTCAAATATGTACTGTTTATTTAATTTCTGTATATGTTGACACTTATGTTCATGTTGTTTTTAGAACTCTGCGACTACTTTTTGGGTGCACTGATACATATAAGCTTGTTAAGAGGCTGGGACGTCGTGTTGCTAAAACACCGGGTCTCCTGATAACTTGATCCGATTCTGTAAAAGTTGCGAATATATATTTCCGTGAGTAAATTTTTTTGCAGATTGGGTAAAATTTTGACAAGCTATAAAAGATGTCAACCACGCTACTCTTACCTAGCGCACCCCCTAGAAGATAAGGCTGTTTATTTTTTTGCTTGCGAGGATTTAAATATAGAAGGAAGAGAGATGATAGCCTTTTCTTGCTTGTCAAGGCTTTTAGGAGGATAAAGTAAAGTTAGTGATGGCCTTTTTTGCTCGTCAGGGTTTTTCAGAGACAAATAATTTTTTCCCTTGTCACAACTTTTATCTTGAGAAAACCTGCACCCCTGCTGAAAATTCATTCCAGCATGCCTGCTCTTACCCCTTGGTAGATGAAATCATAAAATGCAATATTATGTTGATTTTGGGTTGTTTCAAACCCAGTATAAATTCAAACAAATAGTAAATGTGCCATAGGCAAAGCACATCATTGGGAAACTGTTTGAAATAAATAAGACATAAGCAATTAGATCAAAAGTGTTTATGTTGAGTGGTTCAATGATGATGTAGTTTATTTAATTTCTTTTGATGTTGCAGCTCAGCAGTGTTGTTCATGTTGTTTTTAGAACTCAAGTAAAAGTACAACTTTATGTCATTTTTACTTGATAAAGTAAAAGTACTTATAAAAATAGTTACTCAAGTAAAAGTAAAAAAGTACACCTCAAAAAGTTACTTTTGTAAAACTTGATCGGAATCATCAACAACTCCACATTATCATGCCAAATCACATTTTTTTACTACTTTTTAAGCAGCATGCATTTTGACAAGCTAAAAGATGTCAACACGTACACATTTACACCATTAACTGCATTAAGATAAATGCTTTTTTCACAAAGCAGGATTTAAATATAGAAGGAAGCTGAGATGATAGCCAATTTTCTAAGTCCTTAATTTTTCAACCACTTTTTTAGGAGGAAAATAATGTTGAGTTAGTGATGGTTTTTCGCCAGGGTTTTTCATAGACAGGTAAAAAATTTGTTGTTGTTGTCAAAACTTTTATCTTGAGAAAACCTGAACCCTGCTGAAAATTGCCCCAGCATGCCTGCTCTAACTGCGGCTCTGTGATTGCATGTAGGAAGAAAATCAGTTTTCAAACAATCAATAGTTATGTTGACGTTTTTGGTTGTTTCAACCCAGTATAAAGTTTCAAACAAACAGATAGGACCTACTGCCAGTAGGCAAAGCGAATCATTGAGAAATTTTTTGTAAATAAACGTGAAAGACATAATGTAAGAAGTAAAAGTACTAAATTTGAATAAAAAGTTGGGTTACAAGTAAAAAGTACTGAGTAAGTTGTCAATGATGATGTCAGAATTGTACTTAAGTAATGTAATGTCTTTTATCGGTGCAGCAACACTGCAGCTCAGGAGCTTCTTCTTCTTAACTTTTTGGCAGCCATGTTGTTTTCACACAATTTACCCCTCAACAGTTTCTCAAATTGTTTTAAATCAAATATCAGAGCAATATTGACAATACATATATCAATCGAAAGGGTTTTTGATTATCTGCAAGAATATGAAAAGAAAACTGTAACATTTGCAATTGATAGCTATAGATATATAAATATATATGTAGAAAAGTATATTATGAGTTTGTTTTATACTAATTTGTCTTTTGAATTTAGCTGTTGGGACAATGGAAAATGTTTTGGATGTAGCTGATGATGAGTTTGGCCATATGGCCGAGGACGGAGTTGAAGAAGCAATAAGGTATGTGATCTGATACTTATGTCTGGAATTTTTCTGAAAGCATTTTTGTAATTAGCATCTTGTGGTCTAGTTTTGAGTTGATAATTTATTTACCTTATTTTGATTTTCAGTGATGAAGTTTTCTCAAATTATAAATTTCGAGAAGTTATTCCCGGTTGCCTTCCTCATCCTGGGGATATTGTTGAGTCAGGTTCTTTAGGGGTAAGTTTGCTGCAGTGTGACAATGATCTATAGGTAAATCATATTATGGAAGAATGAATGGATTTATGTTAGGCCTTTATTTTGTTTTGGCAACTTTAGTTGTTGTTTAATACTTGTGTTGATGAGTGATCTACTAATTATTATTATTATTATTATTATTATTATTATTATTATTATTATTATTATTATTATTATTGCTACTACTACGAACATTTATAAAGCACAAGTTCGCAGTACAGCAAATGCACTAATGTCAGTCAGTGTTAGCTATTAAACAAGATAGTCTTCAGCTTCTTTCTGAACAAAAGTAATGACTTCAGAGCAAGTGATACGCAGTGGTGTCGGGAGGGAGTTCCAGAAGGTTGGTCCAGCAATAGTTAGGCTGTGGTCTCCGTATTTTGTCCGCGTCCGAGGGGCAACTACTGTGCCGGTTGAGGCAGAGCGTAAGCCCTTGCGGCCGGAATGCTCGGCGAGATCAGACAGAACATTTCGCTCAGGTACGGTGGTGCCGGGTTGTGCTGGGCCTTGAATGCGATCGTCCCCACCTTGAACTTCATGCGCTGGCAGACTGGAAGCCAGTGGAGCTCTCGTAGAGCAGGCCAGATGTGGTCGAACTTCTCTGTCTGCGTCACCAGGTATGCCGCCGCGTTCTGGACGCTTTGAAGCCTTTGCTGCAGGTAGTCGCTAACACTGTAGAGGGCACTGTTGCAGTAGTCCATCCTGCTGTTAATAAAGGCCTGGGCTAGCGTCCTGCTCACTTCAGTGGTCAGCGACTTCCTGACCGCTCGCAATTGGCGCAACTGGAAGAATGACTTTTTGCTAACAGCATTGACGTGGTCGGCCATTGACAGTTGGCTGTCAATGAGCACTCCCAATTTGCTTGCATACACTTTGACAGCCAACGCTCTTGAGTTTAATACGTATAGTAACATTTTAGAAATATTGCCTATATACTTAGAGATATGATCTTGATAGTTGTAAGGAAGTCCATGGCTATGACTTTGTGCATTGAATAGATTAGGCTGTGAATATGGTTAAATATGGTGAATGTGGTTAAATTTTTCAGGCCATCGATCCACTTCCATGTTCCTATCCTTTGGCTGACAGCATTCCTCAAGAGACAGTGATATCTGGAAAGTTGAGTGGCCTTCAGCTTGAAGGTGTTATGTATGCGGTAGGTTCTTTATTATTTAAACGTTTCCTAGATATCCTTGATTTTTGGATATGTTATGAGTTTTGAGCTCCATTTAGTTTTCTTCAGTTTTCTTCTGTTTATTTTTGTTGATGGCATTCTGCTCTGGCTCTGTTTCGATATTATAAAATTTGTTGGATAGCAGCATTTTTGAAAAGTATCTGCTCTTTCTTAGTGTCAGCGTCATCAGATACTACTTGGAGATGGCAGTCGCGCTGGATTTTTCATTGGTGATGCAGCAGGTGTGGGGAAAGGTCGTCAGGTAGGTACAAAATTAATGGAATTTGAATATTCTTCTGTTTTTCTGGGTCGTACCAAACTTTCTGTAATTGCTTTTAATCAAGGGCAGTTGCTCTATGGACTTGACCATATAGATTTATTGTCAGAACTTATATTATTTTAATAGTTTTGTTTTAAATATAATTTTTATGTATAATGTAGCATTGTTTTAAACAGATTGCTGGAATACTTCTTGATAATTATGTTCGCGGTAGAACAAAGCATGTCTGGTTCAGCTTGTCTAGTGATCTCATTGTGGATGCAAAGCGGTGAGCGGTTCAATAAATTTTGTAAGATTTCTTATATTTGTGTTTTGTGGTAAAGTTTGAAATTATCGGTGTTGATTGATATTATGCATTTGTTTAGTTGATGAGTTAAATTACATTTTTTTGTCTTGTAGATGTATAGAAGTGAAATTAACTAAAATTATATTGTATTGCAAATTGTATTGTAAATTAAAATTGTTTCTTTGTGTTGCTTTATGGATTTTAAGTCTATAGATAATTTTGTGATGTTTTGAAACTCTAGTGTTAATTTAGCTATTTATTTTTAAAATGGGATATTGAAGCTCAAAGAACCTATTACTTTCAATTGCACGGAACATTTTCGGTGTCAGATGCAGGGTTTCAACAACAGTTGTCAATGTTTACCCCATCTGTTTTGATAATTGTGAAACAGAGATCTTGAAGACATTGGTTGCTACATCAAAGTTATCGAAGGCTGTCAACAACTGGATAAAATGACAAAGTAAATGGCTGATTGCATAATTATCACTAGTTATTTTAAATGTAACTTGTTTCTTGTTATTCTAAACTATTCAGTTGCAGCAATAATTTTTATGTTCATGCCTAATTTGTAAGCACAATTTAGCTTTAATATCTTTGATGAGCATTTGTTATGCAGTTTAGTATATATTTAATTTTGAGCTTGAATTTTTTGTTTTGCTTTAACGTAGAGCTCTTGGTTTGGCAACCGATTTCAAAGACGGTGTTATGTTTTGTACTTACTCAACTCTTGTATCTTCTGTCAGTAAAGGCGGTAAGATGTGATAGTACATTTGATCAGCATTCCTTGGATAAATTGTCGTGCTTTGATAATGATGTAAATGATTTTCGAATTACTTTTTATTTGTATATTGAGTAGCTGCAAGTAATGTTTCTGCAGAGAACTGTGTGCCGGTGATGTCAGGCGCTATACTCCAATCAATATAATTTCTGTAGACTGATTTGTAAGTAAGCTGTTACTTCATTCTGCATTCGATGATTTAATGATGTCATGTTTTCAGGCGTTTTCAGCTCTGCTCGTCACAGCCGTCAACAGCAATTGGTTGATTGGTGCGGTGGTCCAAACTTTGGCGGTTGCCTTATTTTTGATGAATGCCACAAAGCGAAACACTTTGTTCCCGTAAATATAAATTGTCATTGTTTGATTCCTGGTTGTTGTTTCTTATGCAGTTGCTGTTTCAGGCTTGTTGCATTCAATATTATGGTCTTTGATGATTATCTGTATTGTCCCATGGGCATATGCAGGTTTTTGAAGAGATTTGTCACTTAGTAATGATTTGGATTAGCATTGTTCTGCTTTTGCTGAAATAGCTAATCTATTGCATTTGTTATCTTGTATTGATTAGCTCTGGTAAATTGATTTTCTTAAACAGTGTGTTTATATAAAGCTATTGCCCAATTATGCTGACTGCAATTTTCAATGATTTATTTTGTTGAAGTAATATAATTATTTCTTGATGCTTAATTAAATCATTATAGAATATTTTGTTGAAACATTACAGCTATGTACAGAATTAAGAAACCTTTAAAACAATGGTTTAGCAGGCAGTATACGTTGTGAAATTTTAAAACGAGTTTCTGGCTGAGGTTCTATCTATGCAGCTCAGATTCTATTAATGATAGAGGCCAATGCATATACCAGTATTTCCAGCTGTATTTCTGTGTTTTTAGAAAATTTCTTGCTTTAGTTGTTGTTTCATTTATTTTCACATAGTTTGAACCTGTTTGCTTTGTTTCTTGTATTAGGGGAATGAACAAGCCAGCACTAAAGTTGCCGTTGCCGTGAATAGCCTGCAGAAGTATGCTTGAGTGTTTTGTATGAAAAAGCACGGTTGCTGAAATTGAATGCTATTTAATTTTCCACCTGAAAAAGATTTCCAATGATGTTATTGACAGCTATTACCAAATTTGATTTCCAGATCTGTACTTATTATTTTCAGCAGATATACTTTTTTGCACAATTATTTTGTGTGTAGATTTTATAATGTATGTATTTGTTTTAAGGCAGCTTCCAAAGGCTCGAGTTGTGTATTGCAGTGCAACTGGAGTTTCTGATGTAAAAAATATGGTGAGAAATGTTCAGACTTTTAACTGTTTGCTGGCAGTATAGACGACTATCGTGATTTTTCTGGCTGGGCCAATTATTGTGTTACAGCAGATAAAATATAGGACATATATATATATATATACTTTTATATTTTTCTACTTGCCTTTGGAAATTACTTGGGAATATAATTTTGATGGTTTTCCATTGCCTTCTGCAATGGTTTGAGTTTGGAGTTTACCTTCCCCTAGATGGATTTGCCTGAAGAGGTTTAGTGAGCTCCATCTGTCCTGGTTTAGTATCAGAGTTTTCCTTCTCCTAACTTTCCTAACTCATCTCTAAAGAGAGTAACCACTGAGCAGTGGTGGATAGGCTTATTTGATGGCGGCCTAGACTCGCCATGTCACAAACTCTGTCATTGGGCTCTCGTGATATTTAATCTGCCCTGTTAGAGTCTGCCGCTGTTGGTTTTTGCAGACTGTTTATTTGCCATACTTATTTCGCAGACGAAAGACGTTCTGCTACATGGGCGCTGAATGTGTTAAAGGTGCTTAGTATTTTATTGTGCTTAATTTTATAGGCATTTATGCAGAGGCTTGGTTTGTGGGGTGAAGGTGCAGCATTCAGATCGTTTGAAGTTTTTCTTGACACAGTTCAGAAAAAAGGACTTGGTACGTGGTTTCAATAATTGTTTTTCTGGTTTCAACAATTGTTTTTCTGTTTTTGTAAAAAAAATGTCCCTCCAATAGACATTATTGGTTGCAGAATTGAAAGTTACCTTTCTTCTATCTTGATTTATCGTGTTCATTACTGGATTTTTTTGTAAGACAGAGCTGCTAAGCTTTTTTGTTTATTATTGAATTACTGAAATTTGGCTGTGGTTTGGTGAAATTTGTGCTTTTAGTTCCTTAAGAGAATTCTTTTGGACTTTAATTTATTTGTATGTTTCTACGTGAATAGGTGTTGCAGAAATGTTAGCCATGGATATGAAAAGTTCTGGAATCTATGTTTGCCGAAGTCTCAGCTTTAAGCAAGCTGAGGTAATATTCCTAGTATAGTTATTATTAGTAGTTAGTGGAATTGAGGGAGTAAATAATAACATTGAACTAATAAGAGGATATCAAGATCGTACAAATTGGAAATCCATGGCCGCTAACGTAGAAATACACAGCACCTACAGAAGAAAACGAGAAGTGGTGGTAGTAGGGTCAGTTTTTTAAAATGTTCAACTTATAAATAGATTCCAAGATATTTATTGCAGACAGGACTGAGTGAACAAGACAGTATCAACAGATCAATGGTCATATGCCATTTTTAAAAAAGCTTTGAGCTGTTTATTGAAATGATGACTCTCCAATAGGCATCACAGATCATTGGGTGACTGCCCTAATATTTGGTCCAGAGAGGGAGACTGCTTGTTGACCATGACACCATATTTGAAATTGGTCTTGGGTGTAGTTAGTTTGTCCTGTTATGGGAGAGCAAAGTGATAATCTGTCAGTAATTACTGTTTGCCAGATGGCATATAGCAGTGGTTCTCAACCTGCGGTCAGCGGACCACCTGTGGTCCGCGAGAAGAGGTCTAGTGGTCCGTGGCGAAGTCTGAAAAACGTAAATAAAAATTAGACATATATATTTTCATGTGAAAAAAATCTGAAAAGTGTGACGAGCAAAATAAGGCCTTCAGCATAAGAAGGTTATCAGCATATTTTGTGTGTATTTTGTGCATTTTCAACGTGAAAAAGTCTGACAAGCAAAAAAAGAACAAAAGGTCATCACCGCTTTTAAGAGCAGATGACTGCTCATTTTATCAGGTGTTCTGCGATAAATTTTTGAACTTCAAAAGTGGTCCACGAGGCAAAGAGGGTTGAGAACCACTGGTTTATAGCACTATGCTGATGAGAATATTATTTATATTAGTTTCTTGCTTTCCTTAGTTTGTTACACTTGAAGTTTCATTGACTAAAGAGCAAAAGAAAATGTATGATGTTGCTGCCCATGTCTGGTAAATTGTTTTATTCATAATATAAACTATAGAGGCTGTTTTTGTAAATGCTTATTATTGATTATTTTTGTTGGATTTTGGAGTTACATGAATTGCAAAGATGTAAGTTTATTGTGTTTCTAACCCAATTCAGCAATTGATTGATCTAAAGGCATCAGAAATGGAGCTGATTATGATTATAAATCAATGGCACCTTTGATATGTGTTTCTTCAGAACCACAGTGCTGTCATATTCATTCTGTGTGGAAATTTTTAACAGATTGTGAATGTGTGATGAAACTGAATGTTTCATATGCATTCGTTTGAAGTTGAAGTTCTTTATGTTGTGCTATTTCTGTCTGAAGGAGTGAAACTCACAAGGCTCTTCAGATTGCGCTACAGAGAACTCATGGCAGTAATGGTCGTATTTGGGCAACTTATTGGGCAGCTCATCAGCGATTCTTTAGACAGTTATGGTTAGTTTCAGCTTGCAGTTACAGCAAGTGTCACTTTTTATAAATGCTGAAGGAGCACTGCTATAAAATGAATGTTTGAAGCACTGATCCAAAATTTTAGGAACACAGCTACAACATTTTTTGGGGCACTGTTAGAAAATGTTGGATCACTGCTCCAAATGGAGTCATGGGGTATGATGGGGACCTTACACCACCACTGACTCCGAATGGAGTCATACCATAATTATATAATTAACTAATATTTTAATTTTATAATGTGCTTAGATGTCTATAGGTATACCCATTTGCTTCAGTTTTGACTTCAACAAATTTAAAAAAAGAAATTAAATTGGGAATGAAAAGGTTAAACAACGTTTCCTTCTGCTGTTAACTGGGGTAGGTCCTGAATAGCCTATTGTTATAGGAAACTATTTGCATGCCAAGTATTTACCTCGCATGCCAAGTATTTGCCGAGTCGAATACTTGCAAAAGCGTGATACTCGGCTGAGTCGAATGTCTGGGGCGATTTCCTGTTGATCCCTACTTGTGAGTAGTATGCTCACCTTCTGATATGGTGATTTATTAATTAGGGTTACTGCTTATGCATGTATGGTAATGGATCTATGTCTCTGGATAGCATGGTTTGGCATTAGCAGAATAAGTATTTTAAATAATTTAGGCAAAATTAGAATAGTTTGTGTTCATGGGGGGTGCAACAGGGTGGGCCAGGTGGACCATGGCCCACCCAATATTTAGGCCCAATGGGCAACAATGTGCTTGGCCCACCCAATTTCAATTGGCAAATTACAATGTTTTGTGGAACTAATAACCCCAAATCCCCAATATATTGGCATAATATTGCCATATATAATTGAGATGTCACAGATGTGGAAGACAATTCAAAATTATTACATTTATATAACCATGCAACTGTGTTTTTTCAATGATCGATTAATCGTAATGGTGAGAATTTCTCGCTGCGCTGTCTTGACTCTGAAATATTGGCCATGTTGGCCCACTCAATATTTGGCTTGTGGCGCCCTCCATGGTTTTAATTCGTTTCATCACTCTTCTGAATTTTTGCATATCTATAGCCTACTGTAGCACTAGCATTGTCCAATTTCAAGCAGGGTATCAATTTTATAATATTTTTATGGTCTATAAAACCTGATAGAGAATAGATTTCTGAAAGACTTTGTATAGTGTCGTTTCAAATGGCTCATTATTTTTTGTGGCATTTCGAAAGCTCTAGAAAAAATTTGAGACAGAATATATTGACAATTCTAGTACGGTTTGACACAGCAAAGATGGGGACACAAGTATATGTGGTTTTAATTCGTTTCATCGATCTTCTGAATTTTTGCATATCTATAGCCTACTGTAGCACTAGTCCTTGCATTGCCCAATTTCAAACAGGGTATCAATTTTATAATTTTTTTGTGGTCTATAAAAGAAACCAGCTCTCTTAAGCGCCATCTTATCTCTCGATTGATTTTTTTAGACATTTGATAGAGAATAGATTTCTGAAAGACTTTGTATAGTGTCGTTTCAAATGGCTCATTATTTTTCGTGGCATTTCGAAAGCTCTGGAAAAAAATTGAGACAGAATATATTGACAATTCTAGTACGGTTTGACACAGCAAAGATGGGGACACAAGAATATGTGGTTTTACTTCATTTCATCAATCTTCTGAATTTTTGCCTACTGTAGCACTAGTCCTTGCATTGTCCAATTTCAAACAGGGTATCAATTTTATAATATTTTTGTGGTCTATAAAAGAAACCAGCTCTCTTAAGCGCCATCTTATCTCTCGATTGATTTTTTAGACATTTGACAGAGAATAGATTTCTGAAAGACTTTGTATGATGTTGTTTCAAATGGCTCATTATTTTTCGTGGCATTTCGAGAGCTCTAGACAAAAATTGAGACAGAATATATTGACAATTCTAGTACAGTTTGACACAGCAAAGATGGGGACACAAGAATATGTGGTTTTAATTCGTTTCATCACTCTTCTGAATTTTTGCATATCTATAGCCTCATATCTATAGCCTACTGTAGCACTAGTCCTTGCATTGTCCAATTTCAAACAGGCCATGTTGGCCCACCCAATATTTGGCTTTTGGTGCCCTCCATGTTTGTGTTATCATCAAAGCAGGATTGAGTATAATAAACCACATATTAATCAAGCACATAATTAAGAACCTTTTTACAAAGCAGTAAAATTGTATTTTTGAAGAAAAAACTATAATTATGCATGAATTAGTGTATAGCAGTGGCATTAGAGATTTGTAAAATGATTCATGAGTTCTTGAAGTAGAGTATAAAAATTTGAGGGCCAGCGGTTTTGAAGCATTGGCCTATAAATAACCTGCTAAATCAAATACTGTACTGATAGGGATTTGCTGTTTTTTTATTTATTTAACGAGCTTTCTTTTTTGACATTTTGTTGAATTAAAATTTGTGAAATTTCTCAGCCTCGGTATGAAAGTTCCAACAATCATTGAAGAGTCAAAGTCCTCTTTAGAAGCTGGCTTTTGTGTTGTAATAGGACTCCAAACAACTGGAGAGGTAACAGGCTTTTAAAATTTGCACCTCATCTCATGGTTATTTAGTATTTTGTTATACATTACTTTATAAAATAATTATTTCTATTTTTCTGACTCTGTTCTTATTATCATTATCTGGTCTGTGGCTAAATTTTTGGTATGAAATTATAATGATGCAAAATGAAACATATGTGATATGAGGTTATTTAAAAAAGTTTGTTTTGTTAGAGTTGTATATTTGTTTTTGTAGGCAAGTTTGCAAAATGAAATAAATAAGAAAAATGGCATATATCCCGGAGGCTTTGTTTCACTTTGTCGTGAAATTTTGAAGCAGTTTCTCGAACAGCATTTTCCTATTCTGATTGAGCCTGAAGTAAGTTATAAGTTAGTTTATATCATTCAAAATCATAACTTTGCTTATCACCTTTGATTCAGCAAAGTTTTAATATTAGTAATTTCCTTTACATTATGCTCAGACTGCTTTTTGATGAAATGATGCCACTGTACGTAAAATCTGTTGTTTGCTGTTTGAAATTATCATGGACTTGAATTTCTGATGCCTTGCGAGTGTTTGATGACTTTAGAAAATACGAGGTTTAAGATTTTTACTGCTGAAATATTTGATTATATAACAACGTTTTAAGTATTTCACTGATGATTTTAAGTTGTATTTTTGCTTTAACTACACAGAAATCCTCCAGTCTCGTCTCCTCTCCTCCGGTTGCTGATGAATGGTGCTGTAAAGCAAAGGAAGCCCTGATTAACTTCTCAAATAAGATTCAGCTACCAAACGGGTCTCGTTAATTGCAACCTTTTATGTCTGCACTTTGTTTATATATCTATTATTACTATAATGTGATGTAATAAGGGACTTATATGGCACCTCTTATATTTCTACTCAGAGGCACTCCCATCTTTAGAGTCACTTGATAAGAAACTGAGACTTTAATCTTATCAATGAATCGAGCGTGGGAGTAAGAAGAGAGGTGTGAGACAGTCCATTCTAGTGAGAAGGTCCAGTTACTCTGAATGACCAATGCTGAGTAAGAGTGGTACGTGATCTAGAGACATAGACATCCATGCAATCAAAAGAGCAGGGTAGGTGAGGTGAAGGAGTGGAAAACTATGGTGAAAGAGGTTGGGAACCACTGATTTAAAGCACCTTTATAGTCACCTTCCACTATACTGCTGAACAACATTGAAAAAGACAAAGTATGTTATCTTGGACACGTCATGAGAAAGCAAGGCTCTTGTCTAGAAAAAGAACTAATTCAAGGAACACTATCCAGCAGAAGATCGCATGGAAGATCAAGAGCAGCTTTGCTAGACAACATAATAACATGGACTGGACTCTCTTTTCAAAACATGATTCGGAAAGCAGAAGAGCGACAGATATGGAGAGACGTGATACATAATGTAGCCCGACCTCGCATTGAGGATGGCTAAAGAACAAAACAGAACAGTGTTGTCTTTCATTTAATTTAATTTAATTAGCTATTTATATTGTGCCTAATCAATTAATGTTAGCAAGCGCATTACAATTAATGTCAATTATTATAAGCACAATCAAACAGATGTGTCTTCAACTGTTTATGAAAAGCGACGGGCAACTTTATGTCCCATAGCGCTGGTGGAAGGGCATTCCAGGCTCGTTGCCCCATGACTGTCAATGACTTTGGGCACATTCTGTTTTAAAGGTGGTTTTTTCTTCTAATTTTTAGTTCACTTGACGAAATCATAGATAAATTAGGAGGACCTGATTGCGTTGCGGAGATGACAGGACGTCGCTGGCGTATCATATGTACGACGCCAAATGGTCAGCCAGCACTACAGCTCAGGGCATCTGATGCTGAAGCAAATGCCCTTGAAAGTCTCAATGTCACTGAGGTAGTATTGTGACTTTAACATTAAAATTTTTTCTTCATTACAGTTTGTATCACAAATTAAGGTGGTT
Organism: Metaphire vulgaris; assembly: GCA_018105865.1. Lineage (NCBI taxonomy): Eukaryota > Metazoa > Annelida > Clitellata > Crassiclitellata > Megascolecidae > Metaphire > Metaphire vulgaris. The sequence continues at coordinate 7,574,996 of CM030845.1, read as the reverse complement.
TGGATTTGGTACATACTCATTTGAGTGTGTGGAAGTCTTTGAAATCAATTGCCGCTGTTTTCAGAATAAGAGAATTCTGATTACAAGCTTTTTTATTATGACAAAAATTATTGATTTCTCTTTTATTAATCCCGTGTGAGATTTAATTATGTCTGCAGTTTTCTGATTGTCAGTCTCTTTCACTTTATTTCTTGCTTTAAATTTTGGTTTTCATTGTTTATGTTTTAGAGAAATTTGTTTATGTCTGGTCAGAAGCTGGTTGCAATTATCTCGGATGCTGCCAGCACAGGTCAGTTATTAGAATTTATTTTTAGTGACATTCACATTTTGTAGTATTTATTTGTGAAAGAAATGTTTTGTTTAAAGATGGATACTCGTGATATTGTTTTTAGTGGAATTTATCACTTTTTGAGTGCTTAAATTTTGTGAGCTTTGGCTTTATGAATGCTCTAGTTGAGTATTTTGATTAAATATTGTTATTTATTGTTTGTATGCATTCATATAGGAATTTCTCTTCATGCTGATAGTCGTGCAGCCAATCAGAAACGCCGTTTGCATCTTACAATAGAACTTCCTTGGAGCGCAGACAAGGCAGTTCAACAGCTCGGTCGTTCACATAGGTCAAATCAAACAAGGTTAGAGAAAATACTGATCTTAATTCTTCACATTGTTTGAAATATTGGTTTAAACTTTAACTCTTTAACTACCAGGTACCCCCAAATGGAAAAGTTCCTGACAACCAGAGAATTTTTTAGAAAAGTCCCTGAGAACCAGCGTTTTTGCGTATTTTCTATTTTCACGTAATATTGGATTTTGTCATCTTGCTATTGCTCTGGTTTTATGAAAGCTAAAATGATGAGATATATATACTATTCTCCTGAATTTGTATTCCTCTTCCTAACCATCTGTTCAAAAATATATAGAATTTAAGAGGGTTCCACCTTCTGGCCTAAAACAGGCCTAAACTTGCTCAAAATATCAAAAATTTAGTTTAAAGCTCTGTAGCTAAAATTTTGAAAGATAAGCTATCTCTGGTGAGAGGCAAAGGTGTGGGGAGATTCAGTTGGGGCAAAAAAATCAAGAATTTTGTTAGTAGGACTATATTTAGCGGAGATATATCTTTTCTTATTGTTGCACCCTTCTTTCATTTCGACATTTTGAAGTTACAAAGGAATCTGCTTTCATAGTAAAAAGGAACTACATGCGGTAATTGAAATCTTTTCTCATTTCTCGCGTGTTCATTGATGTTTCTATGTGGAGGCAGAGTTTAATTCCTCCAAATACACAGGTTGTTTATGCCAGCATTGAATTTAAAATGGCCAATTTAAATGGTCGCTATTTTTAGCTATGACATCAAGAATTTAAATATTCATTGGAGTCCCTGGTGTTTCGTTGCCCCTTATACATAGGGTTGCTAAAACATAAACATTACATTTGCCATAAAACATTGATTCAAATACTTCCATTGACTTACTGTTTACACATGTGGCAAATTTAAATATCCTGATATAAAAGGACTATTTATTAATTTGAATTTTTGGGTCGGTTGACTGGGAATCTTGAGGGGTTAACCTCTGATGGCAACTCCATAGATGTTATATTAAGCGAGATAAGACATTAAAAGTTATGGTATTGCTTTTGGACGCTTTGGGACATAACGGGCATTGGCACGTTTGGGCGTTTTGGTACTTAAATGGTAAAATACTGTAGCCCAAATAGTGATTTTTGTTTTCTGTTAAAGTGGTCCTTTGTACAAATTGGTGACAACCAATATTGGAGGTGAATATAGATTTGCATCAGCTGTTGCAAGAAGATTGCAGTCTCTCGGTGAGTTTATGCTGATGCGGTATTAATTTTTCAAATATTTTCATGATAATTTATTTCTGTTTGAAGATTTTAATATGAAGAACAAATATGAGCAAAAATTAAATAATATTTGATGTATACTTAAAATAAAGTCCTTCCCAAGCTCTCAAGGCCAACCACAAGGCTTTTGATCTCCGTTTCAAGGCCCTCAGCCAAGCAACTGGTGTAGGTTACATGATACGAGGCCAGTTTTCTCATGCATTGCGCCTGTTTACTCTGCGGTTTAATTCGCTATTCGGTTTCCTCCGCCATATGGCTAATGATGGCTGAGTTGATCTTAGGGCTCCTGATGTATACTTAAAATTATGCAAATGCTCAGTTTGCGTGTCTAATTGTAAAGGTTTAATATTTTGATTTTGCCATTGTTCAGAGATTTTGTGAGTTTGAAGTTTGTTTGCTAATTTTGTTTGAAGTTGTGACGTAAGTTAGTGTAACAGAACTTCTGTATAAATATTTTGGGGGATCCTGTTTTGGTGTAGGTGCGCTGACCAAGGGTGACCGTAGGGCGGCAACTGGGGCTGACCTGGGAGATTTCAATTTTGACACTCCATATGGTCGTTCATCCTTGCGCACCATGTATGATGCTATTTGTCAGGTAATGACGATAAAGATCATGATAATTTCTGTTTGTTCCATTTGCTTTCATGTCTGTAATATTAATAATAACTTTAGGTCTGTTGTTTTATTGAGAAGCATGTTCAGAAGCTGTCACATATTTGATATATATCACATGAGATATTTGATTTGAATTTAGCATTCAGGCAATGTTTCTAGGTTCAGAGTGAAATGCATTGACATTTGAATCACTGTTGTTAGCTTCAATTCCTCGGCAACAGATGACCAAAATTATTATGAGCATGAAATAGGTTTGTATCATTAAAAACCTAGGAGAAAGATGACAATGACCACACCACCTGGATAGTAGGAGACGAATAGACTGACTCCTTTACCACCCATTAAAAATTCTGAAGCTGTCACCATGGCAGCAATTTATTTTTAGAAAAATCATTTTGTTAGAATTTTTAAAATCCCCATCAAAACTTAAAATATATAAAAAAAACTTTGTTATTGGTCCCTTGTGCATTCATTTCATGAATTATAGGCCTGACATTATTTCTTTAGGGCTGTAGTACCTTGACTCAGGCTTTCTGATTGGCTGTTGGCCAGTGGCGTAGCGTGGTCTTGTGCCGCCCATGGCTCCTGAAAAAATACCGCCCCCAATTTGCTGTTCTTGTGCCTGACAAGCAAAAAAAGAAGGGTCATCAGCTGTATAAAGTGGCTTGACAAGCAAAAAAAGAAGGGTCATCAGCTATATAAAGTGGCTTGACAAGCAAAAAAAGAAGGGTCATCAGCTATATAAAGTGGCCTGACAAGCAAAAAAAGTCATCACCGCTCAATTTGCCGCCCCCTCCACATGTGCCGCCCATGGCTCGAGCCATAGTAGCCATTGGGATGCTATGCCTCTGCTGTTGGCTTGCAAGGTATGGCTCTAGTCCCCCCATGTTGGTGGTCTCTAACAGCGGCTAAAGTATAAGCGTACTAGGACATGCATTTGTGTGTGTGTGTGCATGTTTAGAGATTATTGCTATCAGTTATTTTAGAAGTTTTGTGGTTAGGATTGAGATTCTTTAGCTTCGTTTTTACTGTTTCTTAATTAATTTCATCTTTTAGAGAACTTTGGTGCCTGGAGTTAAATTGTCAGATATTGTTAGCAGCCCAATGGAACTTGATGACTTTCACAATAAAATGATCGTATGTGAACATTTTTTGTCAGCATTGTTAATTTTTGCTTTGTGGCTATCATCATCATCATCATCATCATCATCATCATCATCATCATCACAGTTGCTTTCTAGACACAAAACTTTTCCATTTATCTTTTTCCGTTGTTAATCTCATTCCATCTATTATTGTCATTTGATATCTTTCGAAGTCTTCTTTGATGTTATCTATCCACTTTTTCCTGGGTCTTCCTCTTTTGCCTTCTTTGTATGTGTAGAGTGCTTTATATGCTTTATATTATGGCTGTATATAATTTTTTATTTTGTGTTGCTGATAATTATAATTGTTTTATCACAGATTTCTGTATGCATGATGCCTGTTTTTCTTTAGGTATATTTTCAATTATAATCATAATTCAGTGCTATTGCTAAAAATAAGCCCTGGATAAGTTATGCTCTTGTTTAGAAGTTTTCAGATCCTTCTGAAATTAGTTAATATTGGTTTTCTCCTGTAAATTGTAAATGTTCACTTTGAACAGTTAATTGTTATTGGAATTTAAAATATTCACTTACTGTCACAAACTCAACAGGAGTGTCTAAACAGAATGGATGTCGTTGAGTCAGAAACTTTGACATCTGCTTTTCGAGTTAGAGAAAAAGAGTCCAGAGACGTCGGAAGATTTTTGAATAGAATTCTTGGACTCGGTGTTGACTCTCAGTCTATGGTACGGATGAAGAGATAAATTTCTTACATATCTGAGTGCTTTATTAAAAAAATGTATATTGTATTTATGCTCTTTTTGACATTTTGAATTTATTGATTAGTGCATTGTATTGGTTGATTTGGTGTGCAAAGTTTAAATTGGAAATAACTCTTTGTAAATTGAAATTTTAAAAATATTTTGATGTGTTATATGTATTAAAGGACTTGCTGCTTAGAAAGTTCTTTTTGTGTATTGTGTTAAGTATGCCATCAAAAGATGTTTTCATTTTGAAAATGAAACAGAAATATACTTTTATATTTTTTTACATATTTTATTATGGTGGGATGCATTTCATAGTAAGAGTGTAATAGTATGTCACAAGATTTCTGTTGAATATTGATGCTGTGCTTTGTAGATATTTGGCTATTTTACAAAATGCCTTAGTGTCCAGATTGCAGGAGCAAAGCGAGAAGGAAGGTTGGTCATTCCAGCATAAATTATTTGAAATGAATAAAGAAACAGACAGCTTGGAAATAACTGCTTTGTTTGGACAATGTGTGCTGCCAATTTTGTTTTTATTTCTTGATTGAAGCCTACCCTACTTTTTTGTGTCTACTTGTTTGCAGGTACAATGAGGGACTGGTAGATCTTGTTGCTTCTTCTGTGCAAGTAATTGGTGATACCCCAGAAGTTTTCAAAACAAAGTCGTCACAGAATAACCCCACACGGTTGATGACTGATTCGTTGAACTTTGTTGTCTTCTCTAATCATTCCTTCACAGTTTAGCTTATGTTTATCTACTGTGATTCAGTTGGTTTAATGAAAGTCTATTGGTTTTCATTTTTGAAATAATGGTGTAATGGTTGTAATCATTTTTGCCATTGGTGACGTTTATTTCTGCAAAAATCAGTTTAATATTTTGGCTTGTGGCTTCAGCAGAAGCTTTTGCCAAGTTATGTTTTGCATTGGACTGTTGTTGTTTATGTTGTCTCTAGCCTTGTCACACTGCTTGTTGATCGTGGAATGAGCTGGGAGAAGGCAAAAGCCCGTCTGGAAAATCATCCGGGAAAGCACAGCGGATTCTACTGTTCACAGCGTGATGTGAAGCATAAGCGGCTTTATATTTTAGCGACACCAAAGGAGGGATCTTCTCATCTTTACAAGATTTCCAGGTTTATGTTAATCTTCTATGCTGGATTGTCTTTATTAAAATTCTCTTCACAGTTTATTCTAAATTATAATAATAATAGATAGATCAATAAATATCTCCGACTGGCACTGATCTCTATTGTCAAGTAGTTGGTGTTGGAGGTGGGTATCATCATTTAAGCGCCTAATAATAGGCAGCTACTGTTGTACTACTTTCTAAAGTGCTATATAAATCCATGAGATTTTACTTACTTATTTTCATCATTAGTATAATGTAGTTTGCCATAGTTCTCTAGGCTCTTATTTAATTTCACCGCTTAAAGTTGTGACTCATTTATATATCTGCATCTGTTGGCTATTGGCATCAATGCATCATGTATCTCAGAACAACCCTGCAACCAATTTACCAGACCTCACTCGATTTTGTTTCAGCCTGGAATAAAGTAATTAATATGCTGTACAATTGTACACTCAACAGAATGTTGAATGAAGTGCTTCTTCATAATTTACTCACTTTAAACTTCCAGGTGTTTCTCTTTTTTTGAAGAGCAAACACAGGTGTATCACATTTTGACGAGGAATTAAAAGATTTACTTCGTAAATATACACCCGTCACTGCAGATGATGCAGGTTGGTTGTTATATTTGATTGTTTTCTGCAAATATTGTTTTATGCAAAGATTTAATTTATTTTTTCTAGTTTTACATTTCCAATATTTATAATCTAATATAATTATTTAATTATTCTTGTTGTATAAACTGTTGTGATTATTTGATTAAATTATGGTGTACTTGATTTAGAAAAAGGTTGGAAACACCAGTATGAAACAAGTGTAGATGTGTGTATGCATGGGCCCAGATGCCGTTCTGCCAAGACTTGTAGTGGTAAGTTCGTTGTCATATAACTGCTGTTAAAGTGATATTAGAAAGGTGGGGTAACTCTTTGGGTTCTAAGCTATACTATGTAATCTGTAGATTTTCCTGTGTTGATAGTCTGTATGTGTGCATGATAAGAAATTGTGCCATGTTCAGTTTGCATAATCTGAAGTCCCACTGTTTGCACAATTTTCCCTGTTGCTTGGTCTCCACAGACAATGATTAAGTGTTTTAAGTCTTGCAAATCACTGTCAATGAACATTTTGAAACATTTTTATATACGACTGGGCATACTTACTTTGTGGTTTCAGTTGGGATGCGATGTTACAAGGTACATCTGCTCTGTGGAGGAACTACAGGCCTGATGTCTTTGCTAGAATTCACTCTTGCCAAATATGCTGCCAAGATGCAACTAACGTAAGTTTCTAAGAAGTAAGATTATTGGTATACATTTCATATTACAGTGAAACCTGCTTAATTGCATAGGTGCCGTGCAAGCCTTGCTTATGCGATTAATTGGGCTATGCAAATTGCCGGGACGTCTGATAATCAATTGTATGCACAAAACACTGGTTCGGGTTTTTATGTTTTTATACGATTATGCGGGTTATGAAATTAAGCAGTATGCGGTTAAGTGGGATCCACTGTATAAGTATGATTTTTGCTCATTGGCTCTTATGAGTTAGGATTTTTCAGAAGGTGAACAGTTATTCTTTAAATTTGTATATGATAAAATTACAATTTTGTTGTAATGTGCATGGGAACTTAGCTTAGCACATTTTGGAAAGTAAAAAGTGCCGTTTGAAAGGTTTTAAAAACTGAATAATGAAATCAAAGAGTTTCATCACTCTCGACCGCGCTCTGTCTTTTCATGAGCGTCTCATAAAAACTGCGGCAAAGGTGGGCTCGAGGAACAACATTATTGCAAGCCTGGCCGGCTCCACACGCGGTGCAAGCACTTCCACATTACAAACACCAGCACTGGCATTATACTATTCTACCACAGAATACTGTGCCTTGGTATGGTGCCAAAGCCCTCATGTGAGGTCTGCTTGGTCTATTCCAAATTGAATTCCTCTATGAGGACAATCTCCAGAGCTATCCATTCCATCCCAGTTCCCTGGCTGCTGGTCCTTAGCAACATCACCCTGCCAGCTCTGTCATTATGAAGCTGCAGCATCAAAGGTCACTGCCCGCATTAATGCCCGACCGGAGCTACCAATATATGTGGACATCTTTGACCACCCCACCTAACGTCTTGTCATCCAATCTGGTTTCCCATGCTTATACTGAAGTTCTCTGTACCAGACTCTTGGAAACAGAGTTGGCAGTCTGCTGAGGTAATGAACAAGCACCTCATCACAGACCCCTGAAAGCGCCAACCTGGCTTCAGCCTAGTACGTTGATTGGGTCCACCTCAATCGCTATTGAACAGGCCATGGCTGGTGTGCCGCTATGTTCCACCGCTGGGGAGCCAGAGATGACCCGAACTGCCTCTGCGGCAACAGACAATGAACCGCATACTCAATGACTGATGGGGTATCAGATTCAAAGGAGAACTCGAAACTCTGCACCAGGCTCAACCTGACGCTGTTGAATGGCTGAGAAAGAAAGGCATACACTAGAAGAAGAAATGAAATTTCTTGCAGACTATCAGTTAAGATATTGAATAGCGATTGAGACAGATGGGAGGCATTCAGAAATTTGTATTATAATTTTGTGGATCAGGTGAATAAATTGATTCTATTCGCAGTAAAAACGAAAGTTCGGTTCGCGTTGTCAGAGCACAGCTTGACGATGGACAGAGGATTATCGGAGTCCGTTATCCTCAAGTGCTTATTCCTCTCGCAGAACAGTCTGCCTTGGATCAACAAGTCACACAAGGGTTTCTCTACCAAACAATGGCAAGTTGTCTATTGATTTATGTTATTGGTATTTCAGTAAATTATGTCTTTCAAATTGAATTATCACATTATATAATACCTGAGTAATTAGATAACATTTTTTCAGTTGTCAGTTTTTTCATATATGTATATTTGGTTTTAATATATGTAGCTTCATTTCACAGTTTTAATATTTTGGCATGCTTCTTCTGACTTGGTAAAATTGTGATTGCAAATGTAATTAGCTGTCTAATGTAGTGTGAGATTCCTTAAGTTTACTCAAATATTTCTGTAGCAAAATCAGGCGTTGAATGGAACGGCTGATGTTCAAATTGGACCAAGCATAATAAAAGCATCGGCTACTTCTAGCTCATCAATAACTGTTGAGCCAGTCTCATCTGTCATTCCAAAATGTGTTCTGAAAGCGACTACACCGCCTATCACGATAACTAGGTTCTTTAAGCCTAAATCAGCCAATGGTTCAGCTGACGAGCCAGACCCAGACAGTGGGCAAAAGCAGCGCACATCTGACGTTTCTAACGTGAAAGGCCACTTCAAATCGATTTCAAATGGTTCTGAGTTACAGCAAAACGCTGAAAATGACGAAGGTGAAAGGCAAGGTCATTGCTCTGAAGAAAAAGACGAGGTCATTATGAGCCCTTAAAGTCTGCTGACAAAAGCAAGTCGAAGTCTGCGCAGTTGACATTGCAAAGCAAAGTCAAGCGGCCAAGCACTAGCAGACTACCCGCCACAAAGAAAATAAAACAGTCCAGCATCATGACGTCATTTTTGAAAGGAAAATCGACCGCTGGATCGGACAAAACAAGAAACTGTCCAATTTGTGGTTCTACTTTTAACAATGTTTCTAATGAAGAAGTTAATAGGCACATTGACAACTGCCTAATAGAATGAATTCAAGTAGTATTTTCTAGTACTGTTAGAAATTCTGGTTGCAGGAAAACTAAAAATAGGCTTTACGCGGTCATAAATTTACTGGTAATCGCCTAAGCTGACGAGCTGTCAGATTAATGGTTGAATTTAAATTTGCTGTGATAGGAAGTGCATTTTGTCTGAACCTTTCAAGGTTTTTGGTGGCTGTGCACTTATTTTTGCAATAACTGGATTTTTTGTAAACTTTTTTAAAATCATGAATGTCAGAATCAACTATTAAAATGAATCACTACAGCTCTGAAACCCACATTTATAACACATATCATAGCTAAGAATAAAAGTTGCTGTTGTCTGTTAAAATAGGCACTTTGTTGATTATCTTGTTTTGCAATCGAGATGAACATCTTTGGTGATGGCACAAATTATTGACAGGATGTATAGAAGCAGAAAGACTTGATATCATATTAAGCTTTTTGCCAAACAAGAAGTGATCTAACGATTGCTTGGCCAAATTAACGCTATGTCATTGCCCCGTTTGACAAAAGTATCTGAACTGCCTTGACCATTTTCGACCAGTATCTGTCTCTGGTTCTTCCCCAGCATGCATTGGTGTTTTGGTCCTATTCGAACATCGATACTTTTCTTGAAATATCTAAAGCACCAAGAACAAGTTATGAAACCATATTTCATTTAGGTTAATAATAATAAAGCTTTAATTGTGTTAATTTGTTTACGTAAGAAGTTGCAAAACTGTCTTGAAAATTGATGCAAGCTTGCCATACTAATAACAATCTGTGGCATTTCAAAATTTTTAAATACTGTATTTGGTCTGTGTTTATCTAACGATAAGAACACTGCAAAGCAGATTGGTTTCTAAGAGATTCTGGTTTTTATTGTCTGTCCACAATGTAAAAAGTCTTACTTATTGTATAGTTTGTTGAGGGCTCCAACTGCTTCTCCAACAAGCTCTTGTTTGCCAATTGAGACAAGAGAAATCACCAAGTCATTACCATTTTGAAGGTGAATTATGACCAGTTGGTCAGGTCCAACACCAATGCTTGCTCCAGTAACCTATGAAATCAGCTTTCGTATGACAACAGCATGCCTGTGAACCGATGGTTTAATCAATTTTTACTTCAGAAATATCATAAAACTATTATGTTGACCGAAAGTCAGTATTGAGTATTCTGCTCGTTAGTAAATGTTGTGCCCCGTTATGGCCATTACCTCTTCAAAAGGAATTCCCTTTGTCATTGGTTTGAACTTTTTCTTTGGATCAAGTTTGTAGATGAATTTGTCTGTTATGCAGATAGCACGATCAGCACATTTGGCAAAACGATTTGTCTGTAAAAAGTTACTGTATAGTAAACGTACAAATATCTGTTCTAATGACTCAATTTCAGCATAAACTAGCTACTTTATGAGAAGACAGCTCCAGTAAATTAGCTCTTTGTCCTAAGACTTTTCAAATGGCAATTTATATTAAAGTTTCAAACACTGATATTGCTGATTATTTCCAGATTTGCACTCTGGTAAATTTCAGAGCTAAATTTTCAACATCTGGATGGGTTTCTTGACATTATCCATATCTGTTAGCTTGATAATTACCAATTTCTGGTCAGGTTGCAAATCCATGTGATCTGGAAACTAACCATTTGCTCTGAATATAGAAGCTATATTAAACTTGGTGAATAGTACCGGTAATTGAATAGCCATGCCATAGACCATATTTTCTATGAATTTTGAGACATGGTAAAGTAAGTTAGCTGAATGAATTGTGGGAGTGATGGAGAGAAAGTTTTATTGGTACCTTTTTGACAAAACTGGCAAACAGAACTTGATTAAACTGATCTGTTGCTTTCATAGCATTTATTGCCTGGTCAGCATCTGAAGCACAACGGTTTTCTTGAGGCTAAAAATTAAAGAAAATCAACTGAAATGTAAAATGTCTCTGAACATAAGTGCAGCAAACAAAACAGAAGTGGAAACAAAAGGTATTTGCTGCAATGAACACAGAAACAGTAAATGGGCAGAAGTTTCTCTAAGTTTTCGTGTTCATTTAACTTACATTCATTTAACTTACATAGAAACTACAGTAGATGGATTAAATAGATGCAGAAACGTGGTGTTGAATCGATACACATACTAATCGAGGTCAACTCGCTTAACTTCATTTTCGCTGCACTAAAGCAAACTGATCTCAACTGTCAATCAGTATTCCCACTAAAGAGGGGTCTGTTGCAAATTTTGGGGGCAAATATATTCTTGTGTGAGCAAATGTTTTGTCACAGATACGTTGTGAGCAATGAGCAACAAGTTGAGCAAAGAATGATGCAATGATGAATCACAAAACAATAATAAAATACTAAGAAAACACAAAAATGTTTACAGAAATCTTTTGACGGTTTTGATGTTTATTATCTTCTATCTTTGGCACTTTTTAAACATTTATACACTGCCAATGCTGATGACTTGTCCCGCCTACATAAATTTTTTGAGCAACACCTAAATGTTGTGCAACAACAGTCGAGCATATTTTAAAAGGTTATGCACAATTGTGCATTGTGCACGCTAATGGGAACATTGCTGTTGATGGTATCCATTTTGTAAGAATCAGCATAAAAGACCATTTAAATAAATATAAAGACAGAAATTCTCACATTTAGTAAATAATTTCTTTCCCATTTTCGTTTTGCTCCCCAATCACGCCTCTTTGATCGTAAAACTTCAGCAGCAAAAACTTTAAGCTCAAATGCAGGACGATCATCAGATGTGATTGTCTTCAACATCATGTGTGCACTCCACCTACACGCATTGACACAAAACATAATGTCACATATTACAACCATTCAGAAATTTGATATTCTACTGATAACTATACACTTAATGTCTTACAGTTTTGTTTAAATAGTCATTGCTTTGTTTGAAAATTCTAAGATAATTATGAATCCTCTAAGAAATTATGACTTATGGAGACCTTTTGTGTATTTTCTTGAGCAAGGTAACCGCACTTGCAAGTACTGGTGGAGGAGTTGGCCAGACAAGTTTCTGTCCATAGCCATTTCGACCCTGTGCATTTCTGTAACAGCAAGGCAAGATATGGCAATGCAATGCAATGACATGGATATATTGATAAAACTGGGTGAAATAGGTCAGGGAAATTATTTTCTGTTTATGACAAATTTTCAATTTTAGAACTTTTACAGAATTAATAGGCATGGTGTCTACACTTTTCTCTGGCTATGGCACCTGGTTCTAGGCGCTTGAATGAGTCTGAGCATACTTACTCGCGCAACTTCCAAAGATAGCAGCGTAACTTGTACCTTCGCCATCCCTACAAAGAAAATCTAAAATTTGATTAAAGGTAAGATCATTTGTGCAAATTATCATCTTGCACAGAATTTGTAGCATGAAAAAAATTTTAGCCAGTCAACTTTTCTGTTTTTTATTTATGCATAAGAAATACTTGTCACTTTTGCTTTCATAAATTGAACTGCATAAAATATATAATCAAATTATGAATGCTTCAAACATATGAACCAAGTAGCTGTTTCTAACTTTTAAAAAGCTATAGATGCCATTTAGTTGGCAAATTACTCACTAGTACAATAAACATCCAGTGGCGGCTCCACCGGGGGGGGCCAGGGGGGCCCATGCCCCCTATTGAGTGCCTGGACCCCCAGTGGCCCCCCCAGTTGGGACCCTACACTTAATGCTACATACATTAAACAACAAATGGCTGGCCCCCCATGATTAGAAGTTGCCGCCCCAACGGCCCCCCCACTTGCCAAATCCTAGAGCCGCCACTGAACACATCATCAAAATAAATTCTGACTGGATGAATTTTCTGTTAACATTAGATTATTGAAAATCATGATAAATATTGTGTTTTACCCTCTGAATTATATCACAGATGCCTGGAAGATACTGTTCTCTCTTTTTTTCAAAAGAAAAGAGAGTTTGTGGAGATCGAATGAAAATCTTTGTCTTTCCATATTCTACATCTTTCTCAAAACCTTCTTCCCGGACGAGTGTTCGGGTTCCATCTTGGTCAGAGCCACCGCGGAATTTTGGAAATGTTGTTTTAGAGATCAGTTTATACCTATTAACAAATAAACTTTATCACTAGAGACTTTTAAAATCATTTACAGACAAATATTTTGGCAATGAAAATTTTAAAAGAAAATTCATACCATAAAACAAATTGGTATTGAGGCCAGGGGTGGTTACACGTTGGGGATGCATGGATGTATCCCCCCACCGGCCCACCAAAAATGCATCTTCAATGGAAGATAATTGTCTAAATGGATTAGCCTTGGTGCATATTCACAAAGATATGAACATATCCATAGACAATGTCATCAACAAATTCGCTTCTGGCAATGGAAAACTTGATTTTGCACTATGGCTTTGTACAACCAGACTGAAATGGCCTTTATACATTGTCAATTCTCAAAATTATATTTTATAAATCAAATCTGCAGATTTCTTCTAAACCGTTTACATATAATTCCTTTGACAATTGGCAGGATCTTCCTAGAAGTTCATTGCATCCCCCCACCAAGAGTTCTTGGAACCGCCACTGATTGAGACTAGTCTAATTAAAATCTTTGGCAAACAAATCAAAACGGAAGATACTTTCCTTCCATTTAATATGGTTCTCACACAGGCTATATCCTACTGAACTGCTCTAAACCCTGTTATTGTTGTTTTTATTATTATTGCTGTAATAAACAGCACATTTGTAGTCATGGTATGAAGTGTAGCTGAATGCTGCAGCAACTTTTCAATTTCCCCTCCACAAATATAAGTCACTCTTCTACTATTGTCTAATAATGTAACATAATACTGTAGCTTGAACTCAGTAATTTTATGTTTATGTCAGCCCCACTGGTGAAAGCACCAATGCCAGTGTGGTGAGGTGTCAGTACAGCACAGAATAATACTCGAGGCTTGCAATACTAACCAAGTGAATACAAGTGATTTACAAAGATCTGTTTGCAATATTATCATAATTAGGATTGCTAATCACTCTGACCTGTTGATGAACCTTTTGTATGGCATTCTGAAGGCAAACCCAGCTCTTCGAACCCGCACATTCTCCAAAAGACCAAGGTACATGACCTGGTGCTTACATCGCTCGTAGTCAAACTGACTGGAAGACTTTGTCTCATTGGGTTTTATGCATCTAACATAGAATGGTTCCTATCAGTAATGAACACAACAGCAGAAGAAATTCAAACATCAACAGAAATCATTTATTTATTATTGAATTTCTTTTCTTAAGATGAAAATCGCCAAGAACAGAAAAATCATTTTTATTATATGTATGTGTGTTAAATTTATGTGGTGTTATGGACTTTGCAACTTTTTCAAGCAAGCTCTGGAAACCATGATGTTGGCCAAATCACCTGATGGGGTACATTTTAGGTAGGGAATTGGGTCCATACAATTTGACCCTGTACTTCAAGGAGACGATGAACAGAAAATTCATTTGGAAATCAAGGAACGATAAGCCTTTCATTGTTAGTTTTCAAACATACGAATTTTCAGAATTTTGTAAAGTTGATCCCACAATTTTTAAAATGCTTCATAGATTGTCTGGAGATATATTTACAGAATTCTAAAGGTTACTAGAAATTTATTTGTTAGCCATAATGTATAAAATGAAATATTTAAAAAAATACTTGATGGTTCTCTAGTGAACTGAGAGTTGATGGATAGATTGTATAAAATGTAAGGCGGCAGGCATGAACTGAAGCTTTTTACCTTGGACGCTAAAGTTCCAACCAGGGCTATCATAGAGTTCTTGAAATTTGTACCGGCAGTAAGTGGCCGCTTTGTAACGCTCTCAACGCTCTTAGCACCTTCGGGCCACATCTTCCGAATGGCATCATTTGAACTGCAAGCAGATTTTATGACATTTCAGTAAACCCTTTAAATATGTAAAGTGAAGCTTAGATTAGAGATTACAAAGAACATATAACAAATGAAGAAGTTAGAGAGAGAACGCTGTAACCAAGCATCATAGAAGTAATCAGAAAAAGAAGAATGAAATGGACCGGACACACACTCAGAATGGAAGAAATAAGACACCTAAAATGAATTTTCAACTACAGACCAAAGGGGAAACAATCTAAAGGAAGGCTGAAAAGACGATAGGTGGATGGATTGGAAGAGGATCTGCACATGGCAGGGCTGAATCTCAATGGAAAAACTGATGGAAGACACCGAATAGCAAAGGACAGAACTTTGGAGAGATGTCATGAAGAAGTCGATAGCTGGACACAACTGGAGGATGAAAACCTGACCTGGCCCAAGATTAGAGCAAGATCTAAAATTCTAGACCATGCTACCAAAGGTAATAGTTTTAATATTTTTAATTATGCATCATAGGATATAGTAAGCAACTGTAAGTAAAGATTGCCAAGAGTTATTTAGCATGATTCTTAGTATTAGTCTGGTCAATGCAATTAACCATCAGTGCATGTAATATGTAGTTTTTACCTATTGAATAAGAGTCTTTTAAAGTCCTGAAACAGTGTATCTCGATTTTTGTCAATAAATCCGATCACAGAATATTTCACAGTTCCTGCATAATGAATAACCACGAAATCACGACCAAATTCAAGTGACTTGTCGCTTGGATTCAGCTGCAATACACAAAACAAAAACAATTTGTTCAGCTTGAATATGAATTAAAAGTGTGCTGCAAGTCCTCTAGAATTAAGGTATAAGCATAGAATAGATTGACAATTCAAATATGCAGCTTCAGACATGACGACCAATATTCATGGATGAGGGAAGGCAGTAGCAGTGCAAAATTTAAATAGGTATGAACGAGTAGCTTTTAATAAACCAAATCAACTTTGGAGCACAAGCCTGAAAACAAGATTCATCATTCCTGCAGAGGTGTTCTACATTGTACTGTATAAGATACGAGTAAAGCTCTACCTTACGACTTGAATAATGTTTGTGCTGACTCAATTTGTCACTCATTGCATCCAGGAACATCTGATCAGTAACCTTTCCAACGTTAAGACATGCCTCATCAAGAATTGCAAATACTCCCTTGTGCTGTTCCTCCACCAAATCACAGATTATTTTGTTGTTGAAATAATCAATCTACAAGACAAATTAAAGAAATCTTCACAAATATACTACTATATTTATAAGAAAAATACCATTATGAAATGTAGAAAGTCATCGGTAAAAAGTTAAGACAGTGTGAATCGCTGGTGTATACTGCAAATCCTCTAATACAAGCCTGGTCTTGAGCATAAGACAGATCTCCTATACAATCGAGGGGTAAAGTCATATGTTTTAATAGAAGCCAGGTCTTGAACATAAGCTGAGACTCTAATACAACCCCAATACAATAGCTCTAAAACTCTAAGGAGACTAAGGGTCTCTAACAAAATGATTACACGATCAAACTAACAGGTAAGTTTGAAAACTATTAAGACAAAATACTATTCTGTGTTCATAAACTGATAACACTGGTGTAGTATTAACACACACGCATGCATGCGCACGTGTCAAGCGAAATATGGCAATTTGGAAATGTTCTAATACAAGTCGCGTCTTGAACATAAGCTGGGTCTACAATACAAGCCAGGTTAAAAGTCGTTTGCTTTAATAGAAGCCAGGGGCTTCTTTAGAGGATTTACAATACTGGGTATATACTGTAAGTTCCATGACACTTCAACAAGTTAGTACTACAGTATACAAATATCTCACTTTTGTCCACGTGATTCCCTCACGAGTATATTCCTCCTGTTCTTGTTTGAGAACCAATTCAATAAACAGTTGCTGCAGTTTCTCATTGCAATAGTTGATGCAAAACTGTTCAAAACTGTAACAAATAAATCACATTGATAAAATAAGATCACCACCATTTTAAAGATATGTCACATTCACTTTCAAATAAGAAATAAAACAAATTTTTAAAAGTTTTATAAAATACTTAGTTTCACATGGTTAAATATATAAATGTAAATTTTTGCTGAGAATAGTTTTTCTGGGTAGAAATTATTTTTAAAGCTGCATGTTAATTATTACTGTTTCTGTCTGGCTGCCATGCATCAAGATAATAATGATATAACTACACATTACAAGCCAAGATGCATATGGTAGATCATAAAATTAAATGTGGTATGTTGAACATGAATGATAAATAGCACAAAATCAGCCTGCCCCCATGCCCGGAGTAGGATTTCAAGAAATTTTGTGTCAAGAATCCTTCTGATGACCTTTGATCTCCAGATAACCATATCCATGTCTAGCTTAAAGATGGCTTAAAATCATATTTAACTCATAAATAATTAAAATATAATTAATTTCCTACCTGTTGTTATCAAACAGTTCAAATCCGTAAATATCAAGCACTCCAATAATTGTTGTCTTTCCTGATCTATTATCTTTCTTCAAAGCAATAATCTCATTGATACAACCAACAATCCATGAAAACAGTCTTTCATAGATCGCCTGTTTAAGAAACAAATAAATCAAATTCAAATCCTTCAACTTAGTGGCTTTTACTGCAGCAATAGGCAAACATATCGGTACTTTTTCAACACCTATGCAATTTTTTAAAAATAGTAATATATAAACTGAAACAATACCAGCAGATAATAATTTGAAAAATAATAAAACAGCAACTGTAGAAGGTAGGCAATAGAGAGTCATCAAACATGAAAATCATTTGTGATAAAACTGATATAAAGTACAAGAACTGTGTAAGTTTTAAAAAATAAATACAAATATTAATTTGAAGAGGGATCAAAGTAAAACAATGCATACAAAGCAGAAATTCCATAAACGTTGTGCAGTGTAAGTTCATCATATTGTTATAAAACTATCACACTCACCTTTGCAAATGCATCTCTACCATAGAGAGCCTGCTCCAAAGTATGACCTTTCTCTACCACTTCGCCACGAGCAGCAACAACTCGTGAGCAAAGAGTCTTCTCTGCTTCTTTGCCATCGACACTGAGCAGTGAAGAGATTGTTTCAAGCAAGCGACGATCTTTGACCCGAGCATCATCCTTTTCCGTCACAAAATCTAGATTTCCCTAAAATCATTTATGAATGGTTATAAACAATCATTCGTATGACATCTTGTCACAAGAACCTGACCAGATGTGTCTCTCATCAAGTTAATTTAAAAACTTTTCCATAAGTTTTTATCATATCATCACAACAATCGCTAAATTATTATCATTAATAGTAGCAACAGTAGTAGTAGTAGTAACGGTAGTAGCAGTAGTAGTAGTAGTAGTAGTAGTAGTAGTAGTAGTAGTAGTAGTAGTAGTAGTAGTAGTAGTAGCAGTAGCAGTAGTAGTAGTACTAGTAGTATTCATAATAATTATTATTTGCCACAGGTTCCTTCTGGCTATATTTATTGATATGCAAGATTTTTTGACATGCTAACTCAATCAAACTCCTGTTTCTTTCATTCTAAATCAAATTAACCAAAAAGCAGTAGAAAATGTACCAGATGAAGAATCGCAGCAAGTATTTTCCAAACAGTATCAACATGTTTTTCCAAACCAATATTCTTGAAAGCATCGTTCACTGACTTAAAATCAGTCTTATCATTGGCTGAACCACCCTGAATAGAGCAAAATAAAATCATTCAGCTTTTAAAATGCATTAATTGAAAGATAACTACATCTTAGAAATGAACAGCAGGTGGAATTCACTGGTCATACAAACAAAGACAAACAAATTATGAGGAAACTCACAAAGAGGATGAGGGGAACATTTGAAAGATTATAAAAGTATAAAATGTCATGAGCTGTTTGGCAATAAAATAGAAATGTTTACATTGAGCTAGAGAGCTGCCACTAGAAATCCTTATGTCAAGATACGTGGCATACAATGAGAGAGAGAGAGAGAGACAGACAGACAGACAGACAGACAGAGACAGACAGACAGACAGACAGACATAAAACCAGATGCATATTGAAAAGAAAGCAAAGCAATTGAACATCCTAGTTTCAATTTAGAACTGTGCTGTCCAGTGTCCAATTAGAGCTTTTAAATTTATTTCACTGCCATTTACCAACTACTAATGTATATCCATATGTTTAATCTATAGCATATACTTTTAGCCCAGATTTACTCCAGAATGCAGTTTGATTTCAGTTTTTTTTTCAAAATTACATCTGAGCTGAGCAGATTGATATAAAAATCTCTATGTATTCAAAATCATTGACAAAACATTACACTATTTTACAGCAAAATAAAAGCAGTCAGAATCATATATTGAAATAAGATACCGAAGATTTGCTGTTATGGTTGTCGTCAAGTGCCCATGTTGTCCTATATGAGTGTATCTATGAATGAAAACAAAACATTATTAATATTGAGAATTCTACTAAAAAATATCAATATAAATGGCCTTGGGTGGTGTTTTCCAGGACACCAAATATAAAAAGGAACAATATTTTTAGCTGTATTAATTCAAAAAATCGTCCCGATTCAAAAGAACACATAAAATCAAAGAAATAATTTCATCTCTGCTCATCAAAGTTACTTGATAAAGAAAGGCATATGCAACTCTTGGGAAAATTCTGTACTTTTGTGTGCCAAAATGCGAGCGTGGCAAAAGATAAGTCTACACATAGCTCCAGCCATAACTACAACCATGAACATTGGCACAGCAAAGCTGATTTTGCATGCAGCAGGATACAGTCCTCATGCTGTCCATACGTTCTCTTACAGAAATTTGGAATTAACATGATAGATTCATGAAACTGAACTACACCACAATGGGAAATTGTAAGCTAGATGTGACTTTTAAGCAAATAACTGATAGATACTTCAGTGTCTCCTTTTTGATTTAAGTACTGATAAGACTTGGTATCTTTCTGAAGGTTATACTGTGACAGTTGCCCATCTGAAGCTCCAACTAAAAGCTTGAAAAACAACAAAGGATATAAACCATACTGTATACTGTATAATCTCCATTTTGATAATAATAATAATAATAATAATAATAATAATAATAATAATAATAATAATAATAATAATAATAATAATAATAATAATAATAATAATAACAATAATAATAATAATAATAATAATAATAATAATAATAATAATAATAATAATAATAATAATAATGTGATTTTAAGTGGTGTAGGAGGCTAAGAAAGCCTGTGTGAAAACCACTGATGTAACCATCTGAATTCAATAACCTAGTTTATCGAGATAGCCTTTGAATCCGTTTACTGTTTCAGTGATCTATCTTGTAATTTCTATTATTCATCACTTATTAGAAATATTTACTTACTATAAAGTATTACACAGAGATCAATTTTAATTTATATAGGAATATTATTTTAAAATCTGAGTCCCCATTTTGTATAATTCCTGCATTATCTCCTCAAGTCTTCAGGTCTAAACTTAAATCCTTCCTTTTTCTGAAATCATTTCCTCCATAGCTGTAACAACTTAGCCACACTGCCCTTCGGAAGTTGACTACTGCCTGGCTGATCTCATACCTTTTCTATGGCTATTTTAAGAGAGGCTGAGCGCCTAAGAATAAGCAGCTACTGTTGTGCTGCTTTCCAAGGCTCTATATAAATTCACAAGATTTTACTTACTTACTTACTTATTTTGAAGCCCCTTTTAAGCAGAGGCCCGGGCTAAGTGGCCCACCTGGACCCCTGTGATAGGGCCTACTTGTCATACAATAAACACTGCATCTGCTGATCTTCTTTCCATTCTATTCCATTCTACAGTTCATCAATGTCAACCTATGCACACATTCTATCTTTTCCTACCGACAACAACTCTGGTACCACGTTCTAGTAATCTTATTTATCTGTAAAAGTCAAATATATTGCCATTAATATTTTGAACCCATTATAACTGTAATCCCTTGCTTCAGATGAAGGCTTCATTAATGGTAATCTGACTAATCAAATAATTTACCTGATAAAAAGAATGAAAATTTCGCTCTCCAGACTGCTGATGTACCACTCGTGACTAGAAAAATCAATAGGTGAACAGGTAAGCCAAGCAGATCAATGCTTCACTGTGACTTTAAAATGATGCATGTCCAGTTTTACTTCAAGACAACAAATTTTTTAAAATTTGTGTCAAATGCTGTCATGAAACAATTGTGCAGACAGTGTTTTACAGAAATTCACACACACACACACACACACACACACACACACACACACACACACACACACACACACACACACACACACATATATATAATATATGCGATTTTTAAAATATATAAATTGCATATTATTGCTCAATATTACCGGTAATCTCTGTCTTGTAAAATTAATTCTCATATTAAATATATACCGTAACTCTAAATTATTGTCATCTCAAAATTATTTTTAACTTTTCTCAATACGACAATCTGGGTTACCTCCTAAAAGGAAATTATTTTCCCTCTGGTAATCCTATTTTCATTCATAGTAAATAAGTAAGTAAGTCAGTCAGTAAGTAAGTAAAATCTCATGAATTTCTATAGTGTTTTCGCAAGCAGAGGCTGCTTATTCTAGGTGCTCAATCTACCGTTGAAATAGCTATAGCCGAAATTTAGAGGTCAGCCGGACAAGGTCAATTCCAGAGATCAGTCAGAGTGGGAGTGGGAAAGCAGCAAGGCAGCCTATGAAATAGATTTTAATATTACTATTTGAAACTACCAGTAATAACTTGTTTTGATTTGGATAAAATTAATTTACTAATTCATGATTAGATCCAACATACATTATTCTTTAACTTCAAATGAACATTGTTTTAAATTTGTTAATATTGTGTTTCTTCTATAAAAGAAACTAGAATTCTTTATATCTCTTTACTCCTTTGTAAATGATAATTATATACAGTGTATTTTAAGCACTTGGGAAATGATGTGTGTACCATGTATTTGGAAATGATGTATGTGCTAAGCGTGAAAAATGTTTTGAGTTGAAAATAAAGGCAATGTCAAAAAAATGTCAAAAGTCATATTCTTGTTAGAATTATTAATGTTTTATGTAACAAGCAGTTAGCAGCGAGGCACAATAATGAACAAAAAGAAATGTGCATTTTCTGACAGATAAAATCCAATTTCTAATGTTTAAATGGATAATTACCTTCTCCAGTAGATAATTATTGATATGTCCTCCAATTGGGTCACCTTTGAAGTCGAAATTAATGTCCATATACTTTCCAAATCGACTCGAATTGTCATTTCGGTTGGTTTTTGCATTTCCAAATGACTCCAGAATGCAGTTTGATTGCAACAAAATGTTCTTTATTCTTCAAAAAACAATCAGATGCACTTGGATTTTTTCTAACAGATATACTGTGCATATATCACTAGTGCAACCACAAGAGGCATAGGGGGACCGAGCAGGCCCGCTATGCCCTCTATTCAGGCCTAGACTGGTTGTCACATTTGTGGGAAACTTATGATAACTTTTATCTGCTGTGGTAAAGTGATTGCCTATACACACACACGCACGCACGCACACGCACACGCGCACATACATATATACACACACACTCACACATGTATATTTTAACCCTTTCCCATTTGCCCTGAGAATACTCATCCGTTTTACATTATGTTACAAATAAATGAACGGTAAAAGGGTTAAATAATGCAATTTCTGTAAAGACACAATGACATAAGTACAGCATCAAATGGGCATGTAGTCAACATGAATTATTCCAAAAGATTTTCATGAACTTTGCACTGTC
The DNA here is from genome assembly GCA_018105865.1 of Metaphire vulgaris. Lineage (NCBI taxonomy): Eukaryota > Metazoa > Annelida > Clitellata > Crassiclitellata > Megascolecidae > Metaphire > Metaphire vulgaris. The sequence continues at coordinate 7,552,185 of CM030845.1, read as the reverse complement.
ATAATTTGGTTCTAATTCACCAGCGACTGTCATTATGTCGACATGCTGCATAGCGTAATGCTATATCAGGACCAACATTCAATAAGCTTAAAACAAATCAAGACTCATTTTAATATCAATTTTTCAGTTATGCTAAGTAATGTTAGTCCCATGTGCAATGAGCATAGGGTCCAGCATGAATCTCCATTTACTAGGCAAGCAGCGATACAGGTGGTGTATAAGCCATTAATCTAGAGTTGTTTGCCATTCTTTCTCTAGACCTGTGTTTTAGACCTACCATTGCAGCTTAACGCTGCTATCGATTTATCAACGCCTAAGCGATGAATGGCTTGGTTAGCCACCTGCACCAGGACTACGGGATGGTCACCCATCCAAGTACGGTCCACCCTCGATGCTGCTTAACTTCAGTGCTTCCATGAGAGAACCCATGGTGTGCAGTAACAAGTAGGCCCGTTTATGCAAGAGCAAGTACAAAACAAACGGAGGATATTACCCTTCAGTTTAATGGGAAGCCAAATCTGTAGATTTTGTTGACACAGCATTAAAAGCTCACCTGACCCATGTTCTAGGCTCTAGATTGAACTGCGTCTTTGCTTTGACAAAGACTTAGTCCATCAATACAATTTATCTGCCAGTGGAGGGAGATTTTAACTTGACAACTAATAAATACTAGGCACTCCCTGATGACGTCTGTTTAACTTGGTCTTAACCTTTCGATTTCTTGCTGTCCACCGATATTTGTAACTGCAGCCATGTACTTCATGATGATCTTTGATGCCTCCGTCTTTCCTGCTCCACTTTCTCCTAATTTACACAAATGCAATAATAAATGTCACAACGCTGCCTGCTTTCATGAAATTTCAGCCTGCATCATGTGCATACGATGGATAGCCATTGCTCATCACTTTCAATGTAAATTCTCATGGCAAATCACAAATCAAAATTTTTAGGCAAATGAAATGCACATAATTTTCAACATGCAATGAAAATGTTCTGAGGCTAAAACACAAGACACTACCCGGTAATTCAACATCAGCTACAGGCTACAGCAGCTGCACCTTCAAAATCATGTCATCATGATAACATACCATAAATGTATGATAAGAGCATGATTAATGTAATAAATTAATCAGATTTTTTATTTTCAGACATCTGACTGCATGCTACCATAGCTAAATAGATGATAATAGTGACTAAAGCAAATAACAGATTTTCTACTTTCAGTCATCTGACTGCATACAACAGTTACCAGAATTCGCTAGAATGAGAGAGATAAGACAAGAATAAACTACACATTTTAAGCAGTCTAATCTGCATTTGCATATTTTCATGTGAAAGACTCATAAAAATAAACAGATTCGTGTTAAATTCCCATTAAGATAAAGCATGTTTGCAGCCTGTCTGAATCTGCTGCAAACAAACACAAGTCAATAAATCAATAACATTTGTATTCCCAACTTTGTAAATAAAAGGTCATGTGTTCATAAATTTCTACATAAAAGCAAGTATGATATGACACACAGCCTTCACATTACTTTTATTTTAATAATTACTATTCTTTTTACTAGTAGTAGTGGTGCTAGTTGTGCTGGAGTAGTGGTGATGGCAGTAGCAGCAGCAGCAGCAGTAGCAGTAGAAGTAGTAACATGACTACTTACAATAACATCAAGCTCAGGCATTTATTAAAGTCAAGGATGCTGACATCATCATAAGGGTTCAGAAATCAACAGGTCTTTGCAGTTTTCTTGACTGCCATCAATAAGCTTGAGAGTGACTTTCAGACGATTTGGACCCCTGTGAGAGAGAAACCAAGTGTGAAATTTGGATGTTCTTGGTTTCTATTTCTGCAAAAGAAAGTGTTTTGAAACTTCAAAAACGTGAATTACTCCTGGTCCTGTCAAAATGTCATCATGATCACACAAAAGGCAATTCATTTCAATGCATCGCCTTCTCTATATACTGTAGGCTGACCAAAATGCGTGCGGTAATAAAGTGAAATCTACACCTACAAGAGTCAATGCAGAGAAATTATAATTGGTATAATATTAAACTTCTTTTCAGTGTTTGGAGACATTGTAAACCTCTCAGATGTTATATTTCCCCTAGAATTCTCAAAAGAAAGTATACACTCATTAATCAATTACTTTGTGCAAGCAATAATGCCATCAGAAACAGGCAAAGCTAGATTTTTAGGCCCTAATGCAAACATTATTAATGGCCCCTTCAACTTAAAGCAACAGTGCACTAAGGCTTAAAAATTTTGACACTTAATAATAAATCGTCTGCATCAAACTGAAAAGTAAAAGGCCTGTCATATTTAATACCTACCTAATTTATCTGATTAAGACTGATTCTTAATGTGTTTTTAATTATTTATTTTTGTTATTATTTACTTTCTTTTTACATTGGTGGTCAAAAAGACCCCAGTTCTTCTGGGCCTTCTTGCTTATTCTTCAATATGCACCTCTGCTTCAAGTAAAATCAAACTGCAAAGGCTTTCGGCCTTCATTATTTCAATATGCATGCTTCGAAATACTGCAAAGCAAGGATCATCTCATCCGTCTTAATTCTTATTTCTGATAACCATGTCTTAAAATTACTCCTTATGTTCTTTCACCTTTTGCCACATGCTATGTAAAAATAGCCAATGTCTTGCAGCAGCTAAGATAAGTTCTACAAATTTCATGCAGGAGTTTCATTCGGCCGCTAAAGTCTTGTGCATTCTCACCTGATATCACAATGCAGGTGTCCTGTGAACGGCGCTTCATTGCCCGATAGGCGCCGTCTGCCAGTGCAAATATGTGGGGGGGTCGTTCATATATTTCTCGGCCCTTGTAGGCATCAATGTAGTCTTTGCCATAGATATCAAGGTTTTTGTAGGGATTAACTGAAACAACCACATCACCTATGTAGGTGTAGATTTTGCCCTTTTCATACCTGGAAATGAAAAAAAAACAGGAATAAGCATCTTCGTTAAATATTTCTATTCCAAATAACTGATTAAAATTTAATGACTCAGTGCTTTCTGCTGATATAACAAATAATTTAACTGTTATACAATCACTATATGGAACAGATCTTTAAGTAAAGAGTGCACTTGTCAACATATATACTTTGGTTCACTCACACACACACACACACACACACACACACAAACACAAACTACTGAACCATTTTAAACCTAAGCTCCATGACAGGTCACAGTACATGATATGCAGCTACAACTTCCAACTTTATGTGCAATGAAACTGCCTCATGTGAAGACACAAACACCCACAGAAATTTTTTCAAAGGGGCAAAGCACATGGTCACGGTTATGCCACATAATTTTTTCCCAAGAGGGGCAAAGCACAATTTAACACAATGGTAACGGTTAATATTTTAGCAATGTTTTCAAATTTCAATGTGAAATATTGGCATTTGCATTTTCCAGGGAGGGGACAAGTGCCCCCTCTTGCCCTAATGTGCGGGCGCCCATGTATGAAGATCTTACACAACAGATCTCTTACTCAAGATCTTAGTTTCAATGACTTACCGGTAGTTAACATATTCAGAACTTAGATGAGTGAGTGCAACAAGAAAAACTGCCTTCCTCACAAGGCAGTGAGGGCCCTGAGGGGGAAGTCTACTCTAGCCTCTACGTCCCCCATCTCTAGTGGAATAGAGATGGTCTGAACGATCAAAAACAAGATGCAACCCATCACCCCACCCACCCGTGTACCGGTAGTCGCCTTTCACCAGTGGGGGAGGGTAAACTTCAAAACTTCCTAAAACTTATACAACGACAGTATTCCAGTGCAAGGTGGAGGTTTAAAATACCTCATGACAATTTATTTATAGCCTGATTCCAAACTAAATATGATTGCAAAACGTATTCCAGTACTAGTCTGTACATTACACCTGTATGGCAAAAAAACTCAACTAAAACTCTGAAATATCTCAAATGGATCACTGCATCCTACACCACATAATATATGTCATTTTATTAATTAACATTTTAATTATTAATTGACTTAATTACCTTGCAAGATAGGCCTATTAGTAAATCGCCAGAAAACCATGTAAGGGGCTGTCCATTAATTACGTCAACAATTTCGGGGGAGGGGTTTTAAAAAGTTTAACAGTTGTTGACAGGGGGAGGGGGTCAAGAGAAGTTGACGTCAACAATTTCACTTTTTACAAATAATCAAAAAATAGAAAATTTCATGGAATACTACTTATTACAATGGAAAAAAGCATGGCAAAAAGGTCATCACCACCACATTTTGACATTCGATGAGAAAAAAAGGAAAAAAATGGTCATCACCACAAAAATAATAACCTTGTTATTGGGACCTGTCATTGATCTGGGAGGTCAAAAGTTTTTGACGTAATTATGGGGGAGTTAAGTGAAAGTTGACAAGTTGACAATTGTTGACAAGCCCCCAGTTGGGACCCTATACTCAATGCTACATACATTAAACAACAAATGGTTGGCCCCCAAGGTCAAAAATTGCCAAAAAAATTGCCCAAAAATTGTTGACATAATTAATGGACAGTCCCTAATTGATATTAGAGCCTATAGCTGTCGTCGGCTCAGTCGAGAAAGGGTGGGGCATTTTCGAAATCGCCAATTTCCCGTAACCTCCGCTAAACTGACCTCAGCTTGAGATTGGACATGAAGCATTCGAGGTCGACCCTGTCGAGTAGGACGAAGTCGCCGACGCCAAACTGACGACCCTCTTCGAGAACCGCTGCCGCCATCTTCTCCTCGACCAACCTGCGGAAGAATACGCGAACGACACCTTTCCGCTTGGAAGGTAAAACGATTTCGATCACACCTTGCCGCCAGTCACCGACTTCCCATTTGCTGTAAACAGTGACTAGTCATCACCGTCGTCGTCCAGAAAGGCGTGGACTTTCTATAGGCTCACAGCCCTTGCACAAGTTGGCAGTTGCACCTACTGTAAATGCATACCGTAGACCTTCTGTCGCCTACGAAGCGGAAAGCAGTGAATATTTTTACGAAAACGTAGTCTATCTTGATGATGTTGATGACTCTTAGCCCCAGGGCATTCGGCTAAATTGCATGCCCCACCAAAGCCGGCTGTAGGGCCTATCGGTCTATGTGACTAACACATCGCGCGCGCGTCACACAGTATTTCTTCGTTAGGGAACAGACAGTCTAGCCTTTCTAAGTGGTCGGCGACTAGTCCAGTACTGGCTGCAAGGCGATAGCGCGGCGAAATGATTGCACGGTAATCTTAACGATCTAAGACTTAGAGATTTAGACCAAGACAAAATTAATACGGCCCAACTTTCAACTTAGGATATTGATTAGAAACTCCTCTCATATTCTCATTACCGGTAACTTTCACAGTCTGGTCTTTATTGAAGCGTCTACGGTCTAAGGGCGGTGCTTTGTCCCCACCCATGCACGCGGATCCTAAGTAGGTCAACCTTAGACACGTCATGTTGCGTCGGCGGCCAACCATGCGCCCGTCACGCTTCAGGAAATTCAGCTCGAAACGATCGTGTACCTACCTACCTTAGGGCGGGGGTACAGCCACAGCTGCCGACGAATAATTAAGCTACTGTAAGTAAGGTGCTTCGAGCATTGAAAACTAGGCAGTAGTCGCGGTTCCCACCCTTTAATTAGCGTACCCACTACCCACGAGGGGCACGGGGCACCCCAATTTGGGCCAGGACCAGACCAGTCGAGGAAATTTGCACAAAACCGATGAGAAAATATTCCAGGGGAGGGCAATGGTTAAATTATGTTTCCAGAGGTGCCGGGTCTCCTTATTTTTCCTCCGGCCACAAAATTTCTTCACTACTTTGTAATTATTTTAAACTAACATTTATAGTACAGTTCACGTTTTCTTTTCTTTCCCGTGCATGGAAATTGCTGAAGTAAACAATAAAAGATCACAACGAATAAAACGTAGGCCTACGTTCCGGATCTGATGCCAGGCGTTCCGGATCTCATGCCAGCCGTGCTTGATCTCTTGCCAGACGTCCCGGATCAGAGATCCGGCAAGATCCAGCTCAATTTAACCCCTGAGGAGGGAGGAGGGAAGGGGTGATTTTCAACAGCATGGCGTGGCCATGAGGGGCCCAGGAGGTCCCGGGCCCCTATTTGGGCTGGGATCAGTCGTGGAATTTTGCGCAAAACCCTTTTAGTGGGTGGGATAGTGTGATTGTCAACAGAATCGATATATAGGATTTTCCGAAGGGGGTATGATTCCCAACTTCGAAAAATTCTGACAAGCAAAAAGGTTAAAAGGTTATATCATGATTCTCATCAGTGGCGGTTCCAGAAATTCTTGGTGAGGGATAAACAATTTTTGGGGAAGTTGGTGGGGGATGCAAAGTGAAGAAGAAAAACAAAAAAAGGTAATTGTTAATAGCGTTTTGCTCACTAAATGTTAAGAAACCTTGCCAAAAAAGGCCGACAAGCAAGAAAAAAAAGGTCATTTGCAGTATTTTTCACTAATTTTTAAACTCACCGGAAAATAGGTTGACAAGCAAAAAAGTTATCATCCGGAACCCCAGTGGGGGGATGCATCCCCAGTCATCAACATGGTGGAACCGCCACTGATTCTCATGATTTCAGAAAAAATGTTGGCAACTATTATTTTAATTGCTTAACGGTTATTATAGGCATATGAGCGCATTCAACTACTGTATATTGATCCGCAAAAATTTTTGTTGGACAGCCAAGGGGGACCCGAGGAGGGGGTTTAACCATTTTGCCTCATAGTTTTAGTTGGCCTACAGCTTTTGGTCACTTAGCAATAAATCATAATTATTATTATTATTATTAATCTTGACAATTTCTTAAGCGCAGTAACATAGCTAAGTGACTAAAGTCAAAGGCGCTGTACAGGGAACGAAACATTAAACAAATGCGTCTTGAGATGTTGTAGGAACCGATCCGGAGAGGTCTTTGTCACAGCCATCGGGAGCAGGTTCCACGACGCCGGGTTTCACGACGAAAAGGACCGGTCCCCCAGCCCCGCTGTCTTGAGCGGAGGGGGGACGACGAGATGATTGCTGGCGCCGGAACGGAGAAGGGAGCGACGTGGTACTGTCGTCGATCGGCGGATTAGTTCCGACAGCGCAGGACTGGGGGTCATTCAGCGCACGGAACTGAGCCAGTGGCGCTTGAACTCCACACGCTAGTTTTAGTACAGGCTTTTGGACTCATTTAGTCCAAACAGCAACTGTTAAATCAGAGAGGAGTGCGCGAACCAAGTCTATGGCCACCTCTCTTTCCGGCGCAGAATTAACAGGACCGGATGGTGTTGTCCATAAGGGGCTGGCCATTAATTATGTCAACAATTTTTGGGCAATTTTTGACTCCCCTTGTCAGAAACTGTCAACTTTCAGTGACCCCCTATAATTATTCCAACACTTCTGAACTCCTCAAGATCAGTTACGGGTCCCCCTAAAAAGTTTAGAAGGTTATTTTTGTGCGGCGATAACCTTTCTGCCCGTTCCTGCTCATCAAGCGTCAAAATGATTACTTTTTTGCTTGTCAGGCTTTTCTTCGTTGTAATTAATAGTATTCCATGAAATTTCCTAACTTCAACTTCTCTTGACCCCCTCCCTCCCTGTCAACGACCGTCAAACTTTTTAAAACCCTCCCCTATTTTGTTGACGTAATTAATGGACAGCCCCTAACAGTGGTTATCGCACAGGCTATCTCTTGGAATCCCCCGTTGGGGAGCTCACGACGAACCCCCTCCCATCCCTAGGCCTAGTCGGTCTAAATGGGATGTGCGCAGTGGCGTAGCCACGGGGGTTGAGGTTAACCCTCCTTGGACGGCGAAACAAATTTTTTGATGTATTTCCATGCAATGTTTATTTTTAGGCGATTTTTGGCGATCTTGGGGGTGAAACCCCCCCCCTTGGCGGTTATCGACGACATTTTTTCAACCCCCCCTCTTCCGGAAATCCTGGCTACGCCACTGGATGTGCGTGCCTTTCATCTCGGTGTCCCTAATCTGCAACTCTAGATGCATCAATGATTAAGCGCGTTGACGTAGCGAGGGACACAGAGAGGCAGAGCCGCTCCCCCACTCTGGCTTAGACTAAACCTATTTGTGAGGTCCGTGCAAAATACACCCCTCAGGTAGAGGTTGAAACTTTCGATTCTTAGCTGTCCTACCTTTCTCCACTCGATGCTGTGAATTTTTGGGTGCGACTTCCGCTGTTTTTCTTCTTCTTCTTCTTCTTCTTCTTCTTCTTCTTCTTCTTCTTCTTCTTCTTCTTCTTCTTCTTCTTCTTCTTCTTCTTCTTCTTCTTCTTCTTTTTCAGAAATTGAACATTGAATGCGTCGTGCCCTGAAAGTCCGGTTTGTAGGCTGTGTACTAAAGTCTGTCGGTTGAACAATTATAAATTTAAGCCATTCTATTTAATCCAATTATTTAAACAAATTGGTTAGTAATCAAATTTGAACGCGTCTTTGCTTGCCTTAAAGTGTCCGCTCTAGAAATCAGCTTATCAAATGAAACAAGGGTCAATTAATGCAAATTTGATTACAGGTCAAAAATTGCACAGAGGCCCAAGTGTTATAGCCAGAGGAAACAAGCGCGCCCACACACAGGTAGCTGTTGTTTTCAACTCAATTAGGGTCTACGGCTGTGCATAATTGGCTGTATAACCGCTGTATAAATTAAATTAGACCTCCATTGTGCAAACGCTTAGCTGAAAATGTAGGAGAATGAAATGCCGACGATTTAATACTACAGTAGAACTTCGTTATAACGGACTCGGTTATAACGTACATACTCGATTATAAAGTAGGCCTAGCGCAATTTACTGTCGGCGCGACGCGCTTCCTTATTGGATGGTGTTCTATACAGTACAGTAACTTATACATCGGATATAGCGTACTAAATTTTACAGACCCACTGTGTAGGCTACGCTATAACGAAGTTCTACTGTAGGCCCTATCATCGCGGATCGCGAATGTCTTCACTCGCATGTGGAATACACACAAAGTAGAAGGAGACAGAGGACGAGGAAGACCAAGAAAAAGATGGCTGGATAGCATCAAGGAGGATCTGGAGACAAAGAACATGACAATAATTGTAGAAGGATGCACATTGACGCAAGGCAGAGCAAAGTGCAAATGTTTCTTATCTAACTAATGCCGCCATGCAGGCATAGAGCGAGGTTGATGATTTGCTATTCAAATTACGTTCAATCACAATATTGCTGTTCCGTATGCAGTAGAGAGCAAACATAAGGTCGACTAAACAAGAAAATCCAATAATGGGCCATGGCGAAAACTGTTCTGCAAGCAAAATTGCATGATTGCATAGAATAAAAGTAAGTACGTAGATAGCTTGCAAACGCGCCTCAAATATTATAAATGCTCTACGCAATAAAGCTGAAGTTTTAGTGTGTGTGTGTGTGTGTGTTCCACATTCTTTCGCGTCATCCGCCCATCATTCATTCTTTTGGGGGCCATATCTTTCTCGTGTTTCGAATAGGCCTATCATTCCTTGTTGGATTGTCCTTTCCGACGTTGACCTACTGCTGTTCCTCTGCATGTGCCAAAAATATTGCAGTTTCCTTCCAGAGACGTAATTTCACTGTTTTTCAGGGGAGGGGGCAAGACACTTCCGATCTGACAAGTTTGCGAAACAGTTGACGTTTTTTTCGCTTGTCGGTCATTATTATTTTGTGCGAATCAAGTCCTCCTTTAGAAGTTGACGACCTTTTTGAAAAAAATTTGTCCCTAAAATCAGGGGCAACGGCCCTCCCCCATTACCCCCGATGACGTCCCTGCTTCCTTCTTTTGTACATATTGATGAAGCGTCTGTCTATATTTGCCATTTGCAATAAGTCTTTATTAGTTTTCCTTTCTCTCCTGCTTACTCCTCGCGAGGTAATTATTTTATGAGTAGTAGCCTACATATCGAAGGCCTCCATTCAGAAATATGTTATTTTCTTCTTCAAACAAATAGAAAATGAAAGAGCGATCGGAAAGGACATAATCGCTCAAACGTTACGATCAATTTAGATATTCGGTCAGGGGCCTATATGAATAGTGGTAGAACAAATATTTATAAATAATGATTGTTAGTCTAACGTTAATTAAGACTTTACTGTTTGTCTGAGCATAGCATTAGTACGCATTACCCTTATTTTAATGCGGATTTTACAGGTCTGTGAATTTATCGAACCAGCGTACTACGCTATATCCAGACGGAATTCACTGTATTTCGGAATCACTTGAACATCGAGTATATGCGGACTCGGCCAGAAACCGCGATTCCATTAGCGGCGACTTTGTTGTCGGCAACGTACAGCCTCTTGTACTCGGCGTCGAAATGCAAGCGATAAGGACCGTTGAGACCGGAGGAGATGAGCGTCCCCAGGTGCGCGAGATCGTTACCCAGCAGGACCACTCTCCTGTTTCCGGTGTCGGCAACGAGCATGCAGCGAGAGCCGAACGGTTCGAGTCTCGCCGGGACGTCGAACCGATCGGACCCGGAGCCTCTCGTCCTTCCGCGACACTTGTCTATTCTGCCGTCGCCGTCGACCAGGCAGACGCGGTGCTGCTCGGGCGGTCGGCCGTATCCGTGACAGACGGCGTACCTGTCCGAGTCGACCTGGATCGTCTGTCGCGGCGATGGGATGTCCCGGATAGATATTTCCTCGACGAGATTTCCAGGTCCGTCGAACTTTTTCAGCTTCCCGGTTGCAGACGACGACGTCACAATCGCCCTCCCTTCAGTGTAACGGTTTGATCCGGCTAGACCGAGAGCCGTCATGGCGGAGTTTTCCACGACGCTTGACCAAACAGTCACGGTCTCTTGCGGCATCTGCACGCCGATGAGAGCGTTGCTGAACCAGTCGGCGATAAGCAACGAAGAGGCTGGATACTGCTCTATCTTAACCATGTCGTAGGGACCTCTCATTCCGCTGATGGTGATATTTCTCTTCGGCAGAACGGTCAATCGGTCGTAGACTTCGATGTAAGGCGTCGTATCGCGTATCACGTAGATTTCATTTCCAATCCGCTGGACGCCGTACACCGGTCGACCGTCGGGCAGACTGCGTCGATGACGATGGCCGGACCTCAGCTGGAATCCACAGCGGGTCACTCCCTTGGTCAGTTCTAAGCAGAAAAACCACAGCCAGAAATGTCTACTACGGATGCAGTCTACTTTTTACATTTCGACTATTAATCTTCCTGACAATCCCGATGATTCCAACAGTAATGGGACGCTGTTTTGAGCGTTTTTGTTTTTACAGCAGTGGCGGCTCCAGGAGTTGGCAATTTGGGGGGGGCGTTGGGGTGGCAACTTCTAATCATGGGGGCAACCATTTGTTGTTAGGTATCTAGTATTAAGTATTGGATCCCAACAGGGAGCCACTGGGGCCAGGCACTCAATATGGGGGAACGGGCCCCCCGGGGCCCCTCTGTGGAGCCGCCACTGTTTTATAGTTATTATTATTATTATTATTATTATTATTATTATTATTATTATTATTATTATTATTATTATTATTATTATTGGCGTAAACTTCGATGAAAAAGTGGGAGGCCCAACCTTATATTTTCTCCTTGCCTATGGTAGCCTCTCAAAAAGTGGGGGGCCTCGGCCCTCGAGTCTAGAGTGCTAGTGGAAGTTTAGGGCGGTGACTATGCGTGGGGACTTATTAGGAGGTCCGCCAACTGCATTGCCAACGGCCACTTTACCCAATGGCTGCGCATTTGATATAAATAGACATCATACGAAGACCTGCTCTGGCTGATAGTCTTCACTAGGACATACATGTACAGCCACAGCTGTCCATGGATGAAAATTTCTTATAGGCAATCGATATTAAGTAAGATCAATCTACAGTAAGATAATAAGAGATAACGAAGTTCTTTTACGTTCGTGTGCTTTTATTGACTTACTGGAGCACTCCGAATCAGTCAGAAGGAATGCGAGCATGAAAATCAGTCGCCACATTTTTCTAGTTTCTTTCTCGCAAATCAGCTGCCGCGAAAATAAATCACATCCTGAAGAAAGTTGAGGCACGTTTCGTCCTTAAATCCCAAAGGACTACACTGTATATTATCAGTGTTTATTCTAGCCACCTTGACATTGGGGGGATTTTGAAATGTTTGGAGGGGGACAAGGTCTGAGTCTCCACACTTTGGCGGGGGGATTTCCATTCTCCAGCCAACATATAAAAAATTGGGGTGGGGGAATTTAAAACTTTCGGGGGAAATCCCCCTCAGAGAAGGCCTAGAATAAACACTGGTATATTATGACCATTACGACACCAGGTGGCACGGGCCCGATGATTATGATGTATTAACAATAGTCTGAACCCTGAAAAAGACTCTGACAAAGAAAACAAGGTCATCTTCTCGTGATCACGAGCATAGGGGCCCGGGGAGTCTCCACAATTTGTCAGGGGCCCCGACCGATCATGTTAAGTAGCCTAATCTCCTTTTTAAAAGGAGCGAGAAGCAAAAAAGTCATCAACACTTTTTCACACTTGTATGTTACGGGTAACGGCGGGGATCCGGAAAATTCTGGTTTGAAAAAGGCCGACAAGCAACGAAAAGGTCATCAACTTTTTCACAGACTTGTCTGGTCAGGGGCCCGTGACTATTTTTTTCTGCACAGGGGCTTTTTGCACAGGGGCCCGCAAATTCTCTCGGTGGCGCTGCGACGAATTTCCAACAATACGACGAACAGTTTTAGACATGCCTAGTTTCGATTAAAATTTCAGACAATTTACGTCGATGGCTTCAATTGCTTTGTTTTTATCTAGTATTCTATTTTACATAGTGATTCTCAAACCGGACAAACTCCACCAAACCATTCTAAACTCTATTATTAATTTTTTATTAGCCTACTATTATCACTAGGCTTGTTAGTGTTATATTTTATCACCTCGTAAAGGCGTAGAGATTTAGTGGATTTTACAACTTACTAGACGTAGATCAGGATCATTAGTTGACTAGCGCCTACTTTTTCCGCATAGCCAAATCCATGGATCCATTCGCTCCTTAGAAGATAGTTCTGTCGTCTGCTGGAGTTGATATTTTTTACTGTAAAAGCACCTGCTGTTAATTAGTTCGCAACTGTTATTAATTAGATTTCGAAGAAATTGCAGCAGTCTGTATAATTGGGCAATATATGAGGCAAAGCGAATGGTGGCAGGTTGTCTAATTAGACGAATTCGGAAACGTAAAAGATATCGACTATTTAAAGTATTTTGCTGTAAATTCTTTATCATTGGCTATAGGCTTTATATCGTCTGCAGGTCTGTCGTTCAGCTACAGAATAGGTCCGTCTACAGTAACCCTCGTTTGCCTGATATTGTATTCGCTTCCAGGGGCGTAGCCAGGAATTTGATTTGGGAGGGTATAAATATTTTGGGTGGGTATAAATCTGAACTATGACCCACATAAACCATATAAACCACATATAACCACGTGTAAATCACATAAAAACTTAAAGGTAGACTGATTTTGGGGGTGTATATACCGTTAACACCTCTGTCGCTACGCCCTGTTCGCTTCTTAGTTTTCCAACCTAGACTTACTGACGCTACTAAAACTAACTGAATTGGCGTTTGACAGCAGCAGAAGGCAGAAGCACTTGAGACTGCTCGATGTATGATGTTGAACATTTTTCTCAAGAATCGGACAAATTGACTCTTTACAATACACATGAATGTTTTATGTGTTATATTGTGTGTTTTGTTATTTTACTTTGTAAAACACAAATTGCGAAAAACGTGAAACTCCATTTTCCTTATAATCCTTAATTTAATGTTATCTGGCCCAGCCAGAAAATCAGACCGCCACTGAAAATGTTAAAAACTAAACTAAACTATGTGACTTAGCTATAATTATTCTCCACCGATATACTGTATAGTGAATTTAAGGCGAAACAACGAAGAATTTTTGTTGTTTTAGTGGTCCTCCAACATCCAATCCGTTTGACAAATTCATTTGACTAAGTCAACATCACGATGACAACTGTACGAGACAAAAATCTTCTAAACTAAAAGCATAGACTGTCAAAATTTACCGTCGGAACACGGAACTGTTTATCTCGAATCGGCCTTTTGATTTTAAAAAAAGGAGTAGATTTGACGCGCTGTACACGTGAAACACGCTCGTTCAAAGTGGTCGGTTTACTTTGATCATGGTCGTATGTTTGTCTACCAGGAGGCGTCGTCAATGTTATAACACAACAACGTCACCAGTATAATAGACAGGATAATTATCACAGCATTAGGCCGTATATGGCACAACACGCCGTTCCCGTTATTGGGTGCGGCAACTTGTCGATTCCCTTGATCCAAGTTCCCGCCGAGGTGTCGAAACATTCGACGGACTGCATGCAGGAGGTGTTCTGATTCCTTATTCCTCCGATCACGAAGATCCGCGAACCTGGACAAACGACAGAGCGGCAGCAAAATAATAATAATAATATTGTTGTTGTTGTTGTTGTTGTTGTTGTTGTATCAGTGAAAAAGGAGTTCTGTGTATAATCTCATACTTGAGTTATGTGTCTCATAAAAGAGGATCGTAATCGAACATCAAACAGTCGTGTAAACCAGGGGCGTAGCGACGTGGAGGGGGTATATCGGTATATACAGTATACACCCCCAAATCAGTCTACCTTAAGGTTTTTAATGTGTTTTTAAGATTTTCAAAGTTTTTAAGGTTTATACCACCGAAATCGCATTATACCCCTAAATGAAATTCCTGACTACGCCCCTGGTGTAAACGGAGTGATATTTGGGGAGTGTGACATTTGAAAATCTGAACAATAGGGTGGGGGAATCAGATCAGTTGGGGAGAATTTTTTTAATTTTTTAATTATGCCAAATAAGTTAGCTAAATATATTAACGACAGCATGAAACTTTCCCTTTGCCACGCATAAAGTGGTCCAGTGGGAAGAGGGAAGTGGAGAAGAAGTCAGTAAGCAGTGGACCAATAATTAATTTTCTCTTTCTCCTGCAAATGCCATGCTCCGCAAACATCACGGTGAACCTTATTTTAATCAACTAAATAAATTTTCTCGTAAACGAGAAAATACAACAAACAAATAAAAAGAGATTGACGCATTGTACATGTAAACAGTTGAGGGTAAATTTGGCTACACGAATATACGGTATATACCACACTTCGTTATTCCCCAACAGTGGCCTATACCTAGAAACCCCACGCTCGTTTGAGTACGGGACTACCTTTACCTTTCTAAGTACGTAATAACGAAGTCCTACTGTACTGCATCCCAGTGGCGGCTCCACCGGAGGGCCAGGAGCGTGCCCCTATTGAGTGCCTGGCCCCCAGTTGCCCCCTGTTGGGACCCTATACTTAATGCTACATACATTAAACAACAAATGGTTGCCCCCCCATGATTAGAAGTTGCCACCCCAACGTCCCCCCACTTGCCAAATCCTAGAGCCGCCCGACCTACCGACCTACGACCGCGCATCCTGCGTCGTGTCGCGACTGTTCCAAGTTCCCGACACGGACCCAAGTGTCGTTGGAGAAGTTGTACTCCTCGACGGAGCTGAGGCTGGTCGTTGACTGAGTCGAGAAGCTGGACCGTCCTGCGATCAGAAACAGACGATTGTTGACCTCGACGAGACACGAGTGACAGCGAGGAATCTTGAGCGGCGCCAAAATAGACCACCTGTAAAGGGTTAAGCGGTGTTTGTCGTCATCGTCTGTGAACGTTGACGTATAATTTTAGGTATTCAATAGGTAAACAAGTAGCGGGAAATTCTGTAGCTATCAAATTTTTAAAAAATTTATATGAATATTTCTGGTACTTGGGAGTTGCAGGTATAAAGACACTCAAAAATTTAATAACAAGAATTGGATTTTTTCGAGTTTCCTCGTTTTAAGGCAAGTAAAACCATTTACTCTTAGATTTTTCGGAATGTCGAGATGATGCTAAAGTTAAAATACGCTGTGCAATTTGTCCCACTTATTCATCATCGGACGATTTGTTAAGCCTAAAAACTGCGTATCCCAGATTTCGTCCGAATTCTTAAATACAAATTTCATACTAACATGTGCTCAAGACGAAACTATTATCTAGTATTTTGACACATTGTGTGTGTAGCGCAATAAAACCGGTATGCTTACCACCCGGTTTCATTGTAAATATTTTCACAACCTCTGGGCCAAAATGCAAGAAATCTGGCGACTCTCTGCAGCATTACATCATGAATGCAGCCATTAACGTTTATTTTCAACGCTCAACGTTCAGCCGCGCCACCTAGCGGAATTTCCGCAGGCCATGGGTAAGACGCAATTCAGTATGAAATAGGGTGGTACCGGTTTTATTGCGTCACTCTGTATAAGACTTATATATATATACAATTATATATATACTGTATATATATATATATATATATTCAGTGGTGTAGCCAGGATTTCCGAAAGGGGGTTTGATTTTGACCGTTACCAACTTCGAAAAAATTTTGACGAGCAAAAAATTTCATCATCATCTTTCCTTCTTGGATTTTTTCCTGTCCAAATGCTGGCAAGCAAAAAAGGTCGTCACCTCATACACCTTTACATTCTGTAACGTTTAATTTTGGGGGTCGGCACCCAAGAGGGTTTACCCAAAAAACCGCGTCCGAAAATAAAAAATGTATTGAAACACAATAAAAAAGTTTTTTCGTCGGCAGCCAGGGATTTTAACCCCACACCTCTTGCCAATATCTCAGATATCGCCACTATATATATATATATATATATATATATATATATATATATATATATATAAGTGTCATAACTTTGGCCGATGAGGTCGTAACATTCCACGTCTCCTAGTATAGCTCCTTCCTCTCGTTCTCTGTTGTATCCGCCGATGACAAACAGGCAGTCGTGACAGACGGCGGCCGCAGCGCCGACCTTCGGTCCGCCGGGCAACTGCGTTAGCGCGGTCCAGCTGTTCGCCGTCGGGTCGTAGCTCTCCACCGAATCCAACTTCCTGGTCGATCGAAAACACGAGTGTCGTTTGCCCAGGTGAAGACATATTTGATTTAATACGGTATTTTGGGTTCGATTTTTCCGGACAGATTTGAGAGATTTGCCCTCCCCAATCGGGACCGAGCCTGCGGTGGAGGCTGAAATTTGTGGACTTTAACGGTCTGTCTCCCTGCTGACGGTAGAAAAGTTTTGGGTGAAAGAAGCCCGACCCACGTTGTTATTTATATTTTTAAAAAATCGAACACCAAAGTAGAGATAAGCGGATACAATCAGAAATCGGAACTCGTGAAAACCAGACGACCTTCTGGTCGATTCTTTACACATTTTGAAAAACAGCGAATATATCTTACAATACCTTATCTTATTTCTCCTACACAGCCTAGATATCTCACGTGACACATGCCATAACTGATGGGATCTGATAGTCAGAAGACTCCGAAACAATGTGATGTTTTCGTAATATGCCGATTATCGATTTGCCGAATAATAATAATAATAATAATAATAATAATAATAATAATAATAATAATAATAATAATAATAATAATAATAACAGGATTTAGAGTGGTTCAGTATGATCTGCCCTGTATGAGAGCCAGTCTGAACCACTAATTCACTCATTCTTTGCCCTCTTGTCCAATAGTAGGTTCGTTCCTGACACAAAAGTCGAACCACGTTCCTTCCGTGTGTCTACATAAAAACAAAGGTAGACTATCTCTCTTCTGTCGCGCAAGAGTGACATTTGAAGACCAGAAGATGTTCTTGGAATTCGTAGAGCGACGAAATAGTGGATCTGTATGTGCATACAGTGGCGGTTCCATCATGTTGATGACTGGGGTCTGGAGATGCATCCCCCACCGGGGTTCCGGGTGACCTTTTTCTTTGCTTGTCAACCTATTTTCCCGAGAGTTTAAAAAATAGTGAAAAATACTGCGAATTAGGCCTACCTTCTTTTTTTGCTTGTCAGCCTTTTTTGCAAGGTTTATCAGCATTTAGTGGGCAAAACACTGACAATGACCTTTTTCTCTCTCTCTCTTTTCTTCTTCACTTTGCATCCCCCTCACCAACTTCCTATAAATTGTATTAAACCACCACGAAGAATTCCTGGAACCGCCCCTGTGTGTATATATATAGGTTACTGACTGTTTATCTTCGTCTTCTCCGCCGGCGACGAGCAGAAGATTTCTCCAAACGGCGATGGCGAGATAGGATCTGGCGACGTTCATCGGAGCCCCCGTCGACCACACTCGACTCGCTGGATCGTAGACTATCATCTCGTTCGTTGCCACCCCGAGATTCTCCGGCTGGCTGTTGTCGTAAACCGCTCCTCCTGCATGGTAAAAAGAAATGTAAAGCGCTAATTTATTTAAAGAGAAGACAATTTAAATCTATATATATTTTTCGAACAGAACAACCAGGAGTTAGCGTCGGTATATAATATACACACAAAATCAGACTACCTTAAAAGTTTCAATGTGTTTTTTAAGATTTTCAAAGTTTTTAAGGTTTATCCCCACCCCAATCACATTATACCCCATATCAAATTCCTGAATACGCCCCTGAGAAGTTGTGAGTACAACCCGGGGGCGAAAGTGGCAGAATTGGTTACGCGCTGGAGTTGTAGGCTGACGGAGCGAGGTTCAAACCCCGTTAGCGCCCCCGAGTGGCTTTCACACAGGCAGTAATGCCTCCTAAGCCACTTTAAATCACGATATAGTATAGTAACCCATGTCGGTGTCTTATGAATATGCCGACCCCTTACGACCCCTTATATTTTTATTCAGAGGCGATCCCTGCATTGGAGTCACGTGAAAAAATAGTGAGACTCGTCTGAATGGATGAAGTTAATTCATTCCAGAGAGAGACACAGACAGACAGACAGACAGACAGACAGATAGACAGACAGACAGAGAGAGAGAGAGAGAGAGAGAGAGAGAGAGAGAGAGAGAGAGAGAGAGAGAGAGTCCGTCACTTTCTTTCTTCGCAGCTTAAATTATGGCATCCAATTGACCATCTTTGTTGCTCGTCTTTGTACTTTTTCTAAAAACTCCATATCGTTTTTCAAATTATAGCTCCTGTCTAACGAATTCTGAATCATCAGCGGGCGGTTGAGATTCGATTTGAAACTTCCAGTGTAAAGTGAGTTGCAGTAGTCCAGATGACTTTATATTGAAGCATGAGCAAGAGGAATTAAGTGCTGTCGAAGGAATTAGGTGCCGAATTCTGCGTATTTCGTGAACGTTACGGTGAACAGCAGGTCTGAGGAGAGGGGGTGCAGCCGGTACATTGTACCGGGGCCCATGGAGTTTTCAGGGGCCCAGATCCGGTGACGATAAGGGTTTTTTGCTTGTCATGGTGTTTTTTTAGAATTGACAACGTTTTTTGTTTTTTGCTTGTCAGGCTGTTTTTGGAGAGTTGATAAATTTTTCTTAAGGGCCCGCACATTTTTTTGTTCCGGGCCCGGAATTTCTCTCGGCGGCCCTGGTGAACAGCGAAAGGCCGCTTTCAAAAGAAAGAGACCAGCTTGACTTGGCCTATTTCGAGCTTCCTTATACAACTTTGGAGAAAATTACGTTTTTGCAGAAAGCTACAAACTGACAAGCGATAGGCCCTATACTGCCTGATAATCGAGTTTTGACAGGTGCTATAGAATAGCAGTATAACGCAGTAACGCAGTAAGCGGGTCTGTAAAATGCAGTACGCTATATCCCAGGTACGCTATATCCAATACCATCAGGGGCGTAGCGACGGGGGGAGGAAGGGTATATCGGTATACTTATTTTCCCTCCCCCCAAAAAATAAATCAGATTACCTCATTAATTTTCAATGTGTTTTTTAAGATTTTAAGATTTTGAAAGTTTTTAAAGATCTATACACCCAAATCACATTATACCCCCAAATCAAATTCCTGGCTACGCCCCTGTCTAATACGGTAGCGTTACGTTACGGTACGTTATAACCGAGTATACGTTATAACCAAGTCCGTTATAACGAAGTTCTACTGTAGTAGTAATAACGATGAGGAAGAAAGTTGATTCACCGCTCACCGACTATGTACAGTTTTCCATCGATGGTTCCCACTCCGTGATGATGTATGAATTTGGTCATGCGATCGGATAGAACTCTCCAGGAGTTGGACTGTACGTTGTAATTGGAGATTAGTTTTCCGGGTGCGTCGGGATCGACGCTTTCCAGGTCGATTCCTCCGACGGCGACGAGACTCAGAAACTCGGACGACATCTGGGCGGCCGGTGACAACCTGTTGGGATCACGTGACGGCGAAGAAGAATGGCGCGCAGACGATCGGTGTTTCTTGTGACCGTGCGACGGCGACTGTTGTTGCAGGTGGTCGTGTCGCTGTCGCGAGGGCAGACGAAAGAATGCACCGAACGGCCTGTCGCGATCACGTGACAGCGGATGCTCGGACGATTGTCGCGGATGATGACGCTGACGCGACGACGAACGAGAGGCGGCATCGCGATCACGTGACAGTGGCGGATGTTGCCGCTGCTGTGCGGGCGAACGTCGGTCGCGAGGACACGACGGCCACGGCTGCTCCGTCGTTTGGTGGCGCCGCGGCGAGGTAAAGCAAGGGGCCGCCGACGATTGGTGCCTTTTGTGATCGCACGACAACGGCAGCTCCGCTGGCCGCCGAGACAGTGGGCAAACCTGCTGATGCGAAGAAGACGCTGCACAAGTGGGCTGCCTATCACACGTCAATCGCTCCACCGGTTGCTGTGGCGGCGGACACTGAGGCTGACACGGAGGTTGCACTGGCTGCGGCGTGACGTTGGCTTCGGTTGGCGTGGACTGCCGTACGGACGCTTTCTGGCGCTTGGAGGAAGACCGGCGATGAAAGACTGAAGTTGCTGGAACGTTTTGAGCGAAAATGGCTGTCGGTGAACCTGGAAAACTTTGGCCGACCACAGGCACTGGTCCACCTTGAAAACCTTGACCGAATACGAATGGTGGCTGACCTTGAAAACTTTGGCCAACTATGGATGACGGCCGACCTTGAAAACTCTGGTCGACTGTTGATGATGGCCGAGCTTGGAAACTTTGACCGTCTAATAACGGTGGCTGACCTTGTAGGCTTTGGTCGGCTATGGATGTGGGCTGACCTTGAAAACTTTGCCCGGGTATGGCTGATGGCCGACCTTGGAGAGTTTGACCGTCTAAAGATGATTGCCGACCTTGTAAATTTTGGTCGTCTATGGCTGATGACTGACCTTGAAAATTTTGACTGGGGATGGCTGATGGCTGACCTTGTAAACTTTGGTCGGTTACGGGTGATGGCTGACCTCGAGAACTTTGGCCGGGCATGGCTGGTGGCTGACCTTGGAGAGTTTGACCGTCTAAAGGTGATGTCCGACCTTGCAAACTTTGGTCGGCTATGGGTGATGGTTGACCTTGTAAACCTTGGTCGGCTCTGGGTGATGGCTGACCTTGAAAACCTTGGCCGACGATGTATGATGACCGACCTTGTAAAGTTTGACCGTCTAAAGGTGATGGCTGACCTTGGAAATTTTGGCCCGCTATGGACGATGGCCGACCTTGGAAACCTGGATAGCCAGATGGATCTTGATAAACTTGAGCAGGCCCTGGATAAACTGGAGTCGCAACCGGAAAACCTTGATTTGCTCCAGGAAAACTGTATACCATGCCTGCCTGATAGCCCGGTGTTGGTGTCCAATAGCCTTGAGGGGCGTAGGGAAGACCCCCTTGGCCGGCAGTCGGATAACTCGGAATCGCTGCCGGGACGAACGGAGGTCGTGTCGTGTTGAGGTAGTTCTGCTCAACGACCTGCGAATCATCCTGAAAGGACGAATTGTCTTTCGGTGTTCCGACCGAACTCTTCAGATGTTGACGAGAGACGCTAGACGAGCTGATGACTGCAGGCGGCGGCGGCGGTCGCGGTGGAAGAAGGCAAAACGCTGGAGGAAATCCAACAGCTGGACCCTTAATCTGCCGATCGCCGCTAGGACCTAGATTTCGTGACGGTTCTTCGCCCGCGGATACGTCGGGTTCTGGCTGTAAAATAAGTTAAAGCGACGGTCAGATTTAAGTATGAAAATGGATGAAAGCTCTCGTATTTGCAGTGTATTGTTAAAATAGTAGGCCTATACGTACCGCAGATACGCAATACATGCTGTTCTCAGTCGCTTAATCTAACGTTAGCGTATAGCTGTGGCTGAAATGCAGTGGACAATCAATACGATAATTTACAGTTCTATTAGAACGTCTTAGAAGTTAGTACGTCTTGATTGTATATAGTGAAGGTCCAGGGGCGTAGCCAGGAATTTGATTTGGAAGGGGGTATGATGTGATTGGGGCGGTATAAAACTTTAAAACGTTGAAAATCTTTAAAAACACATTAAAAACACTAAGGTAGCCTAATTTTTCGGGGTTATATATACCAATTTACCCCCGTCGCTACGCCCCTGTGAAGGTCGTAGGTGAGGTAAACTGTTGTGACATAACGTCCCAGTAGGCACGGCAACGTTTAGTAAACGTTTAAAGTAAGTTGAAATAAGTTTAGATGTCGCTAAACTATGGCTAAACGTTACTACAACGTTTAAATGCTAACGTTTATTGTACGTTCGCATCTAAATGTTGTATCGACGTTGAGATGTCAACGTTTATTAAATGTTTGAATTGAAACGTTGATACAACGTTTAAATGCTAACGTTAACTGTACGTTCACATCTAAATGTTGTATCAACGTTGAGATGTCAACGTTTATTAAATGTTTGAATAGAAACGTTGATACAACGTTTAAATGCTAACGTTTGCTGTACGTTCACATCTAAATGTTGTATCAACGTTGAGATGCCAACGTTTATTAAATGTTTGACTTGAAACGTTGATACAACGTTCATATGCTAACGTTTATTGAACGTATGGCTAGAAACGTTGATACAATGTTTACATGCTGACGTCTATTAAACGTGTGATTTGAAACGTTGATACAACGGTTATATGCTAACGTTTATCGAACGTATGGTTAGAAACGTTGATACAATGTTTACATCCTGACGTCTATTAAACGTATGATTTGAAACGTTGATACAACGGTTATACTGTATGCTAACGTTTATCGAACGTATGGCTAGAAACGTTGATACAATGTTTACATGCTGACGTCTATTAAACGTATGCTTTGAAACGTTGATGCCACGTGTATATGTTAACGTTTATTGAGCTTACGGCTTGAAACGTTGATACAACGTTTATATGCTAACGTAAGTAAGTAAGTAAGTAAAGTCTCGTAAATTTCTATAGCGCTTTCAAAAGAAACACCGTAGTAGCTGCTTATTCCTAGGCGCTCAATCTTAGTATGAAATAGCTAAAGATAAAGGTGGGTGGTCATTCATGCAGGGTCATTTAATCCAAAGGGTCATTAATTGTGGTTAAATTTAAAAGTATAGTGTAGACGTTCACATCTAAAGGTTGTATAAATGTACGTTGAAATGTCAACGTTTATCGAATATATATGACTTGAAAATTTTCAAAAACTAAAATCATTTCTCTTCAAAAAATCATTTGCCCCTATAGCTGTTTACCGTCCCAACCACAATGATCGACTTTCGGATTAAATGACCCTGCACGAATGACACCACCTTTGGCTATAGTTATTTCACACTAATATAAGCTGGTCTAAGTATCAAGCGACAAGCGTTCTCTATATATCTATTTATGTCAAATCACGATTTCGCATCCAGCGGGCTATTTTGGCATCCAAAATTCAGCGTTTTGGCATCCAGGTAGAAAAGGACTTGGCTTCACTGACTTTATAAGTAGTATTTAGCGAAGAGATCCGGATCTCTTCGCCCCTGACTCAGGGCTGGGTCCCTGGACCCCACTGGGGCTCTGCCCCAGACTCCCTTTAAAAGTTAATTAGCCTAATGCACTCATTGCGTGTGGAATAGTAATTCTAACGAATTCTAATGTTGTAAAAGTAAAAGTTGTTCAGCTTCAGGGTTAGGGTTATCCCTAACCTAGGTTAGGTTATCCCTAACCTAACCCTAGAGTTAGGGTTAGAGTCATCCCTAACCCTAACACCCACTCTCAGACGTCTGGCGCCGCCTCTGAATGCACGTGATGCTTGGCGGCGATTGATCAAGGCGCATAGAAGAAGCGGCGGGGGTCTATATGTGGCGGATGTTGTATAGGCATCGATTGACGACAGTCTACTGCTATAATTTAGAAGTTACAATTGTAGTCGGCCCGCCGAGAGAAAAATCCATGGCCCCGGGACAAAGGTCAATCCGGGCCCCTACCAAGTTAGAAAATTGGCGATGTCCTTTTTTCAGTATGTTACAAGTTTTACGGTCCGTTTAACAAGTTTTACGGACCCCTGCCAAGTCAGAAGAATTATAAATTGGTGAAGACCTTTTTAAAATTGTTTTCGTGCACAGCACGGTTTCAGTGAGTAACAAGATTTACGTACGATCCGACCCGGGCCTCCTACACAGTGCACTGGTTAATTAAAGTACTTTTCAGACGTGCCGGCCCCTCCCCTAATTTTCATCCGGCCACTAAATTTCTTTAATTTCTTCCAAAACTTTAGAACTTAAAAAACCGGCCTTTCCAAGTTTGCGAAAGTGTTGATGATTTTTTTGCTTATCAGGGTCTTTCGGATCTTCAAAGTACAGTAGTCGCATATAGTGGTTTGGATCTCATGCCAGACGTCCCGGATCTCTTCTCAGACGTCCCGGATCTCTTGCCAGACGTCCCGGATCTCTTGCCAGACGTACCGGATCTCTTGCCAGACGTACCGGATCTGAGATCCGGCAAGATCTGGCTCACTTTAAGCCCTGCCTCTACAGGTCGCCTGACCCCTGTGCATTTGTCCCCTGCCCCCTCTCGGCGGCCCTGTTAAAAAGTCTTGATTTACACAAATTAATTGATCCCAATGATTGGTCTGCTTCATAGAAACAGCAATTGCTACTTATCATCTTCCATGGATTCTATGCAATTAAAAACTACGTGAACGAAAAAGCTGCATTGTATATATATATATATATATATATATATATATATATATATATATATATATATATATATACTATACGTATGCATTGAGGGTCGGATTTGAGAGATTTATCCTATGTACGCAATGTGCAACCTGGGCGAGGGCTTGAAAATTTGACTTTGTTTGCGTGCGTACTATATGGACGGCCCCTTGCATATTTGAACAATTTGTATAAAAGCTAGATAGTGTGTAGCCTATATAGGGGCTGTCCATATAGTAGGTACGAACTGAAGGGGAGGGGTCGAATTTGGGAGATTTTTCCTATGTACGCAATGTGCAAAGGGGAGAGGGGGTTTGAAAATTTGACTTTTTTGCGTACTGACTATATGGACGGCCCCATGTCTGGATTTAATGCATTTAATTTTGAAATTTTAGATTTTAAGCATTATGGAATCACAGCCATGTAATTTTGATTCAATTTTACAGTCAGTTGATAACGATGGGCTAAGGGGCTGTCCATTATTTACGTTACGAACGTAAAATCTATGGCTCTTAAAGAAAAAATAAATGTTTTATGTAGAAGGAAGGAGATAGCTAAAATGTCTAAAAAATTACAAAGTAGAAACTTGAAATCTAAATGCCTCTAAGTGTCTAGCTACGTAACAGCCTCTGTATTGGACTTAGTCTTTGTAATTTTGTATCTGGACGGCCGATTGATCTGACTGATTGATCTGATCGAGTGATTCACTGATTTGTGTCGACATCGGGTGAGCAGTTGGCGGGCGTTCCGGCTCTGCATATATCGGCGTTTGCTGTGAAGTCGGCAACAGCGAATTCGTATATCTGTCCAAAGAAGCCTAGCTAGATAGAACATCTGGAAATGCAACCTCGGTTAGAGAAATCAAGAATTTGACCAACTTAGGCCAGTGGTTCAGGTCCTGTCTTAGCGACCCACACCTGACCGGGGCTGCCGATAACTATCGACGGTCCCGACCTGACACCTCTGTCCACTGCGCCCAACCGCCCATCAGCCGTCAGCCAACTAACTGCCCAGTAACCATGACTGTTTAATAATTGCCTTGCCCAGTAACAAGGCTATCGGTTGGTCAGCCAGTGACTCACTCATTCGAGTCTGTCGTGTTAGACATATCACACTTATATTCAGTGCTTATTTTACTGATTTTACTGATTTATTTTATTGATTTCTCATACCTTATGCGTTAATAGTATTAACTGCTTGCATTAGTAAATTTGTTTGCTTGTCAGCATAGAGTGACGAGTATTGTTAAGAGCGTAAACAGATATAGGTTACTGTGCATAGTTTTTCGGATTATTCTCAGACATTTGGGATTACTTGTTCTGCAATGGATTCAAACTCGTGGATTTACAAACGGACATTCTAACTCGTGGATTTACAAACAGTTACACCAGTGTATATTCAAATTCATTCACAAATCCAACAACAACATTTCATAGTTATCCATTTCGACCTAAATAATAAGAAACTATGTATTTATTTAGGCTTCCATGATCTGTCACAGGGGAGGAGAGACGCAGGCATCTGTTTAAACAGAGAACTGGCAGGGCAGTTAATGTCAGGTAATTAGTGCTTCTTTTGAATCGTCGGTCTGTCGACGTCAATTTTAGTGTCAGTTCTGCAACCGCTGGTAACCCTGAATTCGTTGGCCTCGGTTATCCATCTGTCGCTGCGCAGTCTATCTTCGGTTAGACGGAAGCTAGAGCGAATCTAATTAGAGGTTCTGCGTCGCTTTGTACCATCTTCGAGTAAACTTTCGTACGTAGGCGAGGGGTGAATCCGAGCTCTGACCGACTGACCCACCTCGAGTGGGGGTTTGGTTCTGGTTCCTCTGTAGCAATAGAACTTTTGTTTAATCTTGTTCTCTTCGACAGACTCATCTCGGGGTCG
Organism: Metaphire vulgaris; assembly: GCA_018105865.1. Classification (NCBI taxonomy): domain Eukaryota; kingdom Metazoa; phylum Annelida; class Clitellata; order Crassiclitellata; family Megascolecidae; genus Metaphire; species Metaphire vulgaris. The sequence goes on along the minus strand of CM030845.1, from coordinate 7,525,310 downwards.
ATCAATGAGGTGCCGGGTTCCGGCCCACTTTAACCACTGTCTTGAATCCTGATCCTGTTGGGGGTTGTCCATTTCGTACGTACACAATAGGGGAAGGAGAGTTTGTATTAGATTTGAACAAAATACATTCTCACAGAGAGAAAAGAGAGAGAGAGAGAGAGAGAGAGAGAGAGAGAGAGAGAGAGACAGACAGACAGACAGACAGACAGAAAGACAGAGCAGACAGACTGACTGACATACATGTAGACAGACAGAGGCAAAGACAGATACGCAGTATCTAGCAGACGCTAGAGAGAAACAGAGAAAAAGGCAGAGAGAGACAGACAGACAGACAGACAGACAGATGACAGACAAAGAGAGAGAGAGACAGAGAGAGAAGAACAGAGAGAAAAGTGTGTGTGTGTGTGTGTGTGTGTGTGTGAAAAGAGAGAGAGAGAGAGAGAGAGAGAGAGAGAGAGAGAGAGAGAAAGAGAGAGGGAGAAAGAGAGACAGAGAGACAATGCCCGGGTTACTTTGCTTTCTACCCGGGTTGAAAAAGTTGAAGAAATTATGCTTTGATTTTTGGGTTTTCTAACTTTTGCACGCCAATTGCATGGTTACGTAATTTATGGACATCCCCTTGGTCAGCTGCCCAGGTTAAGTTATCTGACTATGACATAACCCAATTTTGTATAGGCTTACAAATTGTCAATAGCATGCTCAAATTATGTTTTTAATATTATATATACAGGTAAAAAGGCTTGCAAGATTAGGTGGCGTTACCGTTCGTGACAATGTTGCCAATGTGCTGCATGTGTAAGTGAAATTATATAGTCATCAAGTCGTTATATATACTACTTTTTGTATTGAACCAATGCAAGCTCAGTTATGCGTGGAGATATTTTATAGCGTCAAAGTGACTTGGTGTTAGTATGTTCATATAAACACATGTGTATCTTATCTTCTTAGCTCTTATATAGCCTGAGATATAGCCATTTTTAAAAATCACAGTATTCCATTTTGAAGACAGAGGCGTCATTTGGGGGCTGGGGACTACGGCCCCCAAGGAAATGAAAATATTAATTTATAATGTATTAATGTGCAAAAACAGGAAAACAGGGACGTCATTTGCATTTGGGGGGAAGGTCAGCAGCCCCTAAAGCCGCCCTAAAGAAGGAGTGCTTGATGTCGAGTAATCTGAAGTAACTAATCGTAAAAAGGACTGACAAGCAAAAAAATAAGGTCATCAACTTTTTTTGCAAACTCGTCAGGTCGAAAAATTGCAAAAATTCAAAAAATATTGCAAAAATTGAAAAGTTGCAACAAAAATTTCTCGCCCCCAAGAAAAGTGTGAAATGACGCCACTGTTTGAAGAACGTTCTTTCTACAACTATATACCCAGTACAGTGTCGACTTTTAAAATGTCATTACGCTGTAAAGGGGTTCATAAAGATTTCTTATGGGAATTTCTTTCATGCTGTTCTCAGATACTATGATGAGCGCGATGAGCCTTCGTGGACGAAAAGGAAAATTGGCGTTTGAGTCGATGGAGGTTGCATCGATTATAACAGGTTAGCAATAACTGTCTTTAACTGCTAAGCCTTTAAAGACACAATTTCACTGCCAGTGACGCAGACTAGAAGCATTAAAATTTGGAATTGATCGATGTTGTTGTAAATTTTAAATTTTCGCTACTCTGCTGGAGGATTGTGTTTTTAATCGCTAATATTGACTTTAATATATATTCTGGAATATATCTGTGCACTTCCATATGGTTGAATATTATTTTTGGCTTCATAATTAAATTTTAAAATAGAATATGTTATCACTGAAATATAATCTGTTGTCGCTCACTCTATTACCGTTTCAAACATCAATTTAACAGTTACTGCAGGTCATTGCTCTTTCTAGCTATGTTAAATAATTGCTCCACACTAACATCGGCTGGCACTATTCGTCTAGTGCTGAGCTCGTGAGTTGATGCACGATTCGAAGCACAACTGGACTTCCTTTGATCTCTACATCTTTTAAATGCAATGACTTGCTGCCCTTTGGATAGGATCTAAGGGTTCACGCTATGAAATTAAGACAATTCTGTCAAACAATAAATTCCTCACTACTGTGATCTAGAGTTAAATTCCGTATCTAATTTCTGCTTACTTTTTCATAGTCTGCCTCGTTGCTTCCCAACTCCAAGTCTGACTGATCACTGGAATTGACCTTGCCTGGCTGACCACAAAGCTTCGGATATGGCTATTTTAACTGTATACAGATTAAGCGCGTAGGAATAAGCAGCCTATATACGGCACCCGCTTACGAAAGCGCTATAGAAATTCACGAGAATTTACTTCCTTACTTACTTACGTTATGGTATGTAATTTTGGATATCATAGCTTTTGCATTGTTGTTATGCAGAGTGTGTGTTGAAAAACCACTCGACAACTGAATCATCTATCCGGGGTGCTATCTCCTCAGTTCTTAAATATGCTCCGTTCCGAAAACATGGCACTGGAGCCATGAACAACAACAAAGACAAGACATATTATGCTGTTGTCAGAAAGTGAGATTAAGCACTCTTTAATATTGTTGATAAATACTTTTAAGGAATGCGTTGCATTTTGCTGATTGTATTGTTAGAATTTGTCTGTGGGTAGAGGCTTGCGGTACGGCCAGTGATATGCATGCAGGGGCGCAAACTCCACTATGTCCCCCATGTCCTATTTTTATTTCTATTTTATTTTCTAAGGTAACCTCTTGCGGGAACTTCGTTTCTTTTGGTATCTTGTTATTTCCAAAGTATGATAATTGTAACCGTTGTTTGTTATTACTAAACATACCATTATATTAGATATTAATAATGAGCACATACGGCGATGAATATATCACATTTTCATGTTTTTATAAATAGCCTAAACATGATCGATGATTGATTTTGATTGATTATAATTTTAGTTATCCGCCTGTGTGTATGCTTTTTTTACTGAGGTGTCATGGCAGGGATTAATCTGTGGCGGGATTTGGAGGGGCGGGGGGCCCATATGGAAATGAAGACCATAGGTTAAATGACCTTTGCCCCAAGAAAAGGAAAACCATAGAGGTAAAAGGGTCCTTACCCCCAAGTTAAAAGGTAAAAGACGAAGCGTCGTGTTGTCTAACCCTCCTTTTTGGAAGTTGTTGCGCAACATTTTTTATGACACGGACATGATCAATTTTCTGGCCAGGTTTGCGCCCATGGTGATATGTGGATTTTGGTGATATATTTACGGAACTCCATTGCCTAGAACAGTGTCTCGCAAACTTTTTACCTCGCGGCACACTAAACAGAACAAATTTTTTTCACGGCACATTCTTCATAAAATTACAAAACCAACCAACAATTTATTAAATTGAGTGTTCTTTATTAAGGAACTGCCGGGTCTGCAGTCACATATAATGATATGTAGATGTAACAAAAGCGAAAGTAACGTTCATAGACTGTAGATTCTCGCCGTTGTTTTCCTTAGTGTCGTTTTCACCTTGCATTTTCTCAGATCTTGCCAAAAATTTATCCATTTCAAATTTCATAGGGCTAAATCTCGGTAAAAGCATCAAATTCAACTGTTACTATACTTATAGTTACCCTACTATTGCAACATCTCAACACATGCAATGTAATAATTTCAAAACGGTAATTGGGTCAAATGTATCCTTGCGCGCTCAGACGCTGTTGTTTTTACATTGTAAAGGTCGCAAGGACGGTGACGTCAACGAAAGACGTTAATTTCTGGCAGTTGTATCGTTGCGCGCGCAACGTTATATAAAAAAATGGATGTCCGATATATTGTATTGTAGGCTGTGCCGCAGGCTGGTGTGAGGTTCTATATATGACGCCATTTTTACACTTGCTCATCCGGCAAAATTTTTAGGAAGGGAACAAAAAAATTAAAATAATAGTAAAATTCTGAAATTCTTTCACGGCACAGCTGGAATCTCTAGCGGCACACTAGTGTGCCGCGGCACACAGTTTGCGAGACACTGGCCTAGAAGGTTAGTGTTTATTCAAGAGATGGTTACGACCTTTTTTGTTCGTCAAATGCCAGCTAAATTTTAGACCCCAAAAGTCGTAAACTCTCCCCCCCACCTCCAGGTGGCTAGAATAATCACTAGGTGTAGAAGGTTAAAATAAATTTGTACATTTTGCCTCATAGGCCTACAGCTTTTAATTAACTTGTTAACGTAACTGTTGGCAATTACTCGGTTTATGCAGTTTCTGCAATATCCCTATATGCCTGCGTCAATTTTGTTGTTTCGATGTCCTATATGATTGAAGTATATAATTTATCCAATTGAGATTCATAACTATATATTGGATATCTTTAAACTTCCATTATTACTACATATATTTGAATTCAGTGGATCATTGTGAGTTCGTAACGGTGTTCTAATGATATTTGCTACAGTTGATATGAAACGCGATGATATAGCCTATTGTTTAATTCTGATGTTAAGATATTTCAGAACAGATTTGTCCTAATTTCATTCGGTCATACAATGCTAGTGGCAGTTGAAGCGTGATATAGTGTTTGCTTTTTGTTTTCTGTGGTTCATTTCATCATATATTTCTTGTTTGATGCCGTGCTTGTCACGAATAAAGTTTCTCATAGTAGGCCTACTCAGTGTTCGTTTGCTTAACTTTGTTAAATAAATTAACATGTATATACCTGGCAAAAATTACGATTGATAAATGTTAACCTGCTAAACTTTTAGGCAATGTTTATAGTTAAACGTTTACTGAATTTTCACTTTAAACATGCACTAAACGTTTTATAAACGTTGCAGTAATTACGTTTAATAAACGTTCAGCTATAATACGTATACACGACGTTTACTGATCATCGTTTAAGCAACGTTTATAGTTAAACGTTTAGTTAACGTTTATAGTTAGACGTTTACTGAATTTCCATTTTAAACATGCACTAAACGTTTTATAAACATTGTAGTAAATACGTTTTATAAACGTTCAGCTATTCAACGTTTAGACAACATTTAATGTTAAACGTTTAGGCGACGTTTATTGTTAAACGTTTACTGAATTTCCATTTTAAACATACACTGAACGTTTTATAAACGTTGCAGTAAATACGTTTTATAAACATTCAGCTATTCAACGTTTAGACAACGTTTAATGTTAAACGTTTAGGCGACGTTTATTGTTAAACGTTTATTGAATTTCCATTTTAAACATACACTGAACGTTTTATAAACGTTGCAGTAAATACGTTTTATAAACGTTCAGCTATTCAACGTTTAGACAACGTTTAATGTTAAACGTTTAGGCGACGTTTATTGTTAAACGTTTACTGAATTTCCATTTTAAACATACACTGAACGTTTTATAAACGTTATAGTAAATACGTTTAATAAACGTTCAGCCCGTGAACGTTTAGACAACGTTTAATGTTAAACGTTTAGGCGACGTTTATCGATAAACGTTTATTGGATTTCCATTTTAAATACGTTTTAAACGTTTACTAAATGTTATAGGCTAACATTTATTCAACGTTTAATAAACGTTGCTGTGCCTACTGGGGTTGAGTGATATTTTGATACTGATCATGCTAAGTACAGATAATAACAATTTCCACGACGAATTTTCAGCTATAGGCCTACTTCACCCCTACAGTTTGGGTTCTCTGCTAATTTCTCATCATAGCGGGAAGCCAAAAAGTTATAAAGGCGCTCAGAACTTCTATAGCGCAATTTTGTTACGTACTGGACATATGTCAGTGATCATTCCAACTTAATGTAAGGTTTTCCCATACTCAATTTTGAGCGTTGTGACCGGCGCTGATCTCTGGTTTCTTAGGCATACAGCGACGCGGGTGGCACACACCTAGAGTAGGTTGCCGGTCAAACGCGTAGGCCCGCGCTTTACTTCGCAGCAAACGCTGCTCTTCAGTTTTGATGTTATAACCGCCCACCAGCGAGTAAGGCTTAGTCGACCTTAGGGGCTCCTTCGGGAGTTGAACCCGTTCCGTCAGCGTGTCTGTCCAGTGTGTAACCACTTCTGCCATCTTCCCGCCTTCCGACTTAGGAATATAGAAATCTCGGTTAGATCCATTAAGTCAGTCCATTATATAAAATATATGTATATATAATGTATGAACAATATTGAGTGCGATTAATGCGATTTTTATGGGGAAATTATTTTATTGCAAGCAAACCGTACCCCAGGTTTCTTTAGGCATACTCTCTCTTTCGGTGCTAATTGCGAGGCAAGGCGGCTGCCAGTATTCTGCAAGGCGTTGTACCTAAGTGAAAAACAGTCAAGGGACTAGGCTCAGTCCGTGAACGCGAATATTATATTTTATTAAAAATCTACAGTACTTATGAATTTTAATTATGAAAAATTGAATCAGATTCTCTCTATTTATGGCGGAATAATAATTAATAATAATAATAATAATAATAATAATAATAATAATAATAATAATAATAATAATAAGTGGATTTTAGTTATTTAGTAAGAATTCTCGTGCGTGAAGAATTCTAAAATAAGCGCCATCATGGTAATGCCCATTGAATATGCTGATCAGTCACAACGTTAAGGTCCATAAAGTCAATTTGGAATTGAACGGCTTGAGAAGATACACGCAGCAGAAAGAAAGCAAACATTCAGTAGGCCTACATTTATGGGTGTGATGAAATAACAAGCATTAAACCCTGAAAGACCTAAAAACCTAAATTTTATTTCTTATAAACTAATTTTTCCCCAGCCCTGGGCAGAAGTTCGCAGAACTCACGGATCATGCCAGGAAGGAATATCAAAGATTGTCTTTCACAGTATGTCATTATTATGTCTCGATTATAAGTAATGATTAGGTCAGGCGTTTTAACGGTGTGCGATTGACTGCTTTCCACGCACAGTAGAGCTCAAATTGCCAAAAGGCATACGGTATATACATGTACACGTTTAATAAGAGCATCGTGCTTACTTCATGGCCATGTAGAGAAAGTCCTTCATGCATTCGGGGTCGTTGAACAACCAGTTGACGGACTCCACTTCCTTCACGAGACTCTCCGGGGTCAGCTTGGCGAACCGGACGCTCTTAAACAGCTGGTAGGCGCAACGCTGTCGCCGCGGCGGATCGAAGTCGATCCAGCGCATCACCGACGAGAACACGTCCAGCTCGCTGTTCACGCAGATGTTGTCGCTGCAGAGGATCTTCGAGAGACGTTCGAACGGCAGGTAGAGGAAGTGCCTCGTCACGGACACGTCCGAGAAGTTTTCCAGGATGAAGTTGAACGCCTTGTCGCGCAGGTCGGTGATGCAGTTGTTCTCGGCAATCGAATAGTGCAGGACGACGTTGTTGACGTTAAGGTCCGACATGTAGTCGATGCACAGCTGCATCACCGTGCTCATGCCCAGTTCGTTGGCGCAGGCTAGAACCTAAGCACGTAAGTAAGTAAGTAAAACGAAATTTCTATAGCGCTTCCCGAAATCTCGGCGCAGTGCACCAGCTTATTCGCGAGCGCTCAATCTGGGTGAAAGTCATAGGCCGTAATCCGTATAGTCCGTGGTGGTCAAGGCATCGGAAGACGAACGACAATAATTGTCAGATTTGCCCTGGGATTTTGGGGCTAACCCACCTTTCTAATTATGGTCGGGCTGACCGACCCCGCTGAAAGTAGAAACAGTAGATTCTTGGCCGGTCGGCTCCTAATTCCACTGCGTATCGAAAGAGTTGATTTTGAAATGGTAGTTCAGTCGGACTCGTACGTTTCAACAAATCGAACGCTGGACCAGGAAAAGTGCCAAGCCTTGCAGGGAAGAGAATACGGCTATGCTAGCCTAACCTAACCTACGTACACGGGCGCCCACATACATTTTTTCAGGAAGGGCAAAACACATTTTAACACAATGGTCACGGTTAATATTTTAGCAAGGTTTTCAAATTTCACTGTGAAAATTAATATTGGTATTTGCGTATATTCCAGAGGGAGGAGCAAGTGCCCCTCTTGTCCTAATGTACGGGCGCCCATGGTTACGCACTAAATTCTACCAACTCACTAGGTACGTCATAACGAAGTTCTACTGTATATCTGACCTGTCCAATGATGTGACAGTTCAGATCCAGCTCTGTGGTGTAGAGAAAGTGCAGAATGGCCATGACGACATCGCTTCTGAAGTCGGACAGATCGAGCTTGATCATGTCGCCGCAGTTGTAGTTGAAGAACGTCTTGTTGAGGGCGTCGCTGTACGCCCCGAGCGCCACCCGGTGAGCCTGGACGCTGCCTCCGCTGGCCGTCACCAGGACGTCGCACAGCTTCTGGTCCTGCCAGGTGTTGTAGAGAAAGTCTAGAACCTTCCCGGCGCCCTGGAGATACGCCGCATTGTCGCAGCCTCTCGTTTTCCTTCGAGTCCGCAGCAGAGACTGTGTGGCGTTGCAGACAGGATCGTCCCCGTTGTTCATCGTAGTCCGAGAGACGCTTCTTCTGCTGTGCAGAGACAGTCCGGTCGGTAGACCTTTTCTGGGAAGTTAATCAAACATTGACTTGAGATGATGCAAGTAAACTAACGACAGAGTAATAGACAGATCGCATATTTTTTCACGCAACTTGTTGGTATATAAGACGTTTGTTATCTGGAAGTTCGTTCTCTTGTTAAGACGCGGCTTCGTTGGTTTGAGGTCTTGTTTCTTCCCGAAACGTGTATAGTGAATACCGAGCCAATTTGTTCCGTTCAGTGTTGCTGTTGGTCTGCTTCTGTTGTTTCGCCCGGTAATGGATGGAGACAATACGCTTCATTCAACAATAATATTCTACTGTGACGTCGACGTTATAATAGGCATCTAGCAACAAACGCCTACCATTGTAACGGATCTGCCTTCTTTAAAACGGTCAGAAATACGGGTAACAGCGTCAGGATATAATGTTATTTAGAGCTCGAAATCTTTAAGTCGCCTGGATCGCCCAATTTAACCAGTCGAGCACATCTATCTGCGCGATTGGGAGTAACTCGGTGGGCTCTCGTTTATCTCTAAAGCATAGGCAGGCCCACCCAGAGAGAGCATGGAAGGCAAATGCCAAATGCCCATGTAGGGGCCCGGCGATCTGTATGGGGTCTGGCCGCCTGGGCGGGTCCGCAAAATGTCATATCATGCAATATTATTTACATGTATTATTATGAACACGCTGAAGACAAGTGAAAAGGTAATCATCGCTTTTTCACACTTGATCTGTACGCCTATAGTTTTTTGAAAACCTTTGAACTTTTTTGAGGTCAAACTTCTAAAAAATATATACAAACTCTCAAACTTTTCGGACCGGTCCCGGTCGTGAGATTCGTCCAAAACCGGTGAGTAGTTGGGCAGTGGCGGTTCCAGGAATTCCTGGTGGAGGGATGAAAAATTATAGGAAGCTGGTGGAGGATGCAAAGTGAAGAAGAAAAAGAAGAGAGAAAAACAGGTCATTTTTGGTGTTTTGCCCATTAACAAACCTTGCCAAAAAGGTAATTTGCAGTATTTTTCACAAAATTTTTAAAAACTCACCGGAAAATAGGTTGAAAAGCAAAAAGGTCACCCGGAACATCCTGGGGATGCATCCCAGCCATCAACATAGTGGAACCGCCACAATTAGCGTCGCCACGGGGGCAACTGCCGCCCCCACCTGCTCCCAGACCACCTACCAGATTCGCGCAAATCCGGTAAGAAAGTTTTTTGTGGAGGGCGTGTGCATGGGACGCTGGGGTAAGTAATCTGACACGCCAGCCCCCTTTTGCCCCAACCACAAATTCCTGGCGACGCCACTGTAGTTGGGGGTAGTATTAAATCCAAGGAAAGCGCACAAGACAGCAGACTTTAAAGCGCTTGAGACGACCTTTTCTGCTTGTCAAGACTTTTGGCAGCAAAACGTCACAGCACGCCCCCCCCACTATTCTGAAATCCTGACTCCGCCAATGCGGACAGAACAAGTTGGCGGGCCGGGTGCGGCCCGCAGGTTGTGCAACCACGATATAAGAAGTCGGTGCTTCAAATGCCAAGCACATAGGCCTAGCACAAATCCATTTCAACGGAACAATGTCTCAATGATGCTGTAATACAATATATATAGCCAGTGGCGGCTCCACCGGGGGGGCCAGGGGGGCCCGTGCCCCCCCTATTGAGAGCCTGGCCCCAGTTGGGACCCTATACTTAATGCTACATACATTAAACAACAAATGGTTGGCCCCCATGATTAAGTTGCCCCCAACGGCCCCCCACTTGCCAAATCCTAGAGCCGCCACTGTATATAGCAAGTTAACTTTTTAGCGTCTGTAGGCGACTGTCAGTAAAGCTCTTTGCTTTTTTAGCAAATGAAAAGAACGTTTCAAAATTTCCCCCAATAAAAATCCTGCCTATGCCTGCGTAGAGCCGACCATTCAAGTTTTCATTTGTGCCCTTGTCTTTGGTTTCGCCACTCATACGGCGCTACATAAATCGGCCGATAAACATACAGTGCAATTCGACCCCATATGGGACGACTTCTACACTCTATAGTGTCATGTCCCTTTTGCATTCAGTTATTAGCCCCCTTTGAGCTTTAACAAATCAAAATCAGTTGTAATTAGAGACGTTTTGTAAAATCTTAGGACTACAGTACTGACTTCATGAAATTCACGCACTTTTCTCGCATCCTTAAACTGAGTGGACAAAAACTTGTTTCTTTAAAATGTTGCTTCATCTGCTGTCAACATACAATAGACCAGGATGCACAGAATGGTTAAAAGTACATTTATCTCTACTGATAAAAAAACTGGTGTGCACAATCTCACAATTAAAACCTCATTTAATTTTTTACAATTAATAATCAATTTTAAAAATTGCAACTTTTCACATACAAAGAACCCAAAACATTTTCAACATATTTAATGTGCATATACAGTAACCCTAACACAGTCAACCCAACTGATGACATACAGTATTCAAGGCAAATAAATCTTCAAACTGTGATACTGTATTAAGACAAGTCCCAAATGTGAAAGAATCAAAAGAGGACATACCAACTACAAAGGTTTCACTGTTTTCATTAGCAATGAATGACATGCACTGTACCTAAAAGCGTAAAATCCCATCTTTCCCTTTCAGAACAGTTATTTTGTCCTTGCCTCATAAGAAGCTGAACAAAGAGCTGGCTCTTCATCTTCATTTCAGTTGCAAATATTTCATTAGCCCTATGCATAATTTCAAGGCATTGTTCCCTACTATTAAATTAACAGTCTAAAAGGCCTGTCCAAAATCAGAACAATACATACAACAAGTTACTTAATCTGTAAACCAAAAAGCAATTATCAGTTGATCCCCTAACAGTGTTATTTCTAGGATTTGGATTATTTTTTTTGGGGGGGGGGGGGGTTGTCGGAATTTTTAAACCTCTGCCCAAAAAAGGCTGACAAGCAAAAAAATGTTATCAAATCCCAAAAAGCAACCAAGAAACCTTAACAAGTCTCCAAAAACCTCTGACAAGCAAAAAAGGTCATCCGAGAATAAAAGTTGGGGTGTCCTTCTTCACTTGGGGGAAGAGAGTGTTCTGAGCTAATTAGTATGCATTTTGTATGCATACCATTGTCGCATTACCAAATTTTGGGGGTGTCGACCTCAAATTGGGGGTGTTAGGGGGTGTACAAATATCCCTGTATCAAATATCCCAACCAACAGCTACAGCTCAGCTGAATTCACCAAACTGCCATTTTTCATACAGAAAAGTTGAACAAATAATAGAATCTCTGCATTCTACCACAGACAAAACCCCCAACCCATGACATTTTACATTCTGATCGTATACTTGTAACAGGAGAACGCACAATCTTTTCCGTTGCTTAACAGGTCAGCCCGCACACTTGATTACATATGCGCCCAAGCACAATCCACACGTCAAATGCCTATAAGCGCTCGTCACACAGTTCATGCATCGACTTTGCCGTGAGCAGCTCCCATGAGCGCTGGGTCCTGCGACGGATAATGAATGGACGGTGGACCGGCCGCGGGCATGCGATGATGAGGGAACGGAGGAGGCGGCGGTCTCATAGCTCCCGGTGGCAACATTCGCATGCCTGCACACAGCAACACTATTTACCAGTCATGAGCGATAAGATATTCAAAACACCGTGTCAAAAGCCCTGAAACTATTATTTCAGAAGGCTATTTTAAAATGAATATTAAGCAAGTTAAGTAGAGTAGGTAAGTAAATACAGTAAAATGAAATTTCTACAGCACTGCCCGTAAGCTTGGCACACAGAGCACCAGCTTATTCACAAGCGCTCAGTCTGGGTAAACTCCACAGTCCTCAATCTGTAGTCCATGACGGTCAAGGTTGTAGATCCAGGTAGGCAGTCACATGTTCATTAAAAACCGACAGACATTAATTATACTTCATTGCGGCAGAGCCATAGTTAGGGTTTTCGGCACCCAGGGCAAGATTTTTATTTTGCACCCCTAAATTTCGGTGATGACTTTATTTTACTCCTCACAAAGTTTTATTAATCCTATAAAACTATAAAGCACTCTATTTTCGGGGTGATGGTGCCGGGGCGACTTGCCCCCACCCGCCCCCTAACTACGGCTCTGCATTGTGGCACACAGCACCTGGGAATCACTGAAATTCAATTTGACTGAAGTGAATACCAAACCTGTGATCATCACAGGCCTATTCCTCATAAATAATAACATATTCATAGATTAGAATTTGCATAGATATCTCTAAACACCGTGCACCAAATGACAACACAAAACACATTAGATTCTATTTATTATCTCTCACTCACCAGGATGAAAAGGCATTCCATGTGGTGGCGGTGGAGGAGGTCGTCTCAACGGCCCAAGAGGACCAAGAAGAGGTGGTGCAACCACAGGTCTTGGAAACATCGGCATAGGCAGTGGAGGCATGGAATAAGGTGCTGGCATTGAACTAAGATTAAAGAAATCTTCAGGAGGAGGGGGCACAACTAAAATATTGGCACAAAACAACGTAACAGTTTTACAATAAACAAATTTTCAAAAATTTTCACTAATTTCAATATTTGAATATGGCAATGCCTGGCTTTGATAAAACCTTAAATAACTACAACACTTGGTCATACATATTAGCATTCCACAAAGTCCTATATATGATAATAATAAGATTATCTTGCATTCAAATCACATAAAAGTAAAAACTTACTGTAAATTATGTTCGTGCAATTCATAATAACAGAGGCATACATTTTTTTACAATGCTGAAAGACCATTTGCATTTGCTGCACTGTGAATGTGCACTTTAGAAATGCTCGTAGTAATAATAATAATAATATACAAATTACTTACTCAAAATCTTATTGCAAAGTAAAAAGTCACAATGTTTCATACCATGTGGCAAACCAGGAACAGGTTCTAAACTCTTAGCGGATTCTTCTCGAACAGCTGTGGTTCCTGACGCGCCGTGCGATTTCCCCCATTTAACATTCAGACGTCGTCCTTTCAGAATCAACTTGTTAAATGACTTTTCAGCCGCCAGCTCCGCAGATCCACGCGAGACGAACTGAACGAAAGCACACTGCTGCTTCGAAGCAACTGTTATGCTTCTCAGTTCTCCATACTGGTAAAAATGATCTCTGAAATGTATCACAACACAAGAACCTTCAGCTGAGGTAATGTGTGTGGCGAATAATATCAAAACTGAAACTTGAGTGGCGATTAAATTTCTAAATCGAATACAGAAAACCCATCTGCTTGTCATGTGCTGCAATGCTCAGCAAATTGCAGAATCTGACTTTCACGTCTGGCAAATTAATAAAACAGCAGATACAGACAGATCATCGATCAGTGTTCATTGTTCAACATACCAGTATTTTTGTTGCCTGATATAAAAGTAATTTTTTGCAAAAGACCAAAGTAAAATATTCTATCTAGAAGAGTATTTTAAAACAGTTAATAAAAGAAATATGTACAATGTAAGAAATTGTGATAAAATATCCATCCCATTTGCAAGGACTAACACTAGGATTTTTACAATAAAAATACATGGCCCACACATATGGAACAATCTCCCTATTCAGATTAAAAATATACCAAACCTAATGCTGTTTAAAAAGAGACTTAAACAAATAATTCTACAGGAATAGACAATTTCTTACTTTAATTTAATCTATAGTTTACTTTATTACAAACACTTATATGCTATGTTTGTTAATTTTACTTAAATTCAAATTATGAAACTAATTTCTTAATTTATGTCTGCTATCATTATAAAATTTCATATGTACTGGTTTACTTTCATGCAGGATCCATGATCTCTTCAGTAACCATTTCTTATTTCTTTCTCAACCTTCTGAGTAGTTACAATATTATTATTAGATAAGTACATAGGCTTATGTATATGTTATTTTGTTTATCTTTTATGTAAATTGTGGAGAAATTATGGAGAAAAAAATAAAGAAGTCATGTCAAAATAAAAATGTCAAAGGCAAATCAGTGACAATTCCAAAGTGGTCATACCACCACAGTTTAATCACTGAAACAATACTAACCTCAAGTCTGATTCGGTAATTTGGTCACCCAGGTTACCAACATAGATGGTTGTGATGGATTTATCCTCTGGCAGATTCAATTTTGGCATTTCTGAATATCTTCTCATTAATTTGTCGGCAACAGGATCGTTGATACCATAGAATCTGTCTTTGATATTCTGGTCAGCTAATGGATCGTCAGGGTCAGTTGGCTTCTCATGTCTACAACAACATTAGCCAACTCTACTTCAGTATGGTAGGAGAGAGAGATTTACATAAACATACCACGAACTTGTCCACCCACTTTTAAATATATGGTCTTGCCTAAATTGTCACACTGCTCATGGCAGATCAATTAAACAAGTTTGATAGATAATATTTTAACCACACAATGCTTGCAAATGTGAAAGACGAAGAAAGATTAGAGTCAAATATACACAAATATAATAATTCTACTAAGTGTAGAGCCAAGGCATAAAAAGAGTTAGGCAACACTTATTATTTACATGGGAAAATTATCTATGGATAATTTTCGAGCATGAATGTTGTATTCAGTCATCAAAGTAACACTGAATTACAGAAAATAGAAGAAGCAAAACTAGGATAAATTCTGCTGACAAATTATAAACACTCAGAAGATGCCAACAAACTTTTGCAATTGATGCAAACTCTACTCACCTGTAAGGACATTCCTCTCCACGCTTGCATTCTCCTTTCACCCAAAATGAACAGATGTGCGGCCGGTTCCTTTTGTAGTATGGAGCTGTCCGAGCCAGTTTCAACAGCATATCGTTAGCCGGAGCTTTCCCTAAAGTGCCGACTGGATTGGCGCCATCGGAATTGGCAATCTTAATTAACAATTCAAGCAAGCCCTGAACACGCTCTACAATTGGATATTAATAGGTCAAAATAATTAAAACCAGCATATGCATTCCAAAGTAATAAAATCTGAATATATGATTTGAAAATCCTCAATAGGGTTACAAAGTGAAAAATGAAAACAGAAGCCTACCGAGTATTGGAAGAAAAGTATTGAATTATGGTTATTGGTTATGCTTCCCCTTCCTCTGAATTCCATTATTTGACAATGACAAACTGTGAATTATGGGAACACACAAAGGCAACTATTACATCTTTACATTCCACCTGTTGTGTATGAAATTTCACAAAGAATTAAATTTTAACCTCTCTTTCAATATTTTGCATTTGATATTCCTTCCCAACATCTGATTTTGGCATCTCATCCTGTAGCTTTAATGCTGCATCGCGAACCTGAACAGGAAGACCTAAAACAAGCACAATGTGTGTTAAATATGAATCAATATCATGACATTTTTCTAATAACAATTTCCTAGTTATGAACAGCAAATCAACTGATCATTATGGCAACAATATAATCCCACCCATCTAAGACAATTAGTGTCACAGTTTTACATCCAGATACTTCTATTCAGCACGCCTAAATGGCTCAAGGTCAACTCAGAATCCCAGGGACACTATTTCCTTATTTAAATTAGTCGGTTCTGAACAAAATTTGAGAAATGAAAACAGCCTCTCGAATATTCACACATAAACAGGAGCAAATTACATAATGCTCCAGCCAGTCAACTCATAGTAACATTAATGCAAATTGAGTGCTTACAACATGTCATAATTTCAAAAAGAGCCAAATGCATGGATATAAAACTCACCATATTCCAGATCTAAAAGACAAGTTTGGCAGACATTTTTCGTCTTAGCACAAGTCTGGCAGACTTCAGTCTTCTTAAAACGCATCCTAGCACCTGGACACCATCTGAACACCGTGAATGGTCGTGCACATGTTTTACATTCCTTTCCAAACTTTTCTTTTGTCTACAACACAGATATGTCTATAACCAGTTTTTCCAGTTTTTTAGTAAATAGTCTTTAACTGAGCCTACTTCTTTCTTATTTCCTGATTATACGAAAGTTGCAGAGTAATGCCAAAAATGGCTAAAACCAGTTGAAGAAATACAGTCAGACCTAAATAGTCTATGATTACAATTAATGAAGCACAAAAATCTGCATAGATTATTATTATTATTATTAGCAGCAAGACAACATATATAGCGCCATGTTGTAATGAAGGTCAGTCAAGGGTGCTTTGACAGGTGTCACTTGAATGAGATGCTAAACAAGCGAGTCTTCAGATTCTTCCAAAATGAGATAACAAGTGGATTCCCTCATGAAGCCGATCGTTCGCCGAACTTGGCTGTCTTTGCTGGAGGTGGAACAAGTAGCTGTGCCCGACTGCTTGATCAAAGTTTGTAGCATCAATCATTCAGCGTAGCTCTGGAAACAAGTGAGGAGATGTAATCAGGACAAAATGGATTGTTCAAGGCCCGCTAGGTGAGCTGGCATCGCTTGAAGATCATGCGCTCAGGAGTTCATAGCCAGTGCAGCTTGTCTCTGAGAATAGGCATTGTACATAATCATTCCAGCCAGAAATCAGATGTACATGAAAGTTCAGAACTGATTGTAGTTGGTTTAACTGACTGCCTCGAAGGCCAAGCAGTACATAATTGCAGTAGTTGATCTTAGGCAGAACAAGAGCATGCATGAGCTGAACAGCAACGGATGTTGGAAAGTAGCATCGTACGTCCTTATTCCTTTGTAGTTGGTAATAGCAGTTCTTGTTTAGGTGGCTTATGTTGTTATCAAAGGTTAGTACTTCATCAACAAGGATACGGAGTAGATGAATAACCGAGTTTGGAGCAATGTCTATCCCATCAAAGGTGAAAGGTATAATCAGATGTTTCAGCCGTAGGAACTCTGTCTTTGTGGGGTTAAACATAAGGCATGTAGACATGTTACAGTTTGAAATTGTAGACATGTTACAGTTTGAAATTATAGCATCGAAACAACATAACAGGGAATATACAAGAACATCCATATATCTGTATGAACTTACCATTCGCACATATGGGTTGTCACCGAGACATGTGTTGCATAGAATTGGAAAGTCCTAGAAATGAAAAGGCTAAAGTCAGCATATGCAATAATCCTCACTTGATCCCAGTCTTTTACAAAAAACTTAGTCAATTGTGAAAAAATTACTTTCTAATGAGGATCTTGAACTTGCTCAATGGGCTCACATACTAGATCAGAGACGTTGACTAACGATCAGTTGAAAGTTTGATAAATGGAAATCAAGGATTTGTGTAGCAGGTTATAACTTAACAAAAGAGAAATCATTCATGGATTCTGTCAATACCTTATGGAAAAAACATATTAGGCTAAAATGCTTCCTCTGGTACATGCTCTTAATACAATTTTCATTTCTTCTAATGGGTGTGAAAGGGGTTCACACAAATGAATTTGTTAATCACCACAATGAAAACTTCACTTATGACAAACACAAGCTCATCACTATTATTCATTAGATTAGTTGGTTCATCTCTCACATATTTCGATCCTACAATGCACATTGACTCTTGGCTGATTTGAGGCAGATATTCAGCTCTAGACTCACAAAGCAAGAAAAGAAATCAAGACAATTTGTCCGATGAAAACTGGAAAAAATCTGGAAGTTGATGCCTAATACCAGTATTTTGCACATCTTTTTTATTCTGGACAGTTTTAATGATAAATTAATCTTTGAGTCTCCTTTAGATTCTTGTAAAAGACGCTTATCTCTTTCATACATCTATAGCGTTCAGTGAGCAAATTCAATTATCATTTCTAACGACAAAACAGACATGAAATGGGTTCCCAAACCTTTTTCCTAAAAAATAAAAAAACACTGGACGCACTTTATTGACGGCCGCTAAGACCTAAGGGGCTGTCCATTAATTATGTCAACATTTTTGGGGCAATTTTTAACCCCCTCCCCCCTTGTCAACAACTGTCGGTAGACGTGGGTGCGAACTGGGTAACCAAAAGTAGTCCGTAAACACAGAAGAAGTTCCGTTCAAGGCTCCATAGAGACAATAAAAAATAGAACATTGAATATATATATATATTCTTCGATATACGATCTAAAGTTAAATTTTGAAACCGTGTGTCTAAACAGGCCAAGTGGCTGCATTATTATTAGAATTAAAGAGAAAGAAAATGAAAAGAAAGCGCTACATAGACCACGTGTAATTGTGCTATAAGACTAGTGTGCTCCTATTTGCGTGTCTGTGCTTTGGTTTGTGTGCTGCAGTCACTCAATGATACAGTAATACTTCGGCCTTAGCCCGCGTACTGATACATTATGACATTCGCCCCCACGTCTACCCAACTGTCAACTTTCACTGACCCCCTATAATTATGAATTATGTCAAAAACTTTTGACCCCCCCTCCAACTAAGATCAGTGACGGTTCTCCCTAAAAGTCTAGAAGGTTATTATTTTTGCGGCGATGACCATTTTCCCATTCTTTTGTTCTTCAAGCGTCATGTGGTGATGATGACCTTGTTTTTGCCTATCAGGCTTTTTCCATTGTAATAAATAGTATTCCATGAAATTTTCTATTTTTTATCATTTGTCAAAAATGATATTGTTAACGTCAACTTCTCATGAACCCCCCTCCCTCTGTCAACAACTGTCAAACTTTTTCAAACCCCTCTCCTTATTTTGTTGACGTAATTAATAGACCTCTCCTAACGGCAAAGATGTCACTTTTATGACAATTGGTCTTCAAACAAATGATCTAAGCATGGACATTTGTAGTCAATTGTATATTAAGATTTACTGACGGATCTTAAAATTTCCAGTGAAGATGCCATATATACAAGCAAAACGACAGTCTCAAGAACCGAACCCTGCCGTGTACACCATGCCATACCATTCTATACTATATTCTACAATATACATACACTTTCTTCCCAAGCTTGTCGGCTGTAAATGTTTGCACTCTTTGACATAGCCATCTTTTTTATCACATAAAATAATTCAGCTTTCAAATTTATTTAATATTAGACAAAAGCGTGAAATTACAGAAAAGCGGAAGTTGGCGGCGATTAGTGTTGCGACTGTTGCCGCAGCAAAACACGGGAAATTTTAAGAATTACATTTGAGTTTTACCATTAAATAAAAATAATAATGTTATTTAAAGTGGTTTAGGAGGCGGATGACGCGTCATTATTGTCATATCTATTGTCATTATAATCTTGGGAAAACTTCGAAAGTTGCCCAGGGTGTAATAGTATCGATGCGAATTTTATGATTAATTGACTGACTGAACGACTGGTTGTTTACTGAACGAAAATAATGAGCTTCAAAAGTCATTTATCACTCTCATGATGATAGTGCAAAATGACTGTAATCGCCACACCGGCTCTACTGCTGGACCCTAGCTATCATATAAAACGACCCATTTTAGGCATATTTGAATGATATTTCGCACTGGCTCTTGAGTCCTGACAATTCATCCCACTTCCTCAAGGACCGCAACACTGACTTTTTTGACTTAGGGTAAAAATGGCGGTCGATGTATCTTTAGATAATTTGAGTTTAATTTCGCCGAGTTTAGACGACTGCGACCAATTTGGGGGACAAGTAGGTCAAGTACTTTAGGATGTCAGCAAACCTGTGCATTGTAGCGCGTAATCTATAAATACTACTCCGTGTATTGACATCGCGTGTAGTGACTAGTGACTTGATTTATATGAATGACTGACTGACTTTTATTTAAACTCAAGCGAAACATTTTTGGTCCATTCAGTGGTTTTCACACAGGCTTACTTAGCCTCCTAAACCACTTAAAATCACAACCACATTATTATTCTTGTTTCATCAAAAGAAAAATTTGCAGTTTATTGTTATCGTTTTATTTCAGTAATAGTAAGAATCAAAGGTGATGATGGCAGAACCAAGGTTTTTGGATCCAAGCACCCAGGCGCTCCCTTCAGGGTGGAAAAAAATTTATGTGAAGCGACTGGCTGGTAAATCAGCTGGAAAATATGATGCTTACATTTACAGGTGAGTACTAGAATGTCTTGAGGATGTTTTCAAGTGGTTCTTGTTGAGGAGTTCTAAGTTGCTGTACTTTACTTAAAACTTATGAATTTTTGTATTTCATTTGTTAACTTATAGTTTATATTTTTATCTCGTACAATTTTTGCTTAATTGTCTATGGCCACTTACCCTCCAAATTTCAAGGCTTGAGGCATCATCCAATTTGCAGTCTTAACAGCAGGTCATAAGGTAGGTGTGCATGTATGCACGTGTGTGTGTGTGTGTAGACATAAAACTGTTTAGAAGGCTCATAGACCCTCTGACTTATTGGTGGTCTGTGACAGTAGCAAAATGCTGTGTTATATGCTAGCTCCTCTGAAATATGATGACAATGTCTCTTTTAGTAGACTTCTATCGCAACTTTGCAACCAAAGGAAAATGTTTTTTATTATGTCTGTTCTTTTAATTTATTGCTTTGTTCTATTGTTTAGTCCTGATGGCAGAAAACATCGATCAAAGGCAGAAATTTTGACCTATTTAACAAAAACGGGCACTGTGGATCAATACAATATAGATAGCTTTGATTTCACTGTTCGTAGTGTATCAGTTGCAGAGGGCGTAGATTGTTCGAATAGCAGCACATCTGATCTGTTACAGGCAAAGGTAAAGATATTGAATAGAAGTTCATCCCAAGAAAATGTGCACAGAAAGTCACAGAAGAATAAAGTCGAGAATGGTTCTGACAAGCATAATAGCAGAGAAAAGATCAAGCGTTTTAGTCTTGAAAATTCTGACAGTTTTAGTGTTTCGGATATTTCTGAAAGGAAGAAGTCAAAGAAACCAAGGATGTTAACTGTTTCTTCTAATAAATCTAAAAAGCAGAATAAACTTTCAATTTCCAATTTTAGCAAGTCTAAAGTTTTCTTGTCTGCTAAAAACCTGAAGCATTCTTCATCGTTTAAATTACGACAGAAACTTAAGATTAAGTTGAACGTTTTGCCTTGTGTCAAAAGAGAAATTACATTTACTGCCAACAGTATGGACGAACTCACTTCTAAGAAGCTGCCAGATAATGGTTTGGATACTAAATGCAACAAATTGTTAGCTGAAGAGTGGTTAGATGACAATGCTTCAGAGCGATTGTTGGATCGGTCTGTGTGCCATGTTTCTTGTGAAAGTGAAAGTCCTGAACTGTTCTCCGATATTGAACATAGTCAAATTTACAATGATCATTCGACATTCAATTGTGATGAAGATCAGAAATCAAATCAATTGAAAAACTTGGGAAGTGATTCCAATGTCAACAACTCAGTGGATGGCATCTCTTCAGCAAAGACATTTTCAGATTTGGAAATTGCACCCGATTATAATTTGCTTGGTGTTGGCAGCTCTGTGGGTAATCCTGTTCTGGAGGAATGCAGTAATAGCAGTTTGGTACATTTGTATGCTAATAGTAAATTGACTGAAAATAATCAGTCTTGTCATAGCACTGACAATAAAAATGTTTCAAACCAGTTCACAACATTGAAACAAGTACATTCCGGTTTGAAGCAGCCAGTACTGGAGAGATGGATCCCACCACAATCTCCTTACAATTTGGTAGAAGAATCACTCGGTGGTAACCCATGGAAAGTCCTGGTTACCAGCTTCTTCATGAATTCAAAGGAAAGATGCTTGCCTGGTAAATCTGATTTTTTGGATTTGGTTTAAATCTTCTTTCTTTGTTTATGATCACTGCTTTGTCTAATAAATTAGTTTAATTGGTTGCATGTACCTGAGACCTGTACATTTGTCTAAGCATTGTTAAATGTATTGTTTTAATTCCAGAAATATTAGACTGAGTTCCATAAAATTATTATAACCATGTTTTCAATTGAAGCTCTTATTATTTTTATGTTTTGTTTGTGTTTGCTTTTCTTCATACTTACAAAGTCTGCAATGATTGTTGGATTATAATATATAATTATTAGTAAATAAGTATGTGAATTTCATAATATATTATTAATATACAGTACTATGGCTATTTTTCATTTCATTTGGCCATAAACTAGTGTAATGTAATTTATGACTTTGTGAATCTTGGTTAGTGTAATATAAAATTTGTATGTAGTTGTACTAGATCGGAAATTTTCATTTAAATGTTTAGAAAGTGGACTTCCAAGGAGAACTGTGCGACGATTCTTCAAGCTCTGTCCAACTCCAGGGGCTCTTCGGCTGTTGAGTACCAAGAAAATTAGCAAGATCTTGAAGCAAGTTACACTCTCGGAAGACATTATTGTCACCATAAAGAAGTTTTCTGGTTTGTTCTCGGCTTTGTACAGTTATTTTAGTCTTTTATCAAATAGTCTTGTATCAAATATAATACAATTTCCTTACAGGCAAACAGTGGAATTTATCTTTGAATGAACAGAAAGACAGAAGCTGTAGAAATCAATTTTTAAGATATTTTATGGCACTTGTGTTGCTTATTTGGTAGTGATATCAATTGTTTATATTTGTGTATTTTAATTTTGGGGCACATATGCAGAATGATAGAGGACAGAAAGATTAAAAGCTCTAATGTTTGGAATAATGGAAGGTGCCATTAAGAAAGGAAGACCACGCGAGGAATGGTATGACAATATTGAAGAATGGCATGAAAGCCGTTTACAGAAACTGAGTCACAGGGCAATGGTAAGGAAAGAATGGCAACAAGCTAGAGATGGCATTACCCACCAATGGACGATGAGCCTATAGTCAATATTGATGACAACAACAGTGTTGGTGACAACGACGATGATGATGTGTTTGTTTATATTGTTTTGTTTGGCAGAAGATGATGATGATGCTGATGATGATTTTAATTGTACTGTTTTGTTTGACAGAAGAATATGTTACAGCTAAGTGGCAAGATCCTACTGCTTTGTATGGTGTTACAAGTTACGGAAAAGATTCGTACAGAATGTTTTGTGTAAATGAATGGAAGCAGGTATGCATTTTATCTAGCTTGGTTTACAGTTCCATTTAAAAATAAATTTGACAGCCGTGTGATGAGATTGGCGGTGGCGGTGTGTTCTCTGTCCAATTGATGTTATGTCACTTGGGAATGAGATGAGTGAGGAGATTTTCCATTGCCTTCTTGACAGGCTTTTCGGCATGAACAGCCTGTCGTACACTGTAGGTTGCTATGCAGTTGCTAAGGTCAGATTTGAACCCATAACTTTGATGGTACTGCAGCAGCTTCACCACTACTCCACTGTGCATCCTGATCATGTTAGCGGTGTACTATAATACAAGTACTGGTAGGAACCTAATAATTTGAAAATACAGTATTTCTGTATATCCATGGCATTTAAATCACTGTTCCAGATAACTGTGAAGAAAAAAAACAGTGCAGTTTTAATTTGTCATTTAAATACCGGTACGTCTAGTGTCTTTGTCATAATTGCTGACAAATGCAGACTATTCCTGACAAACATTATAGGCATATTTTCTGTTTTCTTGTAATTTAGATTGCTCCAGAACACCCAAAATTAAGGATGTACCACAAATGGCTGTGGCAGAACCATAGAACCTTGGGAATTAATTGATTGAACTGATGGACGAGTTTCTGACATGAGATGATCATCGTCTTGTGTACTCAATGACATTGTAAAAAAAGTACAAGGACTTTTGCTGTCAAACTCTGCACACATTTGTGCTGGTAATTCTTTTATTTGCAGCTGACTTCAATTAGTGTATCAAGCATTTTGTCTATTTTGCATTTTTGTATGTTTTATGCCAATCTAAATTGATATTTGAATGATAGCAGGTATAATTTATTGTTGTATTTGTTAAGAAGTGTTTCAGTTGCAGACATTGTCAGTAAACTGATAGTTCAAAATATCTCATATTTGTCGGCTTTATTATTTTTTGTCTTGATATACTTCAAAAATTGGAGCTACGGATTATGAAAATGAAAATATCTTTTTTGGCACTTGAGGTTATTATTTTCAGATCATCAAAGCTTATTTACAGCATTCTTTATAACATTTTATTATTCACTTGACTTGAACAGATTAAAGAGAATGGTTTGGAAAACGACGGGATGTTTTAGGGTGGATTTTTGCTTTAATTTCATTCTATTTTATAAACCTATTTTGTGGTTATTGAATGCATCACCCTGTACTTTTATTGTTGGAGGATTAAATTAATGATAACCAAAATGTATAAACTTTAATAAAGTGCTCTTTTACTTTATATATCACAATCTGCCTGTGATGGTCATTTCTCTTGGTTTGATCATCGTACTACGGTATATTGGTTTTTGCAATGGAGCTTTGCAGAAATACACAGTGGTATGGAGTGTTTTTTAGGTATGTTGCCTTTGGTTTGAGCTGTTGTGTGTGTGTGTACATTTAGATTGTAATTAAAATTTAATATTGTTTCTAGGCACTTCAAGGCCATAGATATAGATTGAGAAAGTTGAAACATAATAATTCTCTGTTGCACAAGTCAAAATTGCAACAGCCATGTACAGAAGTTGATAGAGAAATTTGTTATTTTTTTCTCCTAGTCATTCGTATTTTACTGAGAACTGGTTTGGTGATTTGGTCTGTAGAAATTTTCTGAGAATAAAATTTCTGAAAACTGGTTTTGTTTTTTAAAATTTGATGTGTATCATTTGCACTATTGAGTGAAAATGATTTTGTCATCTATTCATTGACAGCCTATTATTGTTGTTCCAAGGTTTGCTGATGGCTATGATCTTGGGAACCAAATATTTTTTTCATATTTCATGTATTTGAACAAGAAATTCAGGTGCACCCTTTCCTTTAGAAATGAGGTTAACTCGTGCAAAGCACAGTGTTTCAATTTTTTGCATTTCTTAATAGAAATCTTGTTGGCATTGGGGCAAAGCTGTATTAAAGCTCTGACATATTAGTAATAGGCTAACTATGGCTCTTGCACATATAAACAGAAGAGTACATTTTAAAAGTGTATTCATTGGGGTGGACTATTGCTGTTATCAGAGGCGTAGCAGCTATATGGACAACCTGGCCAAATGCCAAGGGTCCCCGTCACCCCCGACCTGCAAAGGGTCTCCGACCCGAGTCACTCAACCCTCTAATAGGGTCCAGTGTGCAAGACCGCATCATCGCATCTGGAATTTACGTTTGATAAGAGATCACTAAAGTAGCGGAAAGGGCCCCCTGCCCGTTTTTCGCCAAGGGCCCCCGAGCATATTGCTTCGCCACTGGCTGTTATTGTAAAACTGTTGATAAAAAGATTAGAACATCAATTTTCGGGGTCCTGTTGTGTACCCATTGCATTTGAGCCAGTCTGCCTATCTGGTATATTGCCATATGAATAATGCAGTGATCTTTGTGTTACTGTTACCTATATGTAAAAGAATTTTAAACTACATTAGTACATCTGATTGTGTTTAAACACTATACACTGTAGTTGATTCCACAATTATCAGAAAATAAAACATTGCTTTTGTCGGCTTTCAGTCCATTTCTCCTTCCTTCAAGATGGCTTTATCATATGAATTATGCATTAATTTTCATGATTTGTGCCAAGGGGCTGTCTATTAATTATGTCAACAATTTTTGACCCCCTCTGCTCCCCTTGTCAACAACTGTCAACTTTCAGTTACCCCCTATAATTACGTCAAAAACTTTTGACCCTCCTCTCCCAGATCAATGACAGGTCCTAGTAACAAGGTTATTATTTTTTGCAGTGATGACTATTTTTTCACTGTTTTGCTCATCGAGTGTCAAAATGTGGTGGTGATGACCTTTTTTGCCATGCTTTTTTCCATTGTAATAAGTAGCTAGTATTCCATGAAATTTCCTATTTTTGATTATTTGTAAAAAGTGAAATTGTTGACGTCAACTTCTCTTGACCCCTCCCCCTCCCCCTGTCAACAACTGTCAAACTTTTTCAACCCCCCTCACCCCTAAATTGTTGACGTAATTAATGGACAGCCCCTAGATACAAAAGAAGAAATTACTGTAATAGCTAGTTGAAGCAACGGTAACACACTATAGTTGTGTCCATAGTTGAGGGGAAAGAAATCGGCCTACTATTAAAATAGTATTAATACTACTACTTTTTAGGCCATGCTCTTGCATGACTTTAATAGGCGGCAGGCCAGCCCAATGTACGATATCTTCTACCGTCACATAGGGGCCTACCGTAGTTAAATATTTAAATGTGAAATATCCAGGGGCCAAGACTTGGAAAGCTGCCTCTCCAGTGTACCCTCCGATTGCGGCCATGCTAATGCAGTGGCGGCTCCAATTTTTGGCAAGTGGGGGGTGGCGCGTTGGGGTGGCAAGTTCTAATCATGGGGACAACCATTTGTTGCTAGGTATGTAGTATTAAGTATAGGGTCCAAACAGGGGGCAGGCACTCAATGGGGGCACGCCCCTCTGCCTCCCTGTGGAGACGCCACTGTGCTAATGTGCTTTTAACTGTGGACTAGAACGTATTTTCTTTCGTCTACGGCTTATAGCCTATCAGAGAAAGCAGAACAACTAGATTTAGGTTTTTGCTGATTCCCAGCCCGGAGATTGGTTGCTAAGTTGGTAGTTATTGATCTAGGGAGGGGCTCGTCCATATAGTACGTACGCAAAAAATACATATATTCAACCTCCCTCCCTCGTTGCACACACCGTAGGCCTACATACGCAAAATCTCCATAATCCAACCCTCCCCCATCAGTACGTGCCTATTATATGGATGGACCCGAACCATATAGGCATAGGTTAAGGCAGCGCAGTGTTGGAGTTGTGAAATTTGAGCTGGAGGGTTGAGAACTGAAATTCAATGAATTACAGAAGCTGCATGTACCCGATATGCGATTTTTGGGAGGGTTGCAAAGTTATCTGGTGGTTCAAACCCAACCCCAACCCCCGGCAACTCCAACAGTGAGGCAGCGACCAATATAGCCTTAATTAAAGAGGTCTAAAGGAGTTGCATTAGGCCCATGGGCGTAAAACACGGGGGGACGGTCCCCCGAATAATTAGTTGTGGACAGAGTATCAATTATCCCCTAATGTTTTGGGCTATATGGTAAAAAATTATATCCTACCCAATGATGTTGATGCCAGAATTACGCCAAATCCGCATTCTCTCATTTCGGATGACCTTTTTCTTTCTTTTTTTCTTGTCCGGGTTATCGGGTATTTGGAGAGGGGAAAATATAAAAATATCAGGATGACCTTTTCTGCTTGTCAAGACGTATTTCGTGGGCGATTTTAAGTCCACACCATAATATGCAATATCCCTCATAATGGAAGAGGATTTTTTATATTTCTGGGGGGGGGGTCAACTTTTAAAAAGTTATTCTATCCCCCCATGTTGACGCCAGGTTTACGCCTCTGATTAGGCCAACGAATTGTATCATCAATGTGTGATGGTTCTATCGCTGTCTTCCCATTCTCCAAGTCGTGCTGTCAGCAACCGTTCTCGTCAGTTTGCGCCAATCTCATTTATTTCGTCATTCGAGCGGTTCCTTCGTTCAGCGACGAAATCAGTGGACCGCAACGAAGGCGTCTTGCGATAAAGTGAAGGTCGTGCCATAATGAACGGGGCAGGTCGGAGTTCACGTCGTCTTTGACGTCCGCCGACCGCAGCCGCGATTAGACGCGATCACTCGACGCCGCGGCCATGGGCTTCGATTCCCGTCACATCTTCATTCCATTTCCCCGTTTATCGTTTCCGTCGAAAGCCACGGTAAATGATTAAACACTGTCTGCACGGGGCGCTTGAATATAGAGAAAAACGCGGATCTCTCTCGTCTAAATAGAGTGACCGACCAGCAGCGTAGTCTCAGTTTTATATCTACTCCCGGCCGGCCGCGGAGGGACGGGAGGGTCGACCCGTATTTCCTATACTAGAGCTTCGGAAGAAAGTCGTCCTCGCGTCCGGATAGAACGAACGGATCAGATAATAGAGACATCGATCCTCAGACTCGGTCAGAGAGCGACAATTTCAACAACAAGCCAACTCCTACGTACATTCATTTCGATCGCTAGTACGATTTATGGCACTGTATGTGTCTATCTGTCTTGTCTGTCTGTCTGTCTGTCAGGGGCGTAGCGACGGGGAGGGGGTATGTCGGTATATACCTCCCCCAAATCAGTCTACCTTATAGTTTTTTATGTGATTTACATGTGGTTATATGTGGTTTATATAGTTAAGATTTATACCCACCCGAAATATTTATACCCTCCCAAATCAAACTCCTGGCTACGCCACTGCTGTCTGTCTGTCTGTCTGTCTGTCTGTCTGACTTGGCTGGATGGGAAGAGACAGTCAATGCAAAACTTTGTCAATGCCGATTTTTTGGGAGAGGGATTTTGAGGGGGATCTCCACCCCCTAACAGGCCTGCATAAAGCGCTGCTTAGGATATAATGCCGCAGAAATACGCCAAATTTCATGCATTTTCACAACCAAGCGGTTGTAGAAATATTCACAATAAAACAGGGTGGTACCGGTGAATCCGGTCTTGTTGGCCCACCCTGTTGTTGCTATATTAGTTGTTGTGTCTGTTTAAAAATGCGTCCGTCAAAAGACGATGGGCGTCTGGCTCCTCCCATGGGCGTCCGCAGAAATTTTTCCAGAAGGGTGCAAAACAGGGTCTTGTGACGAAAGAAATGAAAAAATTTTCCACGGGGGTGCAAAACAAGGTTTTGTGACGAAAGAAACAAGTAATGTTACTATTTTCATGACTCCACATTTTTTCAGGGGGTGCAATTGCACCCCCTTGCACCCACCTCCGGAGCCCATGGCTCTTCCTTTCTCATCTGGGCTTGTCACCGGCTATGGCGGAGCTGTGGTTGTCATGCTGCGTACCAATCATACAGTATATACAGTATACTGTATGATGTATAGTGTATATAGTATGTATAGTGGTTTATAGTATGTTTGGCCTAGTCAAGATAACGACCGATGGAGCTACACATATTATAGCTGTGACATAGCCAGCATCCCAAAATTATGGGAACACCAGCGTATACAGACAACTCCATCCAATCCGACAAGGGCCCCAGAGGCGTAGCGACAGAGGGGGTTATATCGATATATAAACCCCAAAAAAGGTTATCTTAAAGTTTTAATGTGTTTTTAAAGATTTTCAACGTTTTAAAAGATTTATACCCCCCTAATCGCATTATGCCCCCAATCAAATTCCTGGCTACGCCCCTGAAGGAAACCCGAAGAGCGACGTTAGCTCTTGTAGCGCCATCCGGGGACCGCCAGATGCTAAAAAGTTTTGGCTGATATTAGATCAGTGGCGAAGCCAGGGTTTTAGAATAAGGGTGGCACATCGACATTTTCTGGTTTAATTAAAAAGTATCCGACGAGGAAACAACGTCGTCAAAGAGTTAGTTCCTCACACATTCTCATAGTATCTTCGATCATGCTACCTACCTACCACCCACCCTACCCCCAAATACCGGTACCTCAGCGGTTTTTGGCGAATCTCAAGACTGGTCCATGGAACCAGAACCAGAATAGGTGTCCGGTCCCCCCCCGTGGCTACGCCCGCCGATGTGCTAGGTGCAGATATCACGAACTCTTGAGCAATGCGCCTCCGAGTTCAAAAATGTGGGACCGGTCAACTCAACTACCCCTTCTTCCGGTCGACGACCCACCCACCACAGTCCGGTCACAAAACAGTGATGATGATGATAACGACGATTACGACGACGACGACGACGACGACAAAGGCATTATGATTAGCGCATTCATTACGCCAAAAGGCCGGACGCTCCGGCGAATCGGCGTGTGCCTGTCAGATTTGAGAAAGGAGGCGTCTATTAGCTGTGACAGCGGTTCGCTGCTGCTGCTGCTGCTGCTGCTGCTGCCGCTGCGCAAGAATAATTTTCGTGATGTATTTGCTACCTGTAAATTACATTAGCGTCGGACGACGACGACGACGACGGGGTCGTAGTTGCCGAGCGGGGAGGGGAGGGGAGGGGCGGAGATAGGCGGCGACGGCGGCGGCGGCGGCGACTGATTGCGGACGCCGTCGCCGCTTACTTTTCCCGGTCACGGCCTTCTATCAATCGCTCGACCGTGCGTCGGTCTCATCACGCCGCCACGTGACCGGAATTGTCTCCAAGGGGCGAATAAAGGGCCAGCCGACGGATTAAGATAAGAGGAGAGCCGGACACGCTATAGAAGATGCAGCGAGCGCCACATAATGCGGCGCCGGTCGCAAAACGAAGAAGGCGCCCCCGTTCTTCTCCTCGGACGACACGATGACGTCACGGCAATGAATCAATCGAGTGACGCACTGTGTTCGCATTTCGGAGTAAGACCGTATAGTGCCGGTTTTTGTGCTGTTCCATAACGTGGAACAGTATTGTAAAAACTATACAAACGAGATGTACTTAAGTTAGCCTAAATCAAATCGGATGGCTTCTATGCCTAGTCATAATATTAAGCATTAAGGCAAATGGATAAGTTTTGTAGTGAACAATTTTCAAAAACTCAGCGAGGACAGATTACTTCCACCCTAAAATAGTTTACTTTCAGAATATATATATATATATATATATATATATATATATCGACAGTGTTCAGTAGTGGGAGCCATATTTCATCTGAATTCACATCTCAGCAGAACTAATTTCAAAAATGTATAAAACCTAAATTTAAGCAGCGATGTTCTTGTCTTAATTCTTTGGTGGTTATTTTCATAGTAGCGTCAATCTCCTTCACATCAACAAATACGTGAAACGCACGTTTAGGTCTATGATTATTTGCTTGGACCATTTTCATCTAATGATTTGAAAACTATACAAAAGGCACTTATCTCAGTTGTTACAGAATGTTTTACTGTGTCAAACAGTACATCAGGGATAAAAATACATTTATTCAGGAATACAGTAGACCCAAGCAACGGAAGACGATCTTTGAAATTTGAAAGGGCTTCAATAATTTTGCTCGGAATTTTTTTAAATCGAATCTTAGCTTAATAGCTTAATACAATATTATAGAGAAACTTTCCTCAGAAAGTGCACGGGAAGGACTCCAAGCCCTCCGCAATACGGCCGACATGCGTCTGTGATCCAGAGTGCCTGCAGAGGTGTAGAGAAATGTCTGTACTGGAGTTGTCACACTAAATCTACGTAATGGCGTATTCATTTGGCAGCGTCAGTGTCCATCTTGCAATGCAGTAAGTTTATTAATTTGCAGCGGTGTTAGGCGATCGGCAACGAGGACGGCAAACAACGAACCATGCAGTAGGCTGTTCATGAGAATATCCATACGATGTTTTACCGAGTATGACAAAACCGTCCGATCTCGTTGTGCGTTCTCGCTTGTGGTATAGCTATAGCCACTAGGGCCAAATCCGGCCCGCCGAAGGGTTTTTTCTGGCACGCGGGACAATTTCGAGCAACACAGAAAACCGGCCCGCCAAAGGGTTCGTGTACAATTTTGAAAACTGGGAGGTTTAACCTATTCATTTGACTCAAAGTAATGCGTCACGGGCGCGTCGATAACTGCTTTATACTTGCAGTAAGTCTAGATTGTCTAAATTCGAGATTAAAACGTAAGACTCATTTCATGTCATGGCAAAAGTGTGTTTTTTCGTGAATCTCGTTCTAAGAGTATAACGTTGCCGCTGTTTATGAAACTGCAGGGTAAGTTTATACCGAAACGAGTTTTTTTCACAAGGAAGTCGCAAGAATAAAAGTGCACACGGGCCAGCTGCGAAGTGGCCCAGTTTTCATCACGGCCTTTCGCAGACGGAGATTTTGTTAGAGATTGACGCATCTCACATTTGCCCAGAAAACGTGTCTTTTCAGGTTACTTTGTCAAGAATGACAATTCAACGCCGAGTTGATTTGCAACAGACGTTACTGGCAGTTGATTGGCAGATTAGCTAGGTTATTTTTCAGTAGCTTTTGGATGAAAGCACAGATAACACTGATACTGCACAGCTCTTAGTTTATAAATCTGAGAAATAACTATAAAAAACATAAGCATTACCGGTAGTTCATCAAGCATTTATTAAAGTTAAACCTGATTTATATAAATATTATAAATCATATAAAAATGCATTTTCGAAATTCTGGCCCGCGAGTACTCAGGAAGATACGTGACACCGTGTTGCGGGGTTTTTAATGCGTCATTTAGCGTCGCTGCATATCTGTCGTCATGTCAGGAAATCTAATACACGTTCAAATTACCGATTAGTTTTATATAGCCAGGATTTGAGGGTATACATATTTATTTGGGGGATGGCTTAAATCTTAACTATAAACCACATAAGCCCAAATTAACCACATATAAATTACATAAAAAACTTTAAGGTAGACTGATTTTTTAGGGGGGGTATATATGCCGATATACCCCGCCGTCGCTACGCCCCAGCCAGTGTTCGAGAATTCAGTGAGACCGGTTTCAAAATTTATCAAAATTCACGAATTTTACGTTGGCTTTAGAATTCAGTAAAATTCAGTAAGCGTCAGCAATACGGTAACTTTCGTTGTTCAACGCTGGAGTCGAAATTAATCGCCGTTAATTAATTTAAAAAACTAGCTAAAAATCAAGGAGCTGTAACTAAAATACACTGTAACTAAGTAGCCCAAAGACAGGCAAACTAACGCTGCAGCTGATTGCCAGCGCCTATATACTGTAGTTACTGACATTGCGTTAGCTTGATTACAGAAGTGACTCGTTTATATCTTTGTTTGAGTTATTCAAGTCGTTTTATACAGAGATTTTAACATTCATTTACAATGCGTGGAACTGAATTTCATGGTAAAATTCAGTCAATTTGTTAAAATTCGCTCAGGTCCGTCGGAACGAGTTTTTAGCAGGAGGTGCATTTTGTTGGTCAGTTTGTAAATTGGTGTTTTTAGTTGTTTCTCATTATGCATCAGACGCAAGGGGTGAACTGCAGCCATAACTTTTGCCTTCCAGGGGATGTAGTGACCCCTCTAAATTTTTCCAGGTTCTCGTTCGTCAGAACGTCGAAGTTAAGCAACGTCGAGCGCGGTTAGTACTTGGATGGGTGACCAATGACCATCCCATGTCGTGGTGCCGGCGGCCAACCAAGCCGTTCATCGCTTAAGCGTCGATAAATTGGTAGTAGCGTTAAACTGCGAAGGCAAAACGCAGGTCTATAGGTAAAGTAATGGCAGCCTACTCTAGAAGTAAGTCACTTGCGTCGCTGCCTGTCTAGTACCGGAGATCAGCGCTGGAAACCCTACGCTCGTTCGAGTACGGTATTACCTTTTCTTTTATAGCCTCCTCTTTGTTCTTGTCGTGTGGATTGGATGCTCTCTTTAGAGACAGAGACAAAGACATGCAGATTTTTCCGTATCGACTTGTCAGATAAAGTTTCATTCCGCGCTCGAAGGTCCACACCAATAAGTTTTCAACTTTTCCAGCATCAGATTCCATATGCACCCATCTTTCAAGAATTATTGCGAAGTTTCTCAAGGTATGAAAAAATTGGACAGACCTTTGGAAAACCGACATGCTTGAATGTGCACGTACGCTTAACTCGCTGTTCTATTTGGAAATGCCTGCCAAAACGCCGATATATACATACATATATATATATATATATATATATATATATATATATATATATATATATATATATATATATATATATATATATATAAGGGACTAATGAACGCGACTGGAATTGGAGCCAGTGCAGCGGTTCCAAATTAACGACAATCTACCGACGTCTCCGAAGTGTCATTGTCCTTATCGGCAGCTCCGTGGCGCATCAAGAGACGACTTCGGCGGCGGCGGCGGCGGCGGGGGGTGAGACAAGGAAGGCAGCAGCGGCGTCTATTCTGAACGCCGAAGAAGAAGGGGCTAGACGCAAAGAGCCGATCATCAGAGAGGGAAAGTTTCTGCGGACTGATTCGGAAGTGTAGAGTCGGAGGAGGAGGAGGAGGATTAGGAAGAGGACGTGTGACCGGTGTACAGAACGTGGCGCGTCTATTTCCGGTTGCGTTTCTCCATTCGAAGTCGCTTCGGCTGTCGCCATTAAACGTCCGCCGGTCCATTGGTTGTGCTGCCGTGGAACCCGTCGTTTCTACGGGGGCTAAACTTGCAATCGCTATTAATTTAACGCAGTAGAAAGAAGCCCCGGACAGCGGAACGGTTGGACAGTGCATTTGCATGCAGAGGGTAAACTGTATGATCGAATATGAGTCTAACAATAAGCTTACTACTGGACCGCTTGAAACTTCTGCCGTTCCGCAGAGGCATCGTGGCAATGTTCATGATCCATTATACTGTCTCAGGTTTTCCGTGTCCTAGTATATACGTTTTTTTCCTTTTCCGATCTAATAGACCTATACCGGATCAATTATTTTAATCATCTACTTATATTGCGCCTAATCAATTAATGTTAGCAAGCGCATTACAATTAATGTCAATAATTATTATAAGCACAATTAAACAGATCAACTGTTTACGAAAAGCAACGGGCGACTTTATGTTCCGTAGCGCTGGTGGAAGGGCGTTCCAGGCATGGGGTCCAATATACTTTTTGAGTTTCTTTTTATTATAGATAATTAATTAAGATATTAGGCCTAACGTACGTCCCGGGTGATACTATAGGTGTCCACAAAATTTCTACGCACAGTGGAGAACAATATTCGTGCAATAACCAAGAACTTTCAACAACAGATATAGTACACAACATCGATTACTGAAGTCGCCAAGTAAGAGATTCGAACTAGTGAAAATATCTTGAAGGAAATCCCAAAATTAAAAAAAATCAAAAGCGGGGCGATGACGAACACCTCAAGTTTCCTCGTCGAAAAACCCCTCCCCTGATTAGCTTCACTTGACAGGAGGAGGGACCAACGCGCCAGCCAACGGACAGACGTACTTGCGCCATTCATAGACCCGAAGCCACGAAACCAGAGATAACGTGTAAACTTCGAGCAGTTCCTCTGTCGACGATCGTCGTAATTAATGACGACGACGACTACGACGACGAACCATGCTTGCGTTTGCGTGTTAGACATCGTCGTTGTCGACGGCGCCACCAGAGGACGCGACTGATGTCGATTGGCAGAGTGCGAGCGGCGTCTGCGTCACGCTTCGTTGGTCGTCGGAATCGCTTTCTTTAACGCCTGAATCGTCGTCGTCCGTTTCGAAAGCAGATCGCGCCCGGTTCGATCGCGAGGCTCCGCTGAGGAAAATTAAACTGAGCACAGTTCAATGAATTTTCCCCAATCACTTCATCACCCGAAGAACACATATACACAGCCGGCTATATCGACGCTTAGAGAAATAGAGAAATAGAGACAGACAGACAAACAGAGACAGACAGACGGAGATGGAGAGAGACAGAGAGAGAGAGAGAGATAGAGCGACAAAAATAGGGTGAAAACAGACAGAGAGGCAAAGGAATGGATACCGAGGTGGGGAAGCAAGTGGGGATAGAGGTTAGGATTCACAAACAGAACCAGAGGGTGAGGTAATAGAAGAATGTAGGCGCCGAACGTTAAAACAAAATACTGAATGAAAGATGGAACAATTGGACAATGTTCTTGTTTGTTCACGATTATTCTTCCTTCTTGTTAGTACTGAAGAGCAGAAGTCGTCGAAATGTTGTCTTTTAGACATTAATCTCGCATCGTCAACAGCTCAAAAACAAGGGTGCGATTTTTTACGCTTCTCTATATCAAAAACAAATACTTGAGTTGGAATTCTCCAACAACATGTATAATAAAAAGAGACGCACGAGGAAGATGAGAGAGAAAGAGAGAGACAGAGAAAGAGACAGAGACAGAGACAGAGACAGAGACAGAGACAGAGAGACACACAGAGAGGGGGTTCGTTAGTGGCATTGGTATGAGAGTCGTGAGACGTCGCCCGATGATCGCACGTCGTCTTTTGCTTATGTCGTATCCACTGTTTCGTTCGCTGTCCTACAATCCACGCTCGGCCCTTGGGAACCATAGAACATCCGACGCCTTCTCTCGAAGTTCCATCTCCTATTGAGGCCGTCCACTGGGCTCTGATCAGATTAATGGCTCTTCTTTCGCAGCAGCAGCAGCAGCGCAGCAGCAGCAGCAGCAGCAAACGAGCCGCCTGCTGCTGCTGCTGCTGCTTCTGGATGCCTGGAAGTCTGCGCACACGATTGCGCGGCAGCGTAACATCATAATGCGTTAACTTAAACGGATTTGACTGTATTAGATCATGCGTACAGTTCGACGCTTCTTGCTGAAGGTCGAGGTGATGATGTTGCTATACTGCAGTGCCATCCGTCACCATTTGGGATAAACCTTTATTAAGTATCTTAGCATGGTTTCTCATAGTGTGAATGACCATAATGGTTACAAAAACCGTGCATAGACAAGTTAAACAGTCTGCTGAAAAGGGTTTAATTAACACGTCTAAGTGTTGTTATGAGATGCTCTCCTGGTTCTCGATTGTACTGATTTACTTACTTAATTTGTTATGAGAGTTTGTAGTCTTTCGTTGTTATCTTCCTGAGTCCTCTTCCGGTTTGATGTTGAGCTTAATGGACGTTCTGAGATTATATTTTATTTTAAATTAACGAAAACATTGTCTTCAATACAACATCACGCTGCGAGCCTCTCAACAGTGTGTAATCAATATAAAAAATTGTCGCGAGTCAATTCGGATCTGCCAGATGGATGACAGGCCACTAAAATTACTTTAAAAATAACTAACTCTATGTTCTAAATTAGAATGTGCAGAGAAAAACTAGTGAACTGCTCTGCGAACAAGCATGATAAATGGCCAAAAAGTTTTGGATCGACAAGTTTCTCGAGCCTCTCTAGAAACTGCTCTTAGAGCGGTGAATTCTAGCCGTTCCTATTCAATTTGAATAATTTCGGATGTTGGCCAAATAGGAGAAACACACTTCCGCCAACGTCATGTATTAAATGCCAGGTGACATCATATGCCACGTCAAAGAAAACTACGAAGGACTTGACCTGGTCCTCTCTCGTCTTTCGGTTTCCTCATGTCGAGGGGACATCAACGATGACTTAGGCTACTGGGGGCGGTGGGTGTATTTTGCTGCTGTCATCCTGCTTTTATACACGATCATTCCAATCACTGCCATATTTTATCATCAATTGAACTTGCTTCTGGATTTTCCTTGCCTACGTGACTATCCGTTGTCTTTTATTGGATCTTTTTCTAGCTCAATATCCTGTGGTAGTGTGTTAGCAATTTCTTTTTCCTTTTTCGTCGGCATTCACAGGACGAAACTTTGAGCAGTTCTTATTCAGAAAAAGAAAAATATTATTATTTCGGTCCCATTTTCCGAGAACGCTCTCAGCTCTCTATTTAAAAAACCTCTTCACCCATTCCTCCCGTAGCACTTACATGGCAAGCACAGTACAGCACAAAGCAGGTGCTGATTTAATCTACAGTCTAATCTTAAACTTCTATAGCGCCACTTCATAATGCACAGGAGTATCAACCGATGGCACACCAAATCCAAATAATTAAAGATCCAGGTCAAATCCAGGGTATCCGGCCGGACAAACGGTTGACAGTCTATGGTGGATAAGCCATGTCAAAAAGATGAGGTTTTAATATTAATCTAAAAATCTGCAATGAATTTGCAATGCGCACATGAGGCTGAGGCTGAGGCTGAGGCAATGAGTTATCGTGCACAGGTATCGTGCCGCTGAAGAACTCGAAAGCTTCATTTAATTGTGCGACGATTCTCTCCTGTAGAGTGCGGACGAACTTTAGAGCGGAAGACGTCTTAGTGAACGCCCTTGCGCAACGCTGTGTCGTCGTCGTCAGCGGCGGCGGCGGCGGTGGCGCCCCCTTCTTGCAACCGAAGTCGTCGCCTGCAGCCAGCGGCAGAATAAGCCGCGTCGACGCCGGGATAATACAAGAGGTCCGCAAATGACCCTGCTCCACCCCACCCCACTCTCCCATCTCCCTCCTCCCCATCTCCCTCCCTAATGGCATGTGCCGCGTGACGGAGTCGGAGGTCTGTATTTAAAGGAATTGCGCTCCTTGTCGAACGCCGAAACGAAACCAGATGATGCGACCGCTGGTCTCTCTCTATTCGGCAGCCTACTGATGCCGCTGGACGACAGACTTCGAACTCTTACAGACAGCAGAACGACTCGTAAGTGAAGAACGTCATCCAAAGTCAATAAATTGCTAACTCATTCAAACGTTCTATGAACTTGGAGACTGGTTTTCACTATATATATATATATATATATATATATATATAAATAAAAACCTTTACGGCATGCAGCAGCTGGCAAGAGACCTCTTTCCTTTTATGGGTCCAAAACTCAGAAAGTCTTTGATCTTCTGTCTTACAAATCGTCTCATTCTCAGTGTACTCGGCTAGAAACATGTCTCTGTCTGCAAACTTTGCCAGCTTTTTTGCCGTTGTTCCAAGTTCCAACACAAGTTTTATCCGCTAGGTCTATTTCATTTTACGGGAATAATTATTAGTGTTTGTCTATCCGATGCAAGCGAAGCTGTTCACTAGCTCCCTTTGTGTCGATGTTCTCAGATAAGATTCGATTGGCGAAGGCACTTCGTTCGCATTCCAGTTATCGTCAGGTTCTCAGTAATCGCGCATCTCCGTTTGGACGCTAGACGTGAACAAGATATGATACCTTTCAAGGCAAGTGTTTGTTTTAACTTATTTGACTAAATAATAATAATATATAATAATTTACTTTTTATTAAGAACTTAAAAACTCACTTATTTAGAATGAGCTACTTGTAATTATTATGTGTGAAGCGCTCTTGTCGTGGGCCTTAGCCCTGCTACTGCGCTTTAAAAATTGGCCTGGAATAAATAAATAAATAAATAATACTGAGAATTGGTATAGAACTAGAGTATTACAAAAATCCGTCCGCAAAATATTAGGTTGATATAAGAGCAGTGGCGTCGAGAGGAGTGGAGGGGGTGCGGAGCAGAAATCTAGGGGTGACACCAAACAAGGATGATCTTTTTTTTGCTTGTCGGTATTTGAGAAGGAAAAATAAGAAAGATTTAGAAGAGGTCCCAAGTCTAAATGGGTGACACCACGATTTTACCGCACTGGGTGACACCAACCCTAGCGACGCCACTGAGAAATCCGCCGGGGTCGGTAATGTGAAGATTGTAAAGACCGTAGTGACGATTTTCTAATTTTTGACGCAGCAAGCGTTAAGTCCGTCTTACGCTATATAGTTCCAAATACAACGGTCGATATAGATCATCAAATTGAATTCAGTGCGCATGTCTAGTGCTTTTTCAAACATTGCAGCTGTCAGTATGTCAACGTTTTATGAAGAAAAAGCTGCATGTAATTTAAATTGAAATCTATGATCAACATTGTAGATATAACCAACGAAAGATGGCGACCTAACAGTATAGGGCATAACCAACGAAAGACCAGTTTAAATGTTTTATTTTCTTTATTTTTAGTTCCATCTGTAGAGTTCTGATTATTTTGCAGTTTTGCTAATAAGGACTGTAGGACAAACCTCTAGGAAGACGTTTCCCATAATTTCGGAGAAAATATGAACAAAGTAAAAATTAAAGCAAAATCGTGGACGAAATTTATTATCCTTGCTATTCGAATATGACAGACTCGTTGTAGAACATTATTTTGTCAATGTGTTCGTGCGTTACAGATACTTCGCTGTGTAGTTCCCCAACTGCAAATGCGACTGTTTTGCGGCCAGCAAACCATTCGTTCGCATTTGCGATAACTGTCAACACACGTGGATTGTACATGGTACGACTATATATATATATATATATATATATATATATATATATATATATATATATATATATATATATATATATACATGTGTGTGTTGTGTTAAATTTTAATACTTTCGGTACTTCATTCTCGAGAAGGAACGAAGTACCGAAAGTAGTAAAATGTCTGGAGATACAGATAACCAGTGGTGGTTCCAGGAATTCTTGGTGGGGGATGAAAAAAATTTATTGGAAGTTGTTGGAGGATGCACAGTCAAGAAGAAAAACAAGAAAAAGAGAAGAAAGGTCATTGTTAGTAGTGCTTTGTTCACTAAATGTTAAGAAACCTTTCCAAAAAGGCCGACAAGCAAGAAAAAGAAGGTCATTTGCAGTATGTTTCACTAACTTTTTTAAAACTCACCGGAAAATAGGATTACAAGCAAAAAAGGTCATCCGGAACCCCGGTGGGGATGCATCTCCAGTCATCAACATGGTGGAACCGCCACTGCAGATAACTTATAAATTATATATATATATATATATATATATATATATATATATATATTGCTACGTTACGTGTGTGAATGTATTGCGCATGCGTTTATTATGGTTCTTGTTTGTTGCATTCGCTTTTATAGAGTTAATTTAGCTATCACGCAACGAAGGTGAACAATCCATTGCGTCATTCAGCAATCACATATAGCACTAGTTTGTCTGTCTGTCTGTATGTCTGCTGTCTGTCTGTTATGTCTGTTACTTAGTTAATTTAGTTACAGCTCCACGATTCCAATCATTCAAACTATTGTGACTGTTTGAGTTTCAAGTTCAACTAGGCCTATTGATTCCAAATGTATCCCAAATGCTTGCCCTTACGACTTGCTGACGGTCAATGCAAATATAGGGAACCTTGGAAATTGTCGGTATTTCAAAATGGCTAAGGCGGAGGGCAACGTAAAGCAAGCAATTATGAATCACGTCGTCTTATTCAGCAAGCTCCGCCCATGATTAAATTGCGTTGCTTAGCGACGATTTTAAAATGACAAAATGCCTCGTCCAATGAAGACGGTGCTACAACGTTACGCTGCGTTACACACAAACAATCGGAAACTAGGCCTATATAATATTACATAATAATAGTCATTGTTGTCTGCTTGATATTGAATTGAAATTGAATTGAATTGAAAACATCATTTATTTTTTCAACTTCATACAAGCATTGACATTAACATTAAACAATATAACATGATCATGTTAGATCGACATACTGGTTGTATAAACATTTAAACTCATGACTGAACACTTAACTAAGTGATATAACATAGTAAAAAATACATATATTAAACAGTCGACCTTGAGCTACAAAATATGTTGATAATTGCCGCTTATCTTCTAATATTTGTTACTCGGCGTATTTAATTCTTCGTCGTTTGCTTTCTGTGAGACAGCTCATGTTTAGTAAAGATCTTGACGTCTCACCTTACGAATTTGCGAAAACCAAATATGCGCATACCTCGATCTATATTATGCATTCATACTTACCTACCTACCTACATACATACATACATACATAGGTCTACATACACAGGCCTACAGTACATACACAGTAGTCCCTACATACATCTATACATATATAAGCTTACACGCAAACGCATGCATATATAATGAGCATGGAGAGCGCCACAAACCAAATATTGGGTGGGCCAACATGGCCTGTTTGAAATTGGACAATGCAAGGACTAGTGCTACAGTAGGCTATAGACATGCAAACATTCAGAAGAGTGATGAAACGATTTAAAACCACATATTCTTGTGTCCCCATCTTTGCTGTGTCAAATTGTACTAGAATTGTCAATATATTCTGTCTCAATTTTTGTCTAGAGCTCTCGAAATGCCACGAAAA
Organism: Metaphire vulgaris; assembly: GCA_018105865.1. NCBI lineage: Eukaryota > Metazoa > Annelida > Clitellata > Crassiclitellata > Megascolecidae > Metaphire > Metaphire vulgaris. Next base: position 7,483,345 of record CM030845.1, on the reverse strand, counting down.
ATAATGAGCCATTTGAAACGACACTATACAAAGTCTTTCAGAAATCTATTCTCTGTCAAATGTCTAAAAAATCAATCGAGAAATAAGATGACGCTTAAGAGAGCTGGTTTCTTCTATTAGGCCTACAGGTTTTATAGACCACAAAAATATTATAAAATTGATACCCTGTTTGAAATTGGACAATGCTAGTGCTACAGTAGGCTATAGATATGCAAAAATTCAGAAGAGTGATGAAACGAATTAAAAGTGAATGAGGTGTGAACATGTGAACTAATGAAGGCAGAAGCAGTGAATACAATCTCTCAACAGTAGTAGCAATGCTGACTACACCACAACATTTTAGTTATTTTGCTATCGATACCAGTTATTGAATGGAGAGAGATCATCATCATGGATCTCTTGCGCACATTGCCAGGTAAATCGTAAAATTTACGAGGAATGAGTGTTTGTAACAGGCGTTCCTCGTCTAGGTATGTTTGGTCGTCTGCCCTGAAGTTGCGGCTTGGATTAGCGTCTCCGAATAGCAGCGCAGACGCCGAATTGTCGAGCGCCGAATTGTCCGGCGTCGCCGTGACTCTTAACGAACTTTATTAACGTATACACGCGTCCGGGTTCTACCGATGCTATAGGGGCTACGTACGGCGGACGACGACTATTGACAAGTCTTGGCCGGGGAGGGGGTTGGGATTGGGATGGGCGTGGGGGCATCGACCCACAAGCGGCGGCGCCGTATCTCGGTGTCCCGCGCGATTGTCATTCAAACGGCGTCTCTGGTAGGGAGACGGAACCAGCTGCCACGCAGTCCCCGAACGATCATTCCAACAAGCGGCAACACCGCCAGCGACGATCGTCGAGTATCAAATTAAGCGCTTTAGGGCCGCCGACGCTTCTCGCCGTCAGGGACCGGCCGCCGCCCCCGCCGATGCGCCGCGGTGGCGCAGATTTAACCCGATGCCTCCGGGAGACCACCGCCGCCGCCGGCCTCGCTCTCTCGCACGACCGAAGGGGAATCTCGTTGCTGCGCTATACGCTCCCGGTCCAACTCGACTCCCCCTGTCCGCCGACATGGCGTCCACGTAGTCAACCGAAATTAGCGTTGCCCGGGGACTTATAATTCACAGGCGTCGACGACGACGACGACGACGACTGCGTTTCGCTTCAAATCGTTTTGAAAATGCCTCTGAACGTTTTTGGGCACCGACGCCTTTAAAATTCATGAAACCAGCGCCGCCGCTGCTGCTGCTGCTACAACAATCAAAACACGCCCCTTCTCTATGCATTATGCATCGTCTTCGTTGGTTAAGGAGAATTCTATAGAAGACCCGTTTGACGGACACCAGACATGATTCCTCGGTGAAGACTTGGTAGGTCCCCATACCTCTCTTGAAGTCTCTTTACCTGGTCGAGAAGTCGATGCAATTACTATAAACAGATAGGTTAACGAGATGCACAGTGCATGCGCACCGCAAAAGAATACACGAATCGTCGCTTGGTCGGTTTTTCATGTGTCTATAATGAACTGAATTCCACAAAATAGCCATAAGTCACACATGGCAATTCAAACGTAAAACTGTTCCTCAAACGCTTCGTTCTGTCTCCGTCCTTCCATCTCTGTTTCTGTCTCTCCGTCTCTGTTTCTCTTACCCTCTTTGTTTCTATCTCTCTGTGTGTATGTGCGACTCTGTCTCTGTATTTCTGTAACTGTGTCTATGTCTCTGTCTGTATGTCTGTCTGCCTACCTGTCTGTCTGTTTGTCTGTTTGGTGCTTTATACTGACCTCTGTGACCTAGTCAGGGCCACTTGTCTGGGGCTCCGATCCGTCACAGGGCAAAATTCGGGTCCCTGATACGAGTCATACGAGTGTCTCAGCCTAGAATAGTGCTTTTTCGAGCGTCAGAATACTGTATGGATCTACTCTGATTCCACTAAGCAGGCCAAATGTCGTCTTGTATGATTGACTATAGCCTCTACAGCTTCTGTAGGAATTTCCACTAAGAATTTGTAACGAAGTGACTATATGAAGTCGTAGTTGTATTGAATTTTATTTATTCCACTCATAGATCATAAATTTGCATCATCTAACAGGGAAATCAAGTCTTCAATGCCATCCTTTTAGCATGACGAATTGGTTCGCTTGCATGCAGGGTGCGATTTGTAGGGGAAGAGGAGAATCCCCCCACTGCCCAACTACACCCTTCCCTACTGCTACATTGCTACATCCCCCAGAGCTACATCCCCACTGTTACATTTTCTCAACATCCCCCCAAGCTCGACATGTTCCCACCACTGTTCCAGGTCACAAATCTAACCATGCTTGCATGACTTGCCTAGAAAGTCTTTCAAGTGAGTCGAATTTTAAAAAAGTGAATCAGGTTAATCGTAATGTATAGAGCGAAAATATTTCAAACCAAAATAAAGTTAGGCTATTTATATTATTATATTATTGTTGCTATTATCATTTATAATTAAAATAAGTATTAATAATTATTATTGTTATTTTGTATTTAATAAACCGAACCCAGCGAAACTGGCATGTATGAAAAGAAAACGCTTATGGACTAATTTCTTTGAATAAGCGAACTGAGTCGCCTACTTCACAGAACTTGACACCGCTTCAAATTAACTCTGTTCGGATTTTGCGTCTATTTTTCCAGTCCTGGACAATCCCGGGGGTAGTTCTGCCCCCTACCTGCTCGGAATGCAGGTCGAAGTCGTCCAGCTGTGCACCGTGTTCGACATTGCCAGCCTGATCCTTTACGGAACGCAGGCGACGCCGATCAGGCTGAAAATTCTCCTCGACCGTCTGTTCAGCGTTCTTCAGCACAAAGAGGTACTCCAGGTACTGCATTCCTTCGGGTGGACGTACGAAGACTACGCCAGAGGATACATACTGCAGGTGAATTACCATACTGCTCATAACCAATAAAAAGTGTAATAGGTGTAGATTTGGACCAACAGCAGCAGCAATAATAATAATAATAATAATAATAATAATAATATAGTAGTAGTAGTAGTAGTAGTAGTAGTAGTATTAGTAGTAGTAGTAGTAGTAGTAGTAATAATAATAATAATAATAATAATAATAATAATAATAATAATAATAATAATAATAATAATAATAATAATAATAATTGTACGTCATTATCATCTGTTGATACAAGCTCTAATGTTGCAACCTACTTGGCAAAATTTGCACATTAAATTTGCCTTTCATGGTGATGATGATGATGATGATGATGATGACGATGATGAAGATGAAGATGAAGATGATGATGATGATGATGATGATAATAATAATAATAATAATAATAATAATAATAATAATAATAATAATAATAATAATAATAATAATAATAATAATAATAATAATAATAATAATAAAGTCAAAGTCCTTCCCGAGCCTCACGGGCTCATTGGGCCCGCGCTGATCTCCGTTGCTCTAGCCGTCAGCCAGGCTTGTAATACCACGGATACGTGGCTAGTGCATCGCGTAGCGTTACTAGCGTACCTGTTTGACTTATCGCAGCCTTTTACCACTGCTCTTTATTTTACTACCGTACTCTAGCGAATAAGGCTGAGTCGACCTTAAGGCTCCTGCGGGTCTCGAACCCTCGACCTTCTGCTCTATCGCCCAACGTTAATATTATTATGGGTAGCTACTAGCTCCCGCTACCCATACCAGAGATGGGCACAATTAGACAAAAATCTAATCAATTAGAATTAGAATTAGTTGCTTCTAGCACCTAATTGATTAGCATTAGAATTAGTTCTACACTTTGTTCAATTAATTAGAATTAGCATTAGCTGCTGTCTAATCAATTAGAATTACAATTAGATTGTCGATGTTCGCGATACAGTTGACACACCACGCAAAACAGTTTTAAAATACTAATTTAATATCTGCAGTAATTGCATGCAGCTGCAAATGGTTGGAAATGGCTGGCATTTCCAGTTGTCAAGGCAATCACACAAAACACTTAATCTCTCAGCTGTAATTGCTAATGCTACCATGATCATCTCAGCGTTATACTATGAGCATGCGTTTCAACATTATTCTCAGGCTGCCTCCGATGGCTAATTGTCATGTAATTAAAAAATAATTAGAATTAGCAGGTAAATTCTAATTGATTAGAATTACGATTAGCTGATAAAATTTGCCAATTGATTACAATTAGAATTAGCTGGTCATCTAATCGATTAGCTAATCAATTACTTTCTAATTGATTAATTACCCATCTCTGACCCATACTAATATTAACATTTCTTTTAATGACGTATTCAGACTCAGTTTCCTTCTAGACAGAGGTGGCCAAACCGCGGGCCGCATGCGGCCCTCAGGCTGCTGATTGGCGGCCCTAAAGGTAACTTTCCAAATAAATTTTATTGGCTCTACTTATGCATGCAATATTGAGTCATGAGTAATACTTTTAGTTCCCGTACTTAATTTAGTAAAATAGTAACTTACTTTAAACAGCTGATTAATTTGTAAGCACGTGACTGCAGTGACTGTACTAAGGTCTACTGTTGAAAACAATGATGTGCAAAATGCACCAAAAAATGCGACTCTTCGCATGCTGATCGAAATGTATAATGACCCTCTTGTGGCAAAAGGTTGGCCAGCCCTGTTCTATGAAGTAGAGATCTTTGCCTGTATCTGATGACTTCTATAGCGTCATTTTTATATTACCCCGGTCGATTTGATGTGGAAACTGAGAAGGCGAGTTGGTAGAGGGGAGCGCAGGCACTATAGTACTGTGTGCGTCCTTCGACATTAAGCGCTCTAAAGTTGGTGGCGCATTGGATGTCATCTGAACAGCTTATACGCACAATAAATAATCCGCGTCGGCCGATGGTCTACTACAGTCTCGCATGCCTAATCGTATGCCTATTGGGGCTATAGAAACACGTCTTCAGGAGGAGAAGGAGGAGGAGGAGGAGGAGGAGGAGGAGGAGGAGGAGGAGGAGGAAGAAATGTCCGTAAGTAACGCGGTTTCACCGGCGCCGCGTAACTTTCCGTCTTTCCATCGTCTCGTTGCCGACGGGGAGACAATTATCCCCCGTACCTGACCTCCGCAGTTCCGGGTTGCCGATTCCCATTTCGATCGCAGAGCGTTTGAAGATTACGCAGAGAATTTCGCGGATAATTGAATCTGGCGCGATGACGACGACGACGACGACGACGACGACGACGAGAGGGGAGGGAGGGAGGGAGCGATGAAAACCGTGATAATTTATCGGGGTTGAACCCGAGCCATTTGGTCTCGCACCGCTGTCTGTAATCACCGGTGTCTGATACCGTCCATGGCAGCGATATGATCTCCCTCTCCCCCCCCTTCCTCCGCTTCCTCCTGCCCCCGACAACGAAGACGACGACGACGACGACGTTGTCATTGGCCAATAATATAGTCCGGTCTTCTCTCGCAGCTACGCACTCCCCCGCCCCCCCCCCACCTCCCCGCCCCGCTCGCAAGAAGACTCGCGCTGCTGTCAAGACCGTCTTAACAAATTGCTGTGAAAACATTACGCTCGGGACGGCGCGACCCGCGTTCGACACCGTTCGACCCGAACTGACCAATAACCGGACCCGGCGCTCTATTCCCCGTCCGATCGTCGACGGTAATTGAAAAGCGCCCGAGCCGCCGGCGTTCCACATTTGTCGACGTCGCCGCCGCCGTCGTCGTCGTCGTCGTCGGCAGCGCAGGCCCTCTGGCGTTCGAATTTTGTTCCTAAAACTTAAATTTGTCTCCGGCGATGATCTATCGTCTCGATCCTCTGTCCGGTGATTAGACGATCGGGTAATACGAAGCACACGGGGGGCAGAGGGAACCAGAGGTCGCAGTCGGCGTTTTAGGGCGCCTAGTACGGCCGCCGCTGTGAAAATATGACTTGGTGGTAGACCGCGCGCCGACGCCGCGCCGCCGCCGCCGACGTTTTCATGACGCCGCCGCCGCCGGTAAATTGCCGCCGCCGCCGCCGAGAGAACATCGGCGTGACGCCGGCGTCGCTTTGGTGAAATTATTTTTTCATGTAACCAGAGTAGGCCAACACTGCTGTAATACGTGGATAAAACTGTCTTCACCATATATAGTCAACATGTGCTAGCTAATTCAAAGCACAATTTAAAGCACACGTTACTTATTTACTTCGCTTCATTCGTCTATCGAATGACGTCCTGTATTGTTTACATTCTGCAAAATTCGTTTTCGATGTCCGATCGTCGACTACATGTAAAGTGATGCTAAAATTAGCTGTGCAGTTAACTAAACGAGCAGTGAACCGCATCATAACGGCGTTTGTTGCTTTCCTCTTAGTTTAGTTTAAAATTAATCTTCTTAGTCTGATGTCGAGTGCTTTGTCATACACTTTAAAAAATTTTCATTTATGGTCAATTTGGGATATATAATCAATATAATTTGATAAACAGAACCGTAGCTCGTCGGCAGCGCAGGCGCCGTCTTAGCGGGGGCATTTTGACACTTTTAAAGTTTTTTACCACCACTATCCACTTTTTTCCGAAAAATACAGAAAATACAGATAAGTTAAAAAGGTCATCACCGGTTTTGGGGCGGCTGATGATGTCGTGAAAGCTCAGATAGGCATAATAAGGTCATCACTGGAATTTATGGGATCCTACCTGTCCGGTGATTAGACGCTCTGTTGATAAAAGGTTTCTTAAACTGTATACTTTTATTTTTACTAGTATTATAAGTTTGTAACATTGTTTTCAAATTAACCGGGTGACAAAAACCTTGAGGATTGAACAAAAACGACGATATCAGAGTGTCGCAGTCGGCGTTTTAGGACGCCGCCGCCGCCGCCAATAAAGTCCACGCCGCCGCCGCCGATAAAACGTTCGGCGCGCCGCCGCCGCCGGTGATAAAGCGGTCACACGCCGCCGCCGATGACCGTCGGCGGGTCGTGGGTCGTTCCGAAAGTTATACTTCGGCATTTAGAGGTTTTCCTTTTGATCATTAAACGCTTCGTTTATTAAAGGTCGCTGTTCGCTGGGATTCCGAAGTCGCTGATACTGATAGCAGCTCGAAGGAAGAGATTTCTTCAAGACTTGGAAATATTCCCATGGTTTTCAGTTTGCTCGTTTCTTATAGGGCTTGGTGACGTCGTGAGAAAGCGTTTATTTTATTTTTTTATTTACTTTTCCGTTGCATTTTTAAATCTCGTAGGTCCCAGTTTCCCGCTGCGGATAATCTACAAACTGGTTACTTCGAGTTCGAGGCAGACACCGCAAATGTTTTCGGATATTTATTTTCGATTGGAAAAACTTATATTCAGGCATTTATGAGTATGCTCAGATGTGATGGAACCTAGCTTAGAATTCGTCGATATTCGTCAATATTCGTTAACGTTAACGATAGCAGGGATCATGGGCACCCACAGAGGAGAGGCAAAACACATTTTAACACAATGGTCATGGTTAATATTTTAGCAAGGTTTTCCAAATTCTCTGTGGAATACTGGTATTTGCATTTTCCAGGGGGGTGCAAGTGCCCCCTCTTGCCCTAATGTGCGGGCGCCCATGGCAGGGGTGCAATGACAACGACGATGCAAGCGATCATTCTTGTTTAGCCTATATAGGCCTATCTCATGTGAAGCACCTTCGCCAATCACAGGAAAGACTGCGATTGCTTTGTTATTTTATCAAATTTAATTTACCAAAACAAAACATGCGATTCGGTTTCAACTTTAAACTGATGATGCATTACACTCTGCATCTTTAAAATATTTTTAAATTTATTTCAGAAAATGAGCGCAGTTTCACAAATCCGCTACATACATTAAACAACTGCCCCTGATTAGAAGTTGAAAGCAAATCCTTGCTTGAGCGTACTAAGTTTTTACACGTTTCATCCATGATCCATTGTTTCAGCGATGTCTCGAATTTCAATCTTGACACTCAATGATGGTAACGCAGAGAGAGAGAGAGAGAGAGAGAGAGAGAGAGAGAGAGAGAAAGAGTCCTCCTGTGTGATGACACTGACATGAAATTTCTTGCAACTGTCTGGTGGCTTAACCGTTACTGAAGCTGGCAATTTCACCCCGGAACATTCGATGTGTGTCTGCTTAACCCCTTAACTGGGGATCCCGGATATATCCGTCCATTTTACATTCAGTTACAGTTAAATACACGGTTAAGGGGTTAATACGTCGTTCAAGCATCAGACGAACTCGAAAATAGAGACGCGGACAAAAAGTATACGCTCGAAAAAGAGTACGTGTGGATTGTGGTCAAACACCCCACCCTCCCCCCCGTCCCTGCATGGCCCCCGCCAACTGCGGTTGGCGATCATTGACCGCCTTGATGACGGACACAGCCTTGGTCCTCCGTCGCCGCCGTCGTAAGACACACACACACACACGCACACGCACGCGTGCGTCAAACGGACGATTCCGCGGCCCCTTGCAGACACGGACAGAACGCGACGCTCCCCCAGGGCGTCGGCGTAATATAAGGGAGCGGACGATGCGCTGTGACGTCCGGTCCGTCGTCCGGTGGAGATTGGGTCACGCGAATGACAAATATCGGTAATACGGCAATTTGCGGGTCTTCCTAATGACGCCATTTGGGCGAGGCGGGAGGAGAGCGAGACGCCGGGATGGATACATTGTTCACCAAAGGCCATTAGTCTTCGGCGGACGGCGGAAGACGAAATTCCGGAACAGAGATAGAAGACAGATCGATGGCGTTCTCCTTCGCAGGATCTAAGAATGACAGAGTTCTAATAATGGAGAGAGAGAGAGAAGAGAGGGGAGGGAGGGAGGGAAGGAGATAGGAAGGCGTGGGTAGAAATGTCGTCTTGTAAGGTCGGCGGTGGGGGTACGGAAAAGACGAGTAGTCCGCAGGGCACGATTCGGTGGGCAACTGGGTGGCACGGTGGTCGTCTCGAAGAAAACGAAGACCAAAAATGATTCACTGTTACGAATCGGGCAGAGAACAGACGCATCGCTCGCTCGGCGCCGACTTTTAGTTCGGCTCCCATCTTGTTCGTCGTCGTCGTCATCATCGTCGTAGTCGTCATCGTCGTCGTCGTCGTCGTCGCAAATGAAGCAGACGCTTTTCTGTCCATTATCAACAGCGATTTAGGTCGGCTTATGTCTTCGGGCGACTGTATTAACGATGTCGAGAACTCTTCTTCCATTGAACGCGAAATAACAAAGGCGGCGAAATTAACGCGAAGACTCGAGAGTCGAGACAGCGCAATTCGGCCGCAGAGCTTATCGACAGAATATCTGAAAACGAAACTCTGTTAGAGTCGGCGGCGTTGTACAGACTGCGGTGCACACAGAGGCTCACGGGAAGGGCTATTTCTAGGATTATCAATTTGGGGGTGTTGGTATATTCTGGGAACCCCTGCAGAAAAAGTCTGACAAGCAAAAAGGTCAACCGGTTCTCTGATTGTGGGGTGTGTGTCGGTCTCAGATTGTGGGGGCAGGGGTGTAAAAATATATCTGTCCCTGGTGATCAGAGGACCCCTGACAGCCAAGACAGTATTCCTACTTTAAAACAGTATAATAAAACATTAAGTAAAACATTCAGAATGCATTTTTTTAAATTGACAAAACCTAAAAGTAGAACTTCATTTCACGACAGCGTAAACTCTCAAATGACTCTATCGTTTAATATTTGATAATATTAATTATTATATACTGTAATAGGGGCGCGAAACTGCAAAATATGTAAATATCGTAGAAGGGCCAGATTTTTCGTTTGGAATCGAATGGGAATTTCAGGTCCCACCACTGAATTTCTGCACAAGGACCCCCAAAACCCTTGCTATGCCACTTGGTAGACGATGCGTTGTAAGAGGGACTGGTCACCACAGCAAACATAAGAATATTGAAATGTCTATTTGACATGACATCTTTATTTCTTCTCCATTATTTCCACAAGAGAGATAAACAGAATAAACAATTAATTATAGGTTAAGCCTATAAACTTATATAATAATAAGCATAGTATCTACTCACAGGAAAGTTGAGAAAATTGAAATAGGAACTGGTTACTGAATGGCTCATAGATCCCGCATGAGAGTAACCAGTACATAAAGTTTTGTATAATGTTAGCAGATATAAAGTAAGAAATTATTTTCATAATAGAAATTTTAGTCAAATTGACAAACATAACCTATAAATGTTTGTAACAAAGGATAGATTAAAATAAAGTTTGAGTGTTTCTATTCCCGTATAATTATTTTTTTAAGTTTCTTTTTAAACAGTGTTTAGTTTGGTATAATTTTTAATCTGTATAAGGAGATTACTTTCATGCAGTCTAAGATAACTAATGTCCTCTAAATGCTTCTGAAATGTAAATAGAAGCATGCTTGGACGACTGAGAGCATTTATACGGTCCACGAGCATCAAGCATACTGCAGATTCAAATAGACAGCCTAAGAGAATTGCGAATTCATCTGAAACAGTCGCCTTAAACAGAGATTGGAAAGCATTTGCGCAAAATGGGAAACTTTCAGAGACGCCGTTAATCTGAGTGACTCTATGCAAGCAATGACAAAACGTTGTTCCACACGCAGTAGTCAATTAAAATATTTCAAGACGTTCTAAGTCCACATTCGCAAATGACGTAACTTCTCGATTTTTAAACAGTCCCATTATTTTCCAAATGAAGAGAGAAATGAATTCTTCACTTTTGAGAAAAACTTTGAATTCAATATTGTCGATCTGAGGCTTTCACGGTGAGCTCGGTTTTTAAAAGGTTTTAAAATGCTGTGGACACAACATCATATCATTTCTTCAGTATAAGCCATGCTGCCATTCTTTCCTTCAACACAACATACTGCTTAATTAAGCAGACAATCATAGCTTAAGGCGGCGCAATGGTTTGGAAAGTATGATTTATAATAGAAAAAAGAGCTTCGCATTTTGTGGATTGTGCCAACATTTTAGGTTTTCTTTGCATTTTCGTTCCATGGCTCACATTTGCATGTTTCACTGAGAGCTAGGCATGGACCCTTCCTTGGCATAGACAATGAAAAGTTTCTTTAACATCACATTTCCAAGAATTTTTACGTTCTACTCCTCTGTTGGTCGCTAATGCTAGATTTGTCCGGGGGTTAAAGGGTTAATCCCCACCCCGTTGGTCGATGACAAGTCCACGTTGAGAGCAAAAATACTCCATAATTGTCTTTTTTGAAGAGTCCGCCTCTGACGTTCAGTCTACTGTACTTGACAATGTATGCCCATACAGTCACACGTCACAGTCAGTCAGTATGCGAAACAATTTCTGACTAGTCTGTCATTCTTCTAAAGACACCAATTAAATCGACAATTAATCCAAGTCACGCCACTTGCAAATACACTTCGACATTCGGATGACGCGACCTAAAGATCGATTGGCAGGTTGGAGAAAGCAGTGGGAGGGAGGAAGAAGAAAAAAGGGAGGAAGGGAGGAAGGAAGGAGACGGTGCAGCGCCGAACAGTGTCTATATTCAGTGGACTCCAGTCCGGGTGGTGATCTTCTGCGCTCTGTTTGCCAAAAGAACCGTCATCGATCTAGCCGAAGTCACGAAGACGGCGTCGCACGACGGACCGATGATCTGATGAAGAGATAATCTGTCACCCTCTCTCTCTCTCTCTCTCTGCGCCTCGTCCCCGTCGCGTCGACGCTCTGACGGGCGGGCGGGCGGGCCCCCGTGCGTGCGCCCGACCGACCGACCGACGACCGCCTCTCTCGCCCCGCGCCGTCCGTCCCTCCGTCCGGTCCTGCGCGAACATCACTTCCGCGGCTAATCGTCGCGACAACAAAGTTCAGCGCACAGCGCGGCCGCCGCCGCCGCCGTCGCCGCCGCCGCCGTCGGCCGGGACGAACGGACGTCGGAGAGGAACTGACAGATTGTCGGCGGTTACAGATGGGCGCGGTCGTCCGGCGGACCTGACCGGCATTCGCTAGCGACCGCTAAGCTGGCGATAATTCCATTACAAGCCCCGGTCTCGCTCCCCGGCGAGCGTTCAATCGCCCGCCCGCCCGGCCGGCCGGCCGCACGATCGACGCTCGGCGGGATGTGCGGTCCGCGATGCGGTCGAAGAGGTTGACAGTCGGCGGGAGGAGAGGGGAGGGGAGGGGGCGGCGGAGAAGCAAAAGAACGCGGATGACGAAGATGACGACGATGATGATGATGGTCGGCATGCAGCGTCAATTTGCAATTTCTTATTGTTACTCCTAAGGCGACGGTACAAGTCCCTCCCCCCTTTCCACGCAGACACCCGGGGTAGACGTTGGTCGGTGTCGCAACGGTCTGCTCAATCGCGCATCCGCAGCAGCAGCAGCAGCGGCGGCGGCAGCAGCGTCGTCGTCACCGACCCACTCGTTATACGCATCAATTGAGGTTTTGTTTTTACGACGCCAAATCCTCACGAGACCATTAAGACGACGACGACGACGACGACGAAGTCCGAATATCTTCGTAGTAGCATCGTCTTGGTCATCGTCGTCGTCGTTGTCTCTCTCGTCCCTCGTCTCGCATTCGAGGAAATTTCGGTTAAGCACTATACTACGGCATCCCGATACTTCCCCCGCCCCGCCCCGCCCCGCCCCGCCCCGCGCCCCGCAACCCCCGGTCCATAAAGAATCGACTGGAAGTGCCATTACGAATATGATCTGCAATTCCAGTCGGGTGTAGTCTTCCACAGCCAGCGATAATCCGTTTGAGGAGACGGCGGCGTTCCCGTTGATGCTCCATTGACTGCGCAGTCGGAGTCGTCATCGTCGTCGTCATCATCATCATCATCGTCGTAGTAGTAGTAGTAGTCTCTTGACCCACAGCGATCCAAGGCGTTAAGCGACCGCTTCATTTGCCATTGTGGTCGTCGTCGTCGTCGTCGACTTCCTGTTTTTGAGCGCTAGTGTTATTCACCGGCGACCTCTGGAGCGGTCCGAGTTCAATAAAATAACATTAAAGGTACATAAGAGGATAAACAGACAAACAAATTCATTGCCAGATGACGCCGCTGTTCTTTTATGACGCTCGTCATGAACAGTAAATCAGTGCAGCGATCAAATTCGTCGCAAGACTTTTGAAAATAATCATTCACCAATCAGTGTAATCAAAAAGACAGACCCAGTGGCGTAGCCAGAATTTCCCTATGGGTGGATGGGTGGTTATGATCATAAAAATCTTGACAAGCAAAAAAAGGTCATACTCATCTTTCCTCTTGTACTTTTTCCTTTGCAGATGTACTGACAAGCAAGAAAAGGGTAATCACCTTACATCTTTACATGGGTCGGTTTACATGGGTCAGCAGCCAAGAAGGGTTTTGACCCCCAAAACCGCGTCCTAAAATAACAAATGTACGGAAATAAGGAAATACATTTTAAAATGTTTTCGTTGGCAGCCAAGGGGGGTTTAACCCCAATCCTCCTTGGCTATGCCCTGGACAGAGCACACCGAAATCAGTTTATGCAAGAAAATCAAGCAGCACCTTACTTGAACAAATGCTCCAATAAATTTCTGTATAGGGCAGAGGATTCGTCCTCTTCGCCGGAGATGACAGTAAATAAGCAAGTAAGTAAAATCTCGTGGATTTCTATAGCGCCTTTGAGCAGCAGAACAGCATAGCTGCTTATTCTTAGGCGCTCAGCCTTTCTTAAAATAGCTATGGGGAAGGTATATGATCAGCCAGGCAATAGTCAACATCCAAAAGGGCAGTGAGTCTACCGAGGGACCTGGTCTTAAGAGGTCCGAGAGCTTTCCAGTTCTCCATGGTGTATAATAATTACAGTTTGAAATCTATAGTCAAGGACATTTGCAGGCACGCTGCCAAAGATTCTAAGTTTCTAACCGTCTTCCCAATATCAGATCAGGCATTTTTTGATACCTCTGGCGATGACGTCATCGTCGCGCGTCATCGCCATTGACGTTACACGCCTCTGAGTAGAAGTATAATAGGCGCTATATAAGTCACTTATTACATTTTGAAGACTTTGATCCAGATAGATCGCAAAACCTTACAACCGTGCTGCTGACTGTTCCAACCAGAAGAGTGGAAAGACTTGTTACACGCGATTATACAGATTTCTTGTCGATTAAATTTGAGCATTCGCCGAAATAATTTTAATTTCTATAAATATTGAAATTCGTAACATTTTAGGAGACTCCAACTTGTCGAGGTGACGGCCAGACACTGTAGAACTTCGTGATTAGTTATTAGTTATTAGTTAAGTTAGTATTACCTTTTGATGTCATTGAATTCATTGTGTTCGTATTATTTTGATGTCATTGAGAAATAAATGATTCTTCTTCTTCGTAATAACGGACTCGGTTATATATATAGTGTATCCTCGGTTATAAAGTACCGCACTGTACTGTCCCGTGCGATGCGCTACCGTATTGGATGGTATTGGATAAAACGTACCTCTGATATTACGTACTAAATTTTACAGACCTGCTAAGTAAGTACTTTATAGCAAAAGTTCTACTGTATTGAGTTTTTGACGATTTTCTGCACAGGAATCGTCAGGACGAGTACTCGATAAATGGGCGACGATTACTTACAACGAGGAGCGCCTGATTATCTACCAGTTTCTGAGATTCGGAGAGACGAAGTCGATAGCGCAGGACATCATCCTGCAGCAGGCGCAGGACAGGATCGAATCCGGAATCGTGTCTCAGTCGTTCGTGACGTTTCCGCAGAGACAGCAGTCGACGGCGGGATTCCAGGGGATTCCGGGCCGACTGGATTCCGTCCCTACTGCTCATCTGTCTCAACAAGACACCTTCTGCTATAATAGCCCCCCGGCGCTGGGTTCGCTGCATTCCGACGGGAACAGAGCCTACCGTCCGCCGTCTTACCTGCTTGGTCAACTGATGCCGTCGTCCGCCGCGGTCGAGCCGGTCAAAGAGACGGCGTCGTCGTCGTCGTCGTCGTTGGTCCCCGTCGGCGCAACCGCTTCCCAGCGACTGCACGCGAGGCTCTTCGGTAAGTACGACGGTGGCGACGCAGGAGCTCAAGATCCGTTCAGAAATGTCCGGAGGTACGGCATCTGTAGTCTGCCCTCCGCCGCCGCCGCCGCCGCCGCCGCCGCCGCCGCTGCGGTAGGAAAGAAGACCTCGAAGGCGCAGCAGCAGCACCAGCAGCATGGCGGCGAAAGATCGTCTGGACCGCTTTCAAAGAGTCTCGCCAGCCTGACGATGCTGAGTCTACACGAGGAAAACGGAGGACAACTGCTACTGCAGGAAGCGAACAGGTTGCCGCCGCCGCCGCCGTCGTCGACGACGACGGCGTCGAACGTCGACGACTCGTCAATGACGTCACAGGAGAAAGTTCCGTCGACCAACAACAACAACAACAACAACAACAAGCGGCATCAAGACCAGTGCAAGGATCCGAAAGCCAAGCGCTTCTATCAGACGATCACAACTCCTACTGCACTGACTCGTTCGAACGTCAGAGGTCCCGCCACCGCCGGCGACGACGACCGACCGTACGGCATCCGAATGGACGACGTCAAATCCTCCTCGTCCGTTTACGGTCACCACCACCATCACCGGGCGAGACAGCTGAAGAAGGCGGCCGGGTGCATCCTGCGACGACCGTGGCAGTCGACGCCCGGGTACGGCGGGACTCTGATCTCGCCGAACGGCAAGAAGCGCGTCCTGTGTTCGGCGTGCAACAAGACGTTCTGCGACAAAGGTGCGCTGAAGATCCACTACAGCGCCGTCCATCTGAAAGAGATGCACAGGTGCACCATAGACGGGTGCAACATGATGTTCAGTTCGCGTCGAAGCAGGAACCGACACAGCGCCAATCCGAACACGAAACTCCACATCGACCAGCGACGAAAGAGCGGTGGAGGCGGAGGAGGCGGAGGAGGAGGCGGAGGAGGAGGAGGAGGAGGCGGAGCCGGCTTCGTCGCCGAATGTCATCAGACGGCGGCGGCAGCGGCGGCGGCGGCGATGACGACGACGGTCGGCGGACGAATGACGTCATCGTACGCCGATGACGTCATCGTAGCCGGTGCCGGGAGGAGGTCGCCGAAAACGATTTCCGGTCTGCCGTTCGGCGTGCAGGCGAGAGTTCTGCTGAACTGCAGCGTCAACAGCGGAGAAGGACAAGAGCAGCAGCACGGTTCGCTGATATCCAAATCAGATTCCAGTCTCTCAAAACAACAACAACAACAACAACAACAACAACAACAACAACAACAACAACAACAACAACAACAACAACACCAGCAGTAGTAGCAGCAGCAGCAGCAGAGGCAGCAGCAGTACTAGTAACAGCAGTGCACTGTTCGAGAGCACCGCCGGAAGTCCCACGAGAATCGAGTCTCTCTTGAGGAAGAATCGGTCGTGTGCCATCGGCGACGCCTGCCAAGCGGCGGCAGAGTCGGCGTTTACGCTGCTCGTCTGCAATAACAACTACAGCAGCAGCAGTCGGAACGCGAGCTTTGCGAGTTGTTCCGAGGAGGTGCTCATATCGACGCACCGGAAGATCGTCAGCAAACGCAAGAGCGTCCTACCGATGAGACATCCTCAGGTACGCGACGGCAGCTCCTGCAGCGACGGTTTCCTCCGGTCGGACAGCGACCGCGACGAGGAGGAGGAGGAATTAAAGGAAACGCATTTCCAGCGAAACAACGCGTTTCTTGCGCTCTCGGCGATGTTCGACGCGAACGCGACTCTTGTCCGTAATGACAACCGTTGCAATAGTTTCGGCTACAGTCTTACGCACGAGACGTCCCGCTCCGTGCCAATTCGGACGGCCGAGAAGAAGGGCAAAACTGCACCGATTACGGCGGTGGCGTTTCTCGACAAGACCGGGACAGAGCACAGATCGATTATCACACACGCGGAACAGCGAGTAACGGTCCACGATGACGTAGAAATGACGTCATGCTCGAAGAATCACAATATTCAGACAACGTCGTCGTCATCCGTGGTAGATTTCGACGATGAAGATGAAGATGACGACGACGACGACGTCTCCTTCGACAGTGCGGCGTCGTCTCGCTGTTCGGAGTGCGATCGCAAGGCACTGATCGCGGACAAGGAAGTTGATCGCAGGACCGATCAGAGCGAGCACCACGACCGAGCAGTCGTAGCCAATCTGATCGACCAGGAAACGATCGTTTCTTCCACCGTAGTGTCCATCGAAAACAGTCCGAACGTGGCGCCCGATCATTTTCCCGTTCCGTTCCATGCGCGCGCGGCAGGGCTACAGCAGCAGCAGCAGCAGCAGCAGCAGCAGCAGCAGCAGCAGCAGCAGCAGCAGCAGTCTCCCCACCGCATCGCCGGCGACAGATTCCTGAACAGAACCACCCCGTTCAACGATTTCCAGTTCGACCATCACGAGACGCACACCTGTACGATCGTCGGGTGCAACGCCTCGTTTCCGTCTAAGCGAAGCCGAGACCGTCACAGCGCCAACGTTCTGCTGCATCGGAAACTGCTCTCGACGACGTCCACAAACGGAGGCGGCGGCGGCGGCGGCCTCGAGAGGGTCGTCGAGATGTTGTCGACGGGCGGAGAAGACTACGACGTCGGCGGCGGCGGCGGCTGCTCGTTGCCGGGACCGAGGACCGGAAGAAGAGTCCTGCAGACCCCCCGCCGCGGCGGATGGAGCGACGACGAGGCGTCGAAGCACGGACGTGACGCGAGGAACCTGGAATTGTTTATCGAAGACAGCAGCAGCAGCAGCAACAACAACAACGACAGGATCGAAGACAGTCGTCGTCCACTGAACGACAACGACGACAACGATGACGACAACGACGACGACGACGACGACGACGACGACAACGACGACGACGTTGCTGATTCTTGGCTGATCAAATTGTCGAATCTGTGCAGCTACGGAGGCGGCGGCGGCGGCGGCGGCGGCGATGAGATGGACAAGACTCTTCGTCTCGGCAGCGGTACGACGCTACTGCAGGTCCAGGGCACGAAAAGATTCGAAGATGCGAGTCTTCAGTTCAACGCTGCGGCAATAATCAAGTCCGCTGCTGATAGAAAAGCGACGGCGTCGACGGAAAATGGCCGAGAATTCGACGAATTTAGCTCGCAGCCATCGAGCATCGCAGAGGACAAGGTTTAACGCCGTCGTCGTTGTCGTCGGCGGCGGCGGCGTCTGACGGCGACTCCAGTAACAGCGAAACGAAGATCGGAGGACAGTCGGAGGGAGGTGCGTGCAGCGGCGAAGGAGCGGCCGTCTGCCACGTCTGCTGCAGCTCGTTTCACGACAATCTGGCGCTGAAGGAACACCTGGAGAAGGTTCACCCGAAAGAGATGTACTACTGCACGATTCCCGGATGCGACAAGATCTTTTCGACGAGGAAGAGTCGCAACAGACACAGTCAGAACGAAAACCTCCACGGTCACCGACTGCAGTAGAACTGCACGACGACGACAACTGAAGAACCATAACTGTACAATCAATATTACAACGAGCGAAAAAGAACTTTCACAGAAGAAAAACATTCTCTTGCGAACGGCACGCTGCTCCGGATCACGCGTTTCTCGCAGATCGCTTTTCTAAACACACACACACACACACACACACACACACACACACAAGGGTGGCGCAAAAAACCGGACTAGTCACATTTAGGCTTGCATTTAATATAGCCCGGTTTTTTTGCGCCACCCTGGACATACATACATACATACATACAGTACATACAGTACATACATACATACATACATACATACAGTACATACATACATATGGTACATACATACATGCATACATACATACATACATACATACATGCATACACTCTTTCTAACGAATACACACTACTTTTCAAGTCCGTCCCCGGGAGATTTTTTTGTATCCAGAGGATGAATTGGCATACCCAAAAACGAATTCATCAATTGAAGTAGGGGATAGAATGCCCTGTTTTTCGTAACATTACCTCGCGCTCTTTACGCGTTCCATTTTCTGCTCTCCGTTTGAACAGGTTATTGTAAAGATCGCTGTGTTAGTTTTGTCAATCGACTTATTCTTTCCAGTAAGACTTGCTCGATTTGTTTCGTAAAACGAATTCTACATTTCTGTATAATAATGATATTGACGTACCAAAGAATGCATTACGAATCAAAACAAAAGTCTCGAGTCACTGATCAAGACGAACGAAAAACCTCCCAATTCTGAATAGCTCCGTGGTCCAGAAGTTGGCGCTAGATAATTCTGGTGTGCACAAATTTTAGGAGGCCGATGGTTGCCTTCAAATTGGAAAAACCGATCAGGTACTGTACTAGAAGTTATCTTTGAGCGAGAATTCAGCAGTTAAATAAACTTACTTTACTCGTCTCGGCAAAATAGAATTAGGCCTATTAAAATTCTAATTAAATTAAAATTATTATTCCCCACCGGACTTCTGGACTTTTTCGCTTGTGAAACAAACCTATTTTGGGGTAACAGCCTTAATAAAACTACGGGGAAAAACTGCGAACTACGGATGGCCTTTTTTCTCTTTTTTTGATTGTCAACCTATTTTTGGTAAAATTGTAGTAAAATTAGGGGAAAATTCTCTTTTGTCGGTCTTTTCGGCAAAGTTGATTAATTTTTCCTTTCTCTTTTCATCCCCCTACCAACTTCCTATGAATTCATTTCATCCTCCCACCAAGAAATCCTGGAACCGCCACTGCACACAGTAGACTTAATAATTATTGGCCTATCGGTTTGGGCCAGTTGCAATAGACCCTAACTGCAGTTTCAAAGTAAAAAAACTTTAATGCACACACCTGTGCTTTTAGAATAAAATGACTGGCATTCAAGAAAATGTCTAATTTGATAACCGACTGCAAAAGCGACGAAAATGAGCAGCAGGTTCACAAAGGCGCCTTCTATAGGCCTATAGGCTTCATGAGTTCAGAATAGCATAGGCCTATAGCATTTCAGATTTTTAAAATAAAAGCTTTGGAATACGAATATTGTTCAAGTTACTGGATCATAGGCCTATTTGACCCCACGAAAATGAAATCAAGTATAATCCTTAAAATTCTACGTACCTAGCATAATGGCAATAGGTCCCATTGGCCTATATTTGCCGCCATTTATATATATATATATTCTGTTAAAATCTGAAGAGAAAGTAAAATGTCACCGCGTGTTTAATGGGAAGTGTGACGTCACATGTGATCTTGACCCCTACCCTGTCACAAACTGTAACACCTTCGGCGTACTTTGTGAACGGCTCCACAGTAGCCTGTGCCACGGCCGAGCTGAAATAACCTTAATGATAATAATGTGATTTTCAAATAGTTTTGGGTAGCCAAATTAGTTTGCGTGGAAACCAATACAGTCAGTGACGTAGCGACTAGCGAGGCAAAGTGCCGCCCGGGGCGAGAAAAAAAGTGCCGCCTTCAATTCTCCGAAAAGTCTGACAAGCAAAAAAACGTTATTTAACTCTCCTCCAATAAAGTCTCCGACAAGCAAAAACGTTATCAACTCTCCAAAAAAGTCTCCGACAAGCAAAAAAACGTTACCAACTCTCCAAAAAGTCTCTGACAAGCAAAAAATCTAAGAATTCTCGAAAGTGCCGCCCCTAGAGCAAGTGCCGCCTGGGGCGCTTCGCCCCTCTGCCCCCTCGCTACGCCACTGAATACAGTATAGGCCTAATTACTCTCCAAATATAATAAACCAGTTTCCCTAGATAATCTTTGTAGTGCCTATCCATTTAGTGTTTCAAGTGTCGTCCAAACGGTTCCATTTGTCCTCAACTTTTGCACTAAAATTGTTCTTCATTGGCCCCACCCTCTTCTCGAACAACTTGCATTTGTAGATTCTTGTGCTGCTATATAATATGTGCTTATGTAAAGAATTGTTCGAATGGCGCATCTGCGGTAGGCAGTGTTTATTCTAGGGCTCTAGGCCTTCTCTGGGGATTCCCCCAAAGTTTGAATTTTTTCCCCACCCCAATTTTGACATTTTGGCAAGGAGAATGACCTCCCAAATGTCTCCCCCCCCCCAATTTTTTTGGGGGGGAAACTGCCCAATGTCTAGGTGGCTAGAATAGCCACTGGCGGTAGGCCTACTTATTTTGTCTGTAATACCGGTAAGTCTTCTTTCTCTCCCTCCCTCCTTCTCCCTATCTCACTCCGTCTCTCTTCCTTTCTAATGCTGTTGTCAATCTACAATACTGAAGTATTTTTCATAGTCGAATACCAATGCCAGTGCGAATTTCGAGTCAACAGTACTACAAGCCTACTGAAAACATCCGGGTTTTGAATAGCACTTCTACCGGATTAATTCCCATTTAACTGCGTTACTTAATTAGCGGCTGCGAGCAGAAACAAAATCGTTTAACGTACGAAGAGAGACGAGTACCTTCTGTTTGCATCTTTGTTTACTTAATTCGTTTATATCAAAATAATAAATATATTTATGGATTAAATAATTTTAAAGATTGTCGTTCTGAAGCTTATTTTTAGCCGAAATTAGGAGGAGTTTTTTTTGTAACACGCTATTGAAAACTTGACGTTTGCGTCCTTAGTAACTGTGTGTAGGCCTACTTCCTACTTCTGAGTGAATTAGATATTGTATATGCTCCAGCATAACCGATGTGCTAAATAAAATCAATTATAGACATGCTGAGTCGATTACTGAAGAAGAGCAAATGAGAATTAGGCCTGCTGACTGTAATTAGTCGTGCTTTTCAGGCCCAACTTGCTGATGGAAACATGACTAATTTCAATTTAGAATTGCAGCTTTATTTTCATTCTAATATGATAAAAGAGGGACCTGAAGTGTAGTTATATTTTGTTTTTACATATTTTCACAATTTATCAGTGATCCGAAGTTAGGCCTATTTGATAGAGTAAATGTAGGCCTAGGGCCCTAGGTTGATTGTTTTTCATGGCTAAAATGGTTTCAGTGAAGCAAGTTGTTTTTCCAATTTCGGAAAAAATTTACTTGCATTAGAAATTTGTGATGACCTCATTTGATTATCAGATCATCACTTGCCATTCCTCACAGCCATGATATTGAATTAATTTGTGTCGAATAGACGAATACTATTCTGGCATTTGCTAAATTCCTTGCACAAAACTGGTTTGTTTCTCATTTGATCCATCAGCTTATAGGTATTAATAAGAAGTTACAAGGTCAATGGCTGAGGCTGTTAAGGTCATTGTAAGATGCCGTCCAATGAATTCAAGAGAAACTGGACTTGGATGTAAGGATGTTGTTTCTATCGATGGACGTCTTGCACAGTGCTCAATCAGAAACATGAATGAAAGCAGAGCACTGCCAAAGTCTTTCACATTTGATGGCGCTTATGGTATCGATTCCACTACACAACAAATCTATGCAGATATCGGATTTCCCCTTGTTGAGGTAGTTTCCTTTTTTGTCATTTGAGGTCTTCTATTTACCTTTTCTACATTCTTGCTGTAATACATTCTTTTGTATTAAACTTTATTTATTCAATCTATATCAGTATTCATCAATATTGCAAAAAAGTGATGTCATTTTCAAAATTGATTGATTTAGGATCTTAATCTCATGCATAGAAATGCATCTTGGTACTTGGAGCATTGGTTAAAATTTATGGCTAATGCAGAGAATGTAACTGTACAAGAATAATGACAATTTGAGCTTTAAATTTGCAAACTTAGTATAATTTTAAAGTTTTTATCATCATTATACAAGAATAGACGCATTGTTCTGTACTTTTATCAGAGATAATACCGGTACTTCTTGACTGTCATGAGCTTGGCAAAAAGGAAATTAAGTTATTTAGCATGACAGATTTAAGTACAGTTTGATAGACAAGTGTCTCTGAGACAAAGTGAGGCACTAGACAGATCTTATATTGCATTATATAATTTAAAGTACATTACATTGCATTATTATTAAGTGTTATTATTATTATTATTATTATTATTATTATTATTATTATTATTATTATTATTATTATTATTATTATTATTATTATTATTATTATTATTATTATTATTATTATTATTATTATTATTATTATTATTATTATTATTATTATTATTATTATTATTATTATTATTATTATTATTATTATTATTATTATTATTATTATTATTATTATTATTAGTATTAGTATTAGTATTAGTATTAGTATTAGTATTTATTAGTATTAGTATTAGTATTATTATTAGTATTAGTATTAGTATTAGTATTAGTATTAGTATTAGTATTATTATTATTATTATTATTATTATTATTATTATTATTATTATTATTATTATGCACTTGCTTCTCCTGAGTGCATATGCCATGGTTGAGATTTAATTATTGGTTATGGGGGAAACTTCATTTCAGCGGTAAGTACCATACATTGGATTGCTTAAGCTTAGTGAAAAGAAACACAGTGAGTGAGAAAAATGGCTTCTACTCTTGAAAAGCTGGACAATGACAAATGTGAAATGTGAAGGCATTAATATTTCATGGCCCAATGGAAGAAAGCAATGACTATTGAACTCTCAGGTTTTCATCAATAATTAATTATTTGTTGGTACATAACCAAATATGCTTAATGGCTCATAGAATATTGCCAGATCAACAAACTGGTAAATGCAATGCAATTACTGAGCTTAGTTTAATAAAAGAATGTTCAGAATTTATTGTCTTACACAGTCTCTAAAAATATTATATTGGCTATCAGTATTATATTTTAAGGATTAATAATTGTTTCTTAAATTGCTTATGAGTCTTCATTTGGAGGATAAAACTGGCGTGACTTGCAAGAGCATTATTGAACAATAATGAAATCTGTCTGCAGGGTGTCACTGAGGGTTATAATGGCACAATATTTGCTTATGGTCAGACTGGGTGTGGAAAGTCATTTACAATGCAAGGAATCACTGATCCTGCCGCTCAGAAAGGAATCATCCCAAGGTTTATTCTGTTTCAGTATGGCAATAAATTATATGATTCTTTATTTTGTTCTCAACAAATATGGAAAACTTAAAAAAACTTAACATGATTTAAAGTGGCTTAGAAAGCATTACTGCCTGTGTGAAAGCCACTAGGGGCACTAACAGGGCTTGAACCCGCTCCGTCAGCCTGACGCTCCAGCACATAACCCACTCTGCCATCTTCCACCCCATATGAAACATATGAAAAGCACTGTGTACCGGTAATTATGTCGCAGTAGATTTATTTCTTTTTGGCGAAATGGTTGCCCACTGTTATTTTGATTTTTGGGTTTTGATTCCTGCTTTTGCAGAGCTTTTGATCATGTGTTTGAGAAAATACAAGTGACTGATGATGCAAAATATCTTGTCCATGCATCCTATCTGGAAATATATAATGAGGAAATTCGAGATTTGCTTGGGAAAGATGTTAAGCAAAAGTTGGATCTTAAAGAACATCCTGACAAAGGGTCTACGTTCAAGGTTGGTTTTGTCTCAGTTCTGCTAGAACTCTTTTTTATGATTTTAACCTTTGAGAAAATGGCAACTCTTATAGATGTTTCAGAGAGAAATTTATCTACTTATTTATATTTCAACTTAGAAAAATGTATTTGCTTATTTGTATTTTTATACGAGTTCAACAGATTTTCGTAATTTCTTTAAATTTAGACTTAATATATTATTATATCAAAATCTATAATGCTGACATCTGTTTCTGAATTAATAATTGCTTTGTTGTGACTTTATTGACTTTTGAAAACATTCTTTGTGAACTTTTAAAAGTACTGATTTTCATAATTTTTCACTTAAATTTAATTAAATTGCCTTGATGTATCTATATTTTCTGCTGATTTCATATCACAGGTCTGTCAATGCACCTTTGTAAAACAGTGCAAATCTGTGAGCAGGTGATGGATCGTGGATGGAAGCTTAGATCAACCGGAGCGACACTTATGAACGCTGACTCATCCCGCAGTCATTCAATATTTACGATTCATTTGGAGAGGGCTGAGACAGACAACAAAGGCAAAGATCACATACGAGTTGCCAAGCTGAACTTAGTTGATTTGGCTGGAAGTGAAAGACAGGGGAAAACTGGTAAGACTTTAAACTATTTTTTGCTTTAGCTCATCATGAATCTGAATCGTATTAATTGATATTTTTTGCTAGTATTATCTGTGTTTTTTCATGATTGTGATGAGATGATCAAGTGGTTTTTGCAGGTAGACAGGCTTTGAAAAACTCTAGCATTTGGTTTATTATTATTATTATTATTATTATTATTATTATTATTATTATTATTATCTAGACAATTTATATAGTGCCGTACGCATGGCATCTGCCAAAGTCAAAGGCGCTGTACATATTAACAGTTTGTGGTTCTTGTCACTAGTATATTGTAGAGAATTTGTGCAGTTTACGATTATTGTAATGAACAGTTGAATGATGCTTTACATTATCGGCTTTAGTATGGCTACGAGATTTTACGATTAATAACGCTGCGTATCTACTGAATGTAATGTGACACGTAGGCAAGGAATATCTTTACCATTACGGCTTTGAAATGTTCCGTTTTGATACTAAACCATACTTTTGTCCAACTCTGTTCGTAATTATTGAGTCACAAATATTTATAATGTAAGCGTATCGTAAAAGGAGAATTTTAGGACGATTATTAGTTAAGTTTGAAGCAGTTTTTGTACGACACTGATTCTTGCGTCCGCGTCCATAGGCTCCATGTTAAAGTTTTAGGCCTATTCGACGGCGCATATTTCCATAATTATAGGCGCTACAGAAGTCCGGATTATTTTCGCTTGAGCTTATTTTTAGTGCATCGATAGGTGTAATTGGCATAATTTATCGAAGTATAATTTATTAGTTAAGCGTCTTTGAAATTAGCTAGGTTATTATTGGTTAGGGAAGCTAAGCTTTTCACTACATGGATTCTGATTGGTTGAACCTCCCTTCCTCCGGCTCTCCTTTCAGAAAACTATATAAACGCGAGAGCGCGTCATGTTAACCGGTCCGAGACTGGGCCCCTGCTGCGTTAGCACATACTCCTTAAACATAACTGTTCTGTGGGAGCCTTGTGCATCGTAGTGGTTTGGTTTGAGCTAACTGGTTTGGTGATAGCTTGACATAACGGTCGCTATTACTTGACTAAGTGGCTGCTGGGATAAGTTGGAGAGATCCGAGACTGGGGCTCTTCAATGATTCTTGGCCTTTGCAAAAGACTTTTCGGGATTTATTCTGCGTTCGGTTGTCTTGAATATGTGTTGCGATTGTATAATGCACTGTTGATATAATCTGTAGTTGATATAAGATTTAGCATTATTTAATGGCTGTGACATTTTTGCATTGCTAGATTTGGATTAGATAAGATTTAGCCTGTATTGTTAATTGTATGGATAAGTGAACTCTAGCTTTGATTGTAGTTCGTTGCTCATATGAATAAGGTCGGAGAATGTTTATTCGGCTATGTGTGCGATTAAGTTATAGTGACAATTAACTAGCGACCTTTAATGACAGTGAAGAATGCTCATTGTTAATTGAAGATATATGTGATGATATATTGCGGGAATGTTTCATTCTAGTTACTTGCATAATTGTTCGATGTTGTTGTTGAGGTTTATGTTATAATAAAGAATGGTAAAATCATATGTGTTGTCTTCTCAAGCAAGGCCACGTCAGAACCGAGTGGGGACCTAGTTGCGACAGCCTAATTTCTAATTAACTCCCCTGGGGTTTTGGAATTTCGCTACAAATTGGTACCAGAAGTGGGGTCCCTTCCGAATGCTTGTGAGGAGTCATGTTGTCAAAAGTTATATAATGTTAATGGTCCCTTCCGAATGCTTGTGAGGAGTCATGTTGTCAAAAGTTATATAATGTTAATGGTCCCTTCCGAATGCTTGTGAGGAGTCATGTTGTCAAAAGTTATATAATGTTAATGGTCCCTTTCGAATGCTTGTGAGGAGTCATGTTGTCAAAAGTTATATAAGGTTAATGGTTCCCTTCCGAGTGCTTGTGAGGAGTCATGTTCGTGTCAACACAGATAGCTAGAAATTGTTGGTAAAAGTTATGGCTTTACAAACATTTCATGGTTATGTAGTTATCTGCGTGATTATCGTTAGATATTGTTGAGAGAGTAAAAGTTAAGGCTTTCACAAGTATGATTGTCGCTCATTGTCAGATGTTATTTGTTGAGGAAATAATCCAATATTCTTGAGATTTCACTTAGATATGAGTAGAAGTTCAGGCTTTACTAACTCTTTGTGATCAAAAGTTATTGGATAGCGTTAATGTCGAACAGTCAAGTAGTTGTGAAGTTTTGAAGGAACGCTACTAATGAAGTTCAGTGTTCTTGCTATGTTGATCATTATGAAGTTTTCCGAGTGAATGTTCGTCGGATGTAACTTGACAGGCGTTGATGACAAGTTCATTTACTTGTGGTTAGTGAAAATATAATTTGTATATGTTCGCGACGAGATATTGTCTGAATGTTTAATTGAGGCTTGATAACGTTGTGCTTCTGTAACTGCAAACTTTATCCGAAGAAATAAATGATGGAACAAGAACGACCGGACACAAGAGACAATTTGCTCCACGTGATTGATGACGAAAGGGTGGAGGAACAACTTTCGAAAGGACCTTCGAGTTCCTCGTCCATGTTAGAGCCGCCTCTACTCGAAAGAATGACGATGCCAGAAGAAGTCGCTCGCAGTCGTTGCTCCGAGGAGGTACCGTTATGGTACGCGCCAAGAACTATTGCAACCGAGGTGTATGCCCCGAAGCAACAACAGTCGTCATTCTCATCAAGAGTCAAGAAACAATTTATGAAGCCAAGGAAATTTGATGGTACCGGGTCTTTAGAATCGTTCATAAAGCAGTTCGAAGTATGTGCGAGACACAACGATTGGTCAGCGAAGGAGAAGGCAGATTTCCTCCAGTGCTCGCTTGAGAAATCGTCAGCTCAATTGTTGTGGGATTTTGGGGCGCATGATAACATTTCATATGAAAATTTAATCGAGCGATTGCGTCAAAGATACGGACTCGAATCCCAGGCGGAAACGTTCCGTACACAGTTAAGATGTCGTCGACAGCGAGAACAAGAAAGTCTTGCTGAACTACTACAAGATGTCAGGAAGTTGGTGACTCTGGCATATCCAGCTCCCGCGAACGAGATTACTGAATCCATCGCTAAGGACGCTTTCTTAGATGCAATGAGAGACGGTGAACTTTCTTTAAAAGTCCGCGAAAGAGAACCTAGAACTCTAGATGAAACTTATAGGACGGCTGTTCGTTTAGACGCTTATAAGAGGTCGTTGTGCTATGACAATGCATACGACGAGCCTCGACGCGACTCTCGTCGACAAGTTCGAGCAACGAGACAAGAAGATCCGTTGACTCAGTTGGACGCTAAGTTGGATGATTTTATCCATACTCATCGAGAAGAGCAAGAAAGGTGGAGAAAGTCTGTGGAAGATAGACTGCTCCAAATGCAAACGTTCGGTGGAACGAATACACATTCAATAAGAAGTAGCAAAGAAAGATCAGGGGCAGATTTTGTCACCTCCGTAGCAAATGAGCAAGTCGGGGGCCCTGCTATTAAAGGTTCGTCTGGTAGTGGTCAGCGAACAATTCGTTGTTACAATTGTCAAGGTTTAGGGCACATAAGCCGGAATTGCAGAAAACCGCGAGTTGGAAATCGTGAATCAACGTCTGTAAATTCAGTCGCGTTTTCGCCTACTAACAGATCCAGAAATCCACATTCAGTGTATGTGCGTTGTGTGATTAACGGTATCGAATGTTGGGGTTTGATTGATACAGGATCAGAGGTTAATTTATTGCCTGCATCTATAGCTTCAGGGTTGTCACTAACCAATTGTTCGCAGAAGTTATATGCAGCTAACGGTCAAGAAATTCTCGTAAAAGATGAAGTCACAACGAGGGTGAAATTCAACTGTAGATGTAAAAAGCTCATCACATTTGTTGTGTCAGACGAAGTTCAAGAAGTGATGTTCGGCATGAAATTCTTGTCGAGTTGCCGATTGAGGTTAGAACAAGGTAAACTGTTCGTGGGACATAGTCAACTGCCGTTAGTTCAACGAAATGGAGCAGAATGGTGTCAAAGAGTGGTCGCAGTAAATCGCGTGGAGGTGTTTCCTCATTCGTCGGAGGTTGTTGCCTCGACAGTGGTTAACGGAGAATCTGCGAAAGTCAGTTCTCGCGTTGGTTGCCAAGTAGAGCAATCAAAAGTACTCGACACTCCAGAAGACGAAGACACAGTGCAAGTTCTAGGCTTTCAAAGTGAAGATGCTGCTCAAGGAAATTTCGTAACAGTTGGAGTCTTGCAGTCAGAACAGTCAGAAGAAGCAGATTTTATCTCGCTAGAAATACCTCAAATTACACAACAGGACTCACTTGAAGACACACGAGACGACGCGTTAGTTGAATTGTCAGCAATGGTTTCAAATTTTATAGAGATTCAAAAGAGAAATCAGGATGAATTGTCAGATTTTATAGAGATTCAAAAGAGAAGTATGGATGAATGGACGAAATTCATGGACGAGAAGATGACCGTCAAAGGAAACAGTATCATCAACGAAACATCCGTAGAACCTGAATTGACTGAAACAAATTCAGACGAACGAAAATCGGAACATGCGACGGAGGCTAAAGTCTTTTCCAGTCGCCAGAAGCCTCATAGGAACAAAAAGAGGAAGATGCGTTGGTAGTTATCTACGCAAAGATCTTCATAAGTTTAGGCTTTGAAGTAGTTTTCAGAACGAAGTTGTTCAATAGTTTCTTCGATTTTTGCTGTATAGTTTCGAATGAGGGCATTCGAAGTACTAAGTCGGGGGCATTGTAGAGAATTTGTGCAGTTTACGATTATTGTAATGAACAGTTGAATGATGCTTTACATTATCGGCTTTAGTATGGCTACGAGATTTTACGATTAATAACGCTGCGTATCTACTGAATGTAATGTGACACGTAGGCAAGGAATATCTTTACCATTACGGCTTTGAAATGTTCCGTTTTGATACTAAACCATACTTTTGTCCAACTCTGTTCGTAATTATTGAGTCACAAATATTTATAATGTAAGCGTATCGTAAAAGGAGAATTTTAGGACGATTATTAGTTAAGTTTGAAGCAGTTTTGTACGACACTGATTCTTGCGTCCGCGTCCATAGGCTCCATGTTAAAGTTTTAGGCCTATTCGACGGCGCATATTTCCATAATTATAGGCGCTACAGAAGTCCGGATTATTTTCGCTTGAAGCTTATTTTTTAGTGCATCGATAGGTGTAATTGGCATAATTTATCGAAGTATAATTTATTAGTTAAGCGTCTTTGAAATTAGCATGGAGGGAATAGGAGAAGTAACGTAGGTTATTATTGGTTAGGGAAGCTAAGCTTTTCACTACATGGATTCTGATTGGTTGAACCTCCCCTTCCTCCGGCTCTCCTTTCAGAAAACTATATAAACGCGAGAGCGCGTCATGTTAACCGGTCCGAGACTGGGCCCCTGCTGCGTTAGCACATACTCCTTAAACATAACTGTTCTGTGGGAGCCTTGTGCATCGTAGTGGTTTGGTTTGAGCTAACTGGTTTGGTGATAGCTTGACATAACGGTCGCTATTACTTGACTAAGTGGCTGCTGGGATAAGTTGGAGAGATCCGAGACTGGGGCTCTTCAATGATTCTTGGCCTTTGCAAAAAGACTTTTGCCGCGGGATTTATTCTGCGTTCGGTTGTCTTGAATATGTGTTGCGATTGTATAATGCACTGTTGATATAATCTGTAGTTGATATAAGATTGTAGCATTATTTAATGGCTGTGACATTTTTGCATTGCTAGATTTGGATTAGATAAGATTTAGCCTGTATTGTTAATTGTATGGATAAGTGAACTCTAGCTTTGATTGTAGTTCGTTGCTCATATGAATAAGGTCGGAGAATGTTTATTCGGCTATGTGTGCGATTAAGTTATAGTGACAATTAACTAGCGACCTTTAATGACAGTGAAGAATGCTCATTGTTAATTGAAGATATATGTGATGATATATTGCGGGAATGTTTCATTCTAGTTACTTGCATAATTGTTCGATGTTGTTGTTGAGGTTTATGTTATAATAAAGAATGGTAAAATCATATGTGTTGTCTTCTCACAAGCAAGGCCACGTCAGAACCGAGTGGGGACCTAGTTGCGACAGCCTAATTTCTAATTAACTCCCCTGGGGTTTTGGAATTTCGCTACAATATTTTTTGTGATATTTTGCAGACATATTTTATAGTTTCAAAATTATTGAATTTATGAATTGTGCATGATTCTTTAGGTGCAACTGGAGATAGACTAAAAGAAGCTACAAAAATTAACCTCTCACTTTCGGCGCTGGGCAATGTAATTTCTGCGTTGGTCGACGGGAAGTCGACTCACATTCCTTACAGAGACTCAAAACTGACTCGGCTTTTGCAAGACTCTTTGGGTGGCAACACAAAGACGCTTATGGTTGCCTGTCTGTCGCCGGCCGACAATAACTACGAGGAAACTCTGAGTACATTGCGATATGCGAACCGTGCGAAAAACATCAAGAACAAGCCGAAGATCAACGAAGATCCTAAGGACGCATTACTTCGTGAATATCAGGACGAAATTAAACGTCTTAAGGCACTGCTATCAGGTCAATTGCCAGTTCAGCAAGGAGGTAAGTCTATTGGCATTTACTTTTGGGTTTTAGTTGTATAGGCTAAAGTTAGTCTTGGCTCTGGTTTTGTTTTAGAAGAATCAACCTCCTACAGCTTTGAATTGCTTATGAGAGCTAATGTTTCTGTGGTGTGGTTATGTGATGCTGTTGACATATGCTGTGCGATGGTTCGATTATTTTGTGCTGTTATATAAATTATTTGAATCATTTGATGAATTTTTCAGAATAAAGGCTTTACTAAACCAATCCTAAATGTTGACTGATTTTAGATCGCAAAATCATTGACTACTGCTGGCTCACATTTGCGTCCACTGAAATAATTTGAAAGTGACATCGAGCAGTCTGTGTGTGTGTGTGTAACTGTGTATGTTTGTGTGCTTGTGTCGTTTAATCTTTGTGTTTATTTTGACATGTTGTACTTTTGTTAAAGGTGAAGGCAACTTAAAGTCGAATACTCGGCAGAGTCTTCAGCGTGTTGATGAAAGTGTTCGTGAGGATGAAATTGAAAAAGAGAAGGCAAGAATAAAGCAAGTAAGTGGAAAGTTGTATAAGATGTGGCATAGAAAAACAGCATTTCATTTATGGATTCTTTAAGATGCATTTCTCAGTCAGTAAGCTGGTATAACAGGCAGGAGCATAGCCATGAATTTGATTTGGGGTATAAATTTGGGGGTATATATTGTTATTTATATTATGTATATAATATATGTACATATTATATATTATATATATTATATGTATATGTTATTTATTACGTATATTATATATTATATATATATGTTATATATACTGTATTTCATATATAATAAATACATATATATACTTATTTTGGGGGTATATATGCCAACTTACCAACATCGCTATGCCCCTGATAGCAGGCTTGGAATGAAATTTGATTTTGTATATTGCAAGCATGTTTACTAATCTGACATATTTATATTGTTTTAATTTTGTAGGAGCTTGAAAATGAAATGAAACTGCTTCGAGATGAGTTGTTGTCTGTGAAAGCCTCAAAGGAAGAAATTGAACAGCAAATGAGCATCCTGAAATCACAGTACAATGAAAGAGTTGCAGACGTCGAAAGAGCTTCACACAGTAGTACGTTATAGTGATTCTAGGACAATTGACCATAGAACAATTGACCACTGGACGATTGTATTGACCATAGGATATTGACCATAGGACGTTTGACCATAGAATGTTTGACCATAGCAAAACAAATTTATAAAATAGTGTCTCTAAAGGGTGCAGATAGTGTTCCTACAGTACAGCAATAGACAGGCTTGACCATTGTACTTTGTGTATAGCTATAACCAAAAATATGACCATAACCTATCCCTATTTGTTCTTTTAAATAAAATAGAAATTTTAGAAGGTTTAACACCCAGACCTCCAAACCGAGGTGATTAGCTGTTGCATGATTAACTGTCATGTGATTAATTGTCCATGTGATTAACTGTCACTTGATTAAGTGTCGCGTGGTTAAATGTCCATACACCCCAGTTTAGTGTACTATTATCGACTCTGCTGCAATGTTCCTGTGTTAATTAAGTAGCACTGCTAAGCAAGATTAAAATTCAGTCACTTAATAAGAAGGGTTGTTATTATTTAATTTATGCCTGAAATTTCAAGACTTTTGGTTGAACTTGAAATGCAAGATAAAAAAGTAAATCCTTTGAGTGCTTGAAACTATAATTTTAAGATTTTATAATTTCTTACTAGATACATTGAAGAATGTTTAAAGTTGATTTAAATATATTCTTAGAGCAATTGAATGCTGATGGAAAGCCTAAATTGATACGAAACAATACTTTCACGTCTGTAGACGGTAAGCTAACAAGACCAGAATCAATGCTGTTGTTACATGATTTGGTGCATTTCTGGTTTTCATGTGTTTAATGGGTTTACAGCTTTTATTTAGTCACAGTTGCTTGATGAGTTCTCATAGTTTTGACATTTACTCACCATTGTTGAGATGATGAGCACACTAGATTTATCCTTTTGATAGCATTCATTCAAGCTCTTATGTTGTCACAATTATTTTAATGTCATTGTGCATCTAACCTCCTGCTCCACATTGTGAACACTAGATATATTGTTTATGTAGGGCTTGGTTAGTTTTTCATGATTATAACATAACTCTTAATGTAGTACTAGCTTCATTTCACTTGGACTTTGTGAAGTATGACTTTTTCATGTCAGTATGGATTAGTAGGTGTTTGAATTTCAGTGTGAGCCTTCATGCTGTAGAGTTGTCCTAATTAATTACTGATTTTGTAGTACCTTTAGGTTGGGTGTGAATAGATTGCTAGAACTGTTATTCATGTGAATATGGGTTGAATCTAAAAGCTAAGAACAAAAATTAGCCAGCAGCTCTAACAACAGTCAGAAATAGAAGCAGCTATTCTAATGCTGTTTTGTATGAAAGTAAAAAAATGTACAAAATGAGCAAAATTTGAAATGGTTGTTAAGTCACAAAATTTTCCACAGCTTCCTTCTTTACTCTGTTGCTTTCATTTCCATACTGGTTTGAATTTTTGATTCAACTTTGCTTAATGCTCATTGCCTGTTGGTTAATGACATTTTAGTCTTGATGCAGCAGACGTCCTGGGGCGTACTGGACATGTAGTGGTATGGGAAATATTCAAGGCCCCTTGATGGTAAATTACCTTCATGGGCCCCTCAACCGCAAACATATTGATGTGTCAATAAGTTGCCTTAATATAGTAGTTTGTCAAATGAAACGCATCAAAATTGGACCACAGCTTAATAATTATTAATCAACTTGAACAGGAATGATGCAATTGTGATCAATGTACCACTAAGGTAAGTAATTTTCAGGACCTCTGAGATCAGCTATATCCAGGGTGCCATTTTGTAGAGTCCAGTACGCCACTGGCAGCAGCTATTATTTGGTGATAACTCATCATTACTGCACAATACTGTTGCACTTCAAATTTCAGAGTCCTGTATGTAATTTTTATGTGTATATTTAATTTCACAGAGAATGCACTTTGGTATATATATTTTATTTTCTTTGATTTTTGGTTTTCTGATGTATTTTGTGTCTTTGTGTGTTTTGATTAATTTGGTTTTCATCAGTTGATAAAAATGGATCTGAATTACAAAAGGAAGAAGCTAAGGTAAAAGCATTCAGATATTATGGTTTCCTTCCTTTTGTCTTTCTGCTTTTTGAACACACTTCTTCAAGCATTTATCTAGCCCATTTCCAATTATGAACAAACTTTTAGCTATGTAGCACTCTAAGGACAAAATCATAGTTTAATATCAGTGTAAGGGATTGCTTTTATGTGTTGACCTAAATTACCTATTATTGTAGATGTTAGAAAATTAATGTAGTTAGAAATTGGCCATGTTTGCATCAACTCCCAAGTACTGGAGGTTTAAACCATGGCTTTGGAATGGTAGTGGTGAAAACAGAGAGGAATATAGAAGTGCATCTTTCATTGGGGTGGCAGTCAGTTGGAATAAACAAAATCCATCATCACATAGCATAGACAAAGGTTTCAGAGTGATATATCTTATGCACCCAATCAGCACCCTGATGTAAGCTTAGTACTGAATACATCCTTCTAGTATTTACATAACTTTTCTAAATATTGTTAGCTGTTCGCTGTCGCTGTCTTTTATGTAAATGAAGAAAAGTGCAAAAAAGATTCTATACTTATATTTTAACTGAACCTTTATGCATTATGGAAGAATTAATTTCTTGTTGCATTATTGCATTAATCGTTGAATGAAGTGTTTCTTGGAATATCTTTTCAAAGGATGATGAGGAGGATACTCTAGAAATGGGCAGAGGTGATCTCAGTGATGAACCCGCTGACGTTAGGCAAGAGAGAAACCAAGAATTAGTAAAAAGAAATGAAGGTTCCATAGAGGAACAGCCTGAAGATGTCATCAAAAGGTATGCACATTTATTGTAAAGTCTAGTTTTTTATTGATTGTAATTTATTTTTAGGTTTAGGTCATGAGAACACAACAGTAATAGATCTCAGTTCCTTTGATTGATTTATTGATTGTAATTTATTTTTAGGTTTAGGTCATGAGAACACAACAGTAATAGATCTCAGTTCCTTTGATTGATTTATTGATTGTAATTTATTTTTAGGTTTAGGTCATGAGAACACAACAGTAATAGATCTCAGTTCCTTTGATTGATTTATTGATTGTAATTTATTTTTAGGTTTAGGTCATGAGAACACAACAGTAATAGATCTCAGTTCCTTTGATTGATTTATTGATTGTAATTTATTTTTAGGTTTAGGTCATGAGAACACAACAGTAATAGATCTCAGTTCCTTTGATTGATTTATTGATTGTAATTTATTTTTAGGTTTAGGTCATGAGAACACAACAGTAATAGATCTCAGTTCCTTTGATTGATCCAGTGGTTCCTCTTTTAAGACATCTCTAAAATAAAATGTTAACCATTTCTCCTTTTAGGCCAATATTTCGGCTTATAATAATATAATATAATATAACAAGGTTTAAAGTGGTTCAGTAGGGACTGCCCTGTGTGAGAACCACTGTTGCTCCCATCCAATCTAATATCCTAAACTACTGAGGTTTATTTTGAACTCGTTTACAGTTGTAGCCGTTACTATCCCCTCATCCAGTTCATTCCATCTGTCCACCACTCTTGCACTAAAAAAAAAAGCTTCATAACCTATTACGTTATACAGACTGCCATGATCAAATGGTTAAGCTTGTTTTCATTTGTTTCAATGAGATTGTTCATCTGTCTTGTCGGCTTAGTTGAACAGATGCATTCAAGACTGTTGATTTTCAGACTTGCAGAACTGGAGCAGAAGATTGTTAGTGGAGATAAAACTAACAATGAAGAGATAAAGGAAAGACACAGGAAGAAGAAGAAATATGCAGAAGACCATTATAAACATTTAAGAGGCAAGTTTTTTTTACTGTTAAACGTTTTACAGTAAAACAAAATAAAAAAAATGATTCTGTCAGCAAACTAGCCTCTATGGAGCACTCCTATTCAATGTGACTTTTTAAAGCAGTATAAAGATTAGAATACTTATAAACAGACCCGACAAAGGTGGACTGGAGGGAAATGCCCAGTGGCCTGGCAATCTGCAAGGAGCCTGGATGGGGCCCATAGCAAAGTTAATATTATATTATTTATTACTGTGAATTATATATTACTGTGAATGCTGTGGGGACACCTGGGGGGGGGGGCCCAGCAAAGTCATTGCATGTTGTCTTCTAATCTTCTAGAGACGTCTTGCTTGAAAAATCTGAACAAGCAAAAAAAGTCGTCACCTTTTGTGCACTTGGGTTGCATAGTTTTTATAATAAAGTTTTGAACTTTTTTGAGGACATTAAAATGTTTTAAAAATCTTTATAAAATAGTTTTAGGGGCCCTTGACTGCTCTGACCAGGGACTCGGAATTTCTCTCGACGGACCTCCTTATAAACCAAAATTTCTGCTCACCAATCTGATTGGCTATAACCGGTGTTAATATGGGACCACCTATTTTATCTGCCATTTTGCCGGCAGAGCAGCCAAACCAGTACCAATTCTGTGTATCAAGTTAACCAGGCAGATACTTCTAATTTTTTGTGTTAGTTTAGTCAGAGTGAAATGTTAAACTTGGGCAGAATCAGAAAGTGAAAACAGGGCAGTGCTTCGTGGACTTAACTGTTATTCTGTTTATTCTGTTTATTCTGTTTCTGTTTTGTTATTCCATTCTTAACTTTTATTCTGTTGACTTTTTATAATCGGTTAGATAGTTAGTAGACAAGATATTTTTGAGTGTAGCGCTGCAGATTTGCAGTTTCCTAGTGTATGATGGCCTGGCATAACTGAAAAGTCAGTATAATTTATTAATTTGCTTTCAGATGCATTGGCTATGAAGGATGGTGAAGATATCATGATCGATATATATGAGAATGTGCATGACAAATTGCGATTTGTGGAGAGAAAACTAGCGAAGGAGACAGAAAAAGTACCGAATTTCCTTTCTGCTTTTTTTGTTTGCCTTTCTGAATTATTTAGCAGCACATATCAAACATTTGTTTAATCACTTAGTGGTTATTAATTTAAAATTATTTTGTTTGTGGTTTTATTTTTGAGAGTTTATTCGAAAATTGATTTTATTATCCATATTTTATTAAATTTATGCTGCAGTTAATTTGTAGCAAGAATTTACATTTAGTTGAATGTTGGTGTAAAATTCTAAGTTTTTGTCACATCACAAAAAAAATTCTATTCGTTTTTCAAAATTCGGTTGACTAATTTGTTCTGTTGTGATATGACCATCAACTGATCTAAAAGATTGTTGAAATTATGCATTTTAGTTAATCTATCATTTTTGTGTGTATAAGTCATTTTTGATATACCGTAAATCTGTGCTTTTAGACTGAACTTTTGAAGTCTGAGATCAACGATTTGCAATCAGAATTTGAAACGGATCGTCGACATTACCTTGATACAATTCGAGAACATGAAATGCAGTTGAAGTGGTTCGAGGCTGTGATTGATCGAATTCAACCAACTTTACGGTCCGGGTGCAACTACATTAATCTTGATCGAATACGTGCGCAATCTGAATGGAATGACTACGAAACCAAGTGGATTTTACCCAAGCTAGCCGTTGAAAAAGTTACGCTGCCATCTACTAACAGCGGTGAGTCTTTTGGCGTTTTTCCATTCGCGTTATGCAGTTTTTGCTTTCTGTTTAGTCTTATTTATGTTGCTAGCTGAACATGATGGTGTAGAGAAAGTTCTTCATGGCATTCAGGCACTATGCTTAGTGAAAATGTTGCTTGTTGCTTTAGATGGCAATTTTCACTGAGAAACTGTGAAATTAATAAATTTGCAGTGTTTTGTCATCTAATATGTGACGACCAATTGTGATTATGTTTGGATGCATTTAAAGTTTTTCATCTTCCATCTTGTTGTGAATTTCTTGTTCATATGACCATTTATTCTGATTGAAATTTTCATCTGTTAAGAATTAATGTGTTACAAATGTTTAAAGAATTGGCAAACAGCAATATCAGACAACTTTGAAATTCAGATTACTTGAAAGAATAGTTATGTTGTCTTCTCTACAATTTATTTAATATTTTCTACTTTCAAGGATTAAAATGTGTTTCACTTAAGATAAATGCTTAGTGAGGCAAGGTTTCAATCTTTAAATTGTTTCTAGCCATATTCAGCGATAGATCCATACACTACTCTTCTCCATTCTGTGTGCCTATATATGCTGGGCATTACCGGTAATCATTTTACTACCAAGTCATTTAAATCATAAATACGTGTCTTGATTGTAATTTAAGTCTTGTTCACGCCAAACGAAAGGCCGCCAACACCGCTACATCATCGCAACAGCTATCATGATTTGAAGAGCAGTGACTACTTAGATGACATGGAAGAAGATCTGTATAAGCAGGTTACTCATCTAAAACCTACCTAAATTTAAAATATTTGAAATCAAACATTAGTGAATTATCAACAGTTGAGTAGCCATGGTTCCAGGATGGGGGTCTGTGACACCAGGCTCCAATATTTTGGAGTGAAAAAAGTTTGAAAGCCAGAATAGTCCTTCATGCCCTCCTATGGCTACAGCAATGAGTATCAAGGCTGTTTATTTATAAAATATATTATATATATATATATATATATATATATATCCAGACACTTTTTGTAATAAGTCCTCGGGAACTAAGTACCGAGGGTATTAAAAAAATATATATATATATATATATATATATATATATATATATGGATATGTGTGTGTGTGTGTGTGTGTGTGTGTGTGTGTGTGTGTGTGTGTGTGTGTGTGTGTGTGTGTGTCTAACCATATTATTACCTTGTCCCTATAAGTCCAGACATATATATTAACTGTCAATTATCATCTCACCATGTTGACAGGCAATCAAGGAGAAACAGTGCTTGTACCTGTTATGATAGTTCTTGATAACAATTTACTCAGCCAGATACCCATAGTCACTCTGTGCAGTAGCACATAAATTATTTAAATTTGTAATGGCTTGTTCAAATAGCTTCCTGCCTACTCTAGAATACATTAGGTGAGTTAGAGTGGTTGAAATTGTTTATTGTGGCTTAGAAGATTTAAAATATGTTGCAGAAAGATACATCACCAGTACAATCCTTGAAGAATTTAAATCTTAGCTGAATGGTACAATTGGAGAACCCAATTATATTCTAATTTAACTGTTAACATTACAGTTTGCTATTCTTGTCCATATAGAAATTGCTAGCAAGTGAAGAACAGCTGCCTTCCAGCAACTTTTTTGGCAGAACTCGTGCTAAGGAACTGTTGGACAAAGGGCGACAACGTAAGCACAGCTTGTCTCAGATGTTTTCATTTGAATGTAAATGTAAATGCTTTTAAAATGATACGGTATATGATACGGATACATAACGGTATTATAGGATACTATATGGAACATGTAGAGCTATTAGCCTGTAGACAAATTATTGTAGCAGTTATACAGATTGAACAAGGCATTTCTTTATTATATGCTACAAAGTTTTGTACTTATAGATGTAAAGACAAGATGACAAACAAGCATAGTAGAGGACAAAAAGGCAAAGAATGAGAGTGCACACTGGGACCATAATAGGAATGAATGGATAGGTAGAGCATAGTGTTTCTCACACAGGACACACCCTACTGAACCACTTTAAACCTTATTATTATTATTATTATTATTATTATTATTATTATTATTATTATTATTATTATTATTATTATTATTATTATTATTATTATTATTATGATGATGATGTTTCAATGTGAATAACTGAATTTTGGTGTATTTAAATAGTTGTGTCCGACAGACTTGGATTTTTAAGAATTGCTTACTTTTCAACTGTATTTGCATTGAGCTTCAACCATTCATCTACAGTAGTACAGGGTTTTCCAAACTTTTTGGAACTGTGACCCACCTCAGCGGCTTTGTAGCATGCCGCAACCCTGCAAACTTATTGTCAACTATAATTGGATATAACACTAATCTCTTTAATATAAGTTATGTATGGAGGATTGCAGGCATATAAATTTCTTAAAACCTAAGCCTGCTTGCAGTTTTCAAGGCTTGTGACATTGTGGACTTTTGTGGTTGACACTTTTGAATCTAATTTTGCACTACTCTGCGACCCATTAGACTAATAAGCCCTACGACCCACTTTTGGGTTGCAACCCACAGGTTGGGAAACACCAATCTAGTATGTACTCAGGTGGTAGTTATAGTGGTTTCGTGTAAGCATAAATGTATGGTACCTTAACATTTTCACAGGTGGCTTTGGAAATTCAGCAAATGGGAACCTCTATGATATGACTACCACAAGTGCTCCAAATCCGGGCAGGTCATCACTTGCGGGGGAGATGCCGCGTCTGCGTAAGCCTGTGCGACTTGAGTCGTTGCCAAATGTGTCCTCTCTGAAACAGGAAAAGAAACACAAAAGAGCGCTGTGACAGCAGTGTCATTGGGAAACTCAAGGGCATTGTGATATAGTATATGCAACATACATTTAAATCCATTATTATCTGGCATCCATGTAAATTTAAGTCCATTGTTCATGAATTGGTTGGCACTTTATGTGGACATCATTTTCTGTCTAGCAGAGACTTTACAGATGAAAATATATCTGGTTTAGGCCTATGTATTTTGATAGGATTTGTGTTATGAGCAAACCAAGTCATGCTGTTAAGAAGTAAAGCCACTCCCCTTTTCGTAAGATGTGCAATAGTTATGCAATCATTATGTAACTCTTTTCATATTGCCAATATTACTATGAATATAATATTGATATTAGCTAAAACTTTAAATGCCTTGTATATTTGCTTTAATTGCTGCCTACTATGCCTAGTAGTGAACAGAGCTCATAATAAATTGATATTAGTATATTTATTTAACTAAATGTCAATATACTTGTATATTTAATATTTTATTGTAATGCCATTTATATAATACGTTCAGTTCTGCTGTATTTTTACAACAATTTCTAGGTTGAAATTTTGCCATAATATATTTAATTGATTTATCTTTAATTTCTTTAGTATATTAGCATCAGGCATTTGTTTATTGAAATATTTGATGGTGAGCACCACCATGACAACTAACAGTGTTGGTGACAGATTATTTTGCATACAGTTTGAATTCACTGCATAAGAAAAAAAATCTGTACATCTTGAGCTGTCGTTTTCTTCATTTTAATTGGTCAATACCACATTTTCAATAGAACTTAATATTCACATTATTAAATTCTATAGCCTTTCTTGCTTAAAGAAATGAACAGTGATATTTAAAATATTATTGTACCGGTAGAGTCAATGTTCTCTACTACAGGCCTCGTTTGCAATAACGAACAATGCATGATGGAAGAGGACAAACTTTATCATGTGTAATTTATTCGCGATGGCTTCAAATTGTTTATGTAACAGACTAGCAGTCACTTTGAGACTTAGGCCCTAAATTTTAATGCCTAGTCTGGCTAGTCAAGTTTTTTCATCATTTTTAGTTTTGACGAACTGTTAGTTTAGTGACATTTTGTAATTTTGCTACAGAAGCAGAGCGAAAAAAGAGAGACGACGTACAGCAATCATTTCTCTTTATAAAATCATTTCCTCCATAGCTGTAGCGTCCTGCCCACTCGCCCTTTTGATTAAATGACCCGGCATGAATGACCCACCTTTGGCTATAGCTACTTCATTTGTGATTAAGCGCATAGGAATAAGGAGCTACTTCGGTGCATCTTTTGGAAGCGCTTTAGAAATTTACGAGATTTTACTTTTACTTACTTTTTACTTACAGCTGACGATGAGCAGAGAACCAGCGTCCGCCGATCGCAGTGGGAAGTGATGTTGTGAGGAGTGGCACTTGATGTGTCGAGATCGATAGTTTGCATAATAATTATAATGATCCCATAGTAATTTCCTTTTCTTTTCTCCGATATTACGCTCGTTTAGACGTTCGTCGTATCGGCCGACAATGGCGATGAAGATCATGCCGAAGACGATCGTCGGTCCGCTGCACGCCCTCAACAGAGGGGCCTGTGACTGGGGTTGGCAGGGGCTGGTGGCCTACGGATGTCAGAACTGTGTCGTCGTCGTCGACCCCGTCACCGTCCAGGTGGCCCAGGTGCTCGACCGGCACCGCGGCTACGTCGTGAAGGTAAAGTGGGCCCGCGAGAACTACCGGCACGACCTCGCCAGTCCATATGGTCTCCGGCTCGCCTCGGCCGACTACAACGGCAAGATTTTGGTCTGGGACGTCGCCACCGGGGTGGTCGGTGCCGAGTGCGTCGAAGGCAGCAAACCGGTGGCGGAGATGGAGTGGGTCAGTATGCAGGATATTTCGCATGATCTGCTCGTCGCTCTGCATCCGCCGTTCACCCTCGTGTTGTGGAATACGGAAAATGGAAGCAGGTTGTGGAAGAAGATTTATGGAGAGGTGCTGCTGTCGTTCTCGTTTGATCCTTTTGAGCCCAGCAGAATGGCATTCCTTGGTCAAGACTGTGTATTGTTTGTCGATGACTTTTTCCTGTCAAAGGCTCCATCTAGTAATGGTAAGAAGTTCTATTTGTCAAGTCCGTGCAGTCAATCTACTGGTTCTATTAGCCACTCATCAAGTTATGAAAAATTGTCAGACAAAAAGTCGTCCAAGTCAGCTATTCAACGAGTGAGTGGAATTCTTGTGGGCGAAGGCATAAAGAAAGGCCAAGAGGAGGAACCAACCGGATTGAACGAATGTCTGCAGTTGGCCTTTCACAAAGCCTGTCGACATCATTTGATACTCGTATATGCAAAAGAAATACTGGTTCTAGACTTGGACATCAATCAAACAGTGAGCATTATCCCAGTCGAGAGAACTGGATCGCCGTATTTGCAGGTGATGTCGGTACGTCAGTGCGATGCTCTGATCTGCTTGCATGAAAGTGGCAGTCTTTCGATCAAGGCAAGAAGATGGCAGGCACAGGCATCACCGTCGATGCTGTCGCTGGCTGATGACAACAGCTCCCCGAGCAGCGTATTTGATATTTTCTACGAACACAAATGTCAGTCGGATCCTCTTCGTATTACCATGCACAATCGTGTCTATGGTGTGACCAGCTGTCCAGTGAGTGAAAACAAGGTGGCACTTGTCATGAGCAATGGTAAGCTTCTTCTGTGGGAATTAAACAATGTCGGACCCGATGGAACCAATCAATGCCTCGATCCATCTCCTCTGTATCCATCTGCCGCTGGAATTTCGTCATGTGATCATCTTACTCAGAGCTTTACTGGAGGTCATGAACTCAATCTTGAAACAATGATTTCATCACCAAAGCTGATGCTGAGCGACGTTATTGGTCGTCGCATGCTGCCACTCGCTGATCCATCCGCTGTGGAAA
Source organism: Metaphire vulgaris (assembly GCA_018105865.1). Lineage (NCBI taxonomy): Eukaryota > Metazoa > Annelida > Clitellata > Crassiclitellata > Megascolecidae > Metaphire > Metaphire vulgaris. The sequence goes on along the minus strand of CM030845.1, from coordinate 7,439,365 downwards.
AACCTGGGATTTTCCTTAAATTCACTCTAGTTGGTTTGCTTAATGGACTGGCTGCACCTCCTGTTGTAATACGTATGTGTCCACCTTTGACAACCAAAAATTTCAACATCTATCAGCCACTGATGGCTGTCGGGTCAAATACTGGTATTGTCCAGGTGTATAACCTGTCCAGCGGTCAGCTGTTTCGTGAAATCAGCGTCCATTCATGTGCAGTGAGAGGCATTGAGTGGGTCAGTCTCGGGCTTTCTCTCTTTCGCATATCCCAATGTTAGCAGCAATAGTAGCCTGGTGAAAAATGAGTTGACGCTGACCGATATTGAAACGGGGCGTAGCACTCACTTGCGTTCAAACACAGAGGAAGAGTCACCGATTGAGATAATCAAGGTCTCATATCTGAAGCAATATTTCATCATTGTCTTCAAGGATAAACCGTTTGAAGTGTGGGATCTTCGATCTCACACGTTGTTGCGTCAAATGCCAAAGAATTTTCCCATTGTGACTGCTTTGGAATGGTCTCCCACTCACAATATCAAGAATTTTAAAAAGAAAGTGGCACAGCCAGAGACTAACGGGACTGATGACATCGTGCTTAATTCTGCGTCTACACCTAGCTCATCTCTTCTCGATCTTGCATCCAATTCTTCTTCCTCTACAACTCCAACAGCTGAATTATCCACTGAACCTAAGCTAGTTGTTGTTTCAGTCCGAGAACACTTTGTTTTCACTGATTCAAATGGACTGATGTATCATTACATCGTAGACGGAAATCTTATCAGAGAGGGATCCAAGATTCCTCCTGATGCAAACATGGGTAGCATTACGTGCATTGCCTGGAAATCGGAAACACTGGTGCTCAGTGATATTGCTGGTAACATAAATCTATGGGACCTGAAAGCCCGTTTTTCTCGAACGGTTCCAACTTCTAGAGGCTGGATCCGAAAAATAAGGTATGCGCCCGGCCGCGGAAACATGAAGCTTCTGATACTTTTTAACGATGGAGTTGATGTTTGGGATGCTAAGGATGTGGAGCGCGTTACTTCAATCAAGTGTCCAAAAGATCGAGCAAAGGTTGTTGACGTTGACTGGGCAGCATCGGACCGTCCTGTGTTGGCGTGTGCTGATGGATGTATTCATATAATGGACTTAATGTGCTTTTCTGGATGTTCTGCAATGGAAGATGGCCAACTGCTTGATCCCATTTTGTGTCCGCATATTCTGCCAGCAAAGGCTAGTTTTCTTTTAAAGTCTTTGCTTCAGCATCAGCCTTGGAGAGGTAAATATTCTCTCGATCCAGAAGAACTGGACTCCACTACAGAAGCGGTTCCTATAGTAGTCATCGATCAGTTGTACCTTATCGACCCGTATCTGAGGAACTTCTTGGTGAAGTGTCCATTCGCAACGGCTCAGAGATGTTGTCTCGTGGCTCAACTGTTTGGCGACGAAGCCGAAATGATATTTTGGACCGTAGCATTGCATTACCTAAGATCCGAGAAAGCAGAGCCCTCAAACAGACGGGTAAATTCATCAGTTTCAAGATCAGGTACTAGCGACCTTTTTGTACCATCAACTCCAGCAAAAGAAAGTCAAGATCTTTTGGTTATCAATGATGATACAAGAGAGACTCCTTTGGTGAAAGATTATCCTCTTGAGATGTGTTACGACGTCATTTGTGACAATCAAACATTTCGCTCTTATGAGCTACGGCGTGTTTCACTTCACGACAACAAAAGAGTGACTAACGAACACACGCGTAAATGTGCAGAAAATCTGATATTACTAAATCAGGCAGATAGAGCTGTGCAGTTGCTGCTTGAAACGGAGCCCGACAGTTCAAATTACTATGTTGACTCTCTCCGAGCGTGTCTTGTCGCGAGTATTCGATCATCAGGAGCCTCACAGAGCACAATAAAGCTCGTTGCAACCAATCTGATTGCAAACGGTCGTCTTTCCGAGGGTGTCCAGCTGCTCTGTCTCATTGATAAAGGCCTGGATGCCTGTCGATATCTTCAAACGTATGACCACTGGCATCAGGCAGCGTGGCTGTCCAAGGTGACACTAGACTATCCTGAATGTTCAGAGGTAATGAAGCGCTGGGCGGATCATCTTGCTTCACCGCAGGTTGACCAAAAGAACAAGGCCATTCTTGTGCTGCTATCTCTCGGACAGTTTTCTCGTGTCATTGATCTCCTGTACAGCCAGCGTTACTTTGATAGGGCTGCTTTGCTTATAGAAGCATGTCGCGAGTTTGGTGTTTTGAGCTTGACTGATGATATCAAAGGCCTGGTGGAGTCTGTCTTCCTGGAATACGCACGGTTTTTGCAGAACCTCGGACTAACAAAGGCTTGTGAATACTACTGCTTGAAAGCTGGACCAAAAGGCAAAGTCCTTTTAAGTGAAATTGAGTCTTAGGAGACCCAGTTTTATTTGCCGTAAGTCTGTAATCGGATTATGGCATTACTCAATTAGGAAAGAAATAATATGAAAGTTGATCTCTTGATAATTTACTGTCATATATGAACATGCGATACGGTGTAGAGTCAGACCGAATCTGCAATTTGCAGTTATGGCCGTAGCTGTAACTGGTGCCATAACTGCAGTCCTGCATTCAACCGTAGCTGAAGCTAAGCCATAACTATCTTAAATAGATTCGGCCAAAAGCTATTGACATGCAGTCCTAAAAGTTAGTGAATGGCAACATATTCATATAGTTCTTGATGGCACTTCCAAAAAAACCATCAGTATTTGTGGTCTGCGATTTTGGCTTGTCGCTGCCAAGTGAATACATATTTTTCACATTCATTGCATTTTGCCTTACTGGCATAAGACTCAATTTTACTTTTTAAAAATCCAAATTGCATTTGTTTGTGACGTTTCTCACGACACTGCAACTAAGATCTTATGCTATCGTTCAATAAGGTTATTTGTTCAGCGAAAGAGTGGTTCTATTGATCCAATCACAGTTGTTCCTATCACAGAGCATTAAAGTTACATCTCCTTTGATACATAAGACCAGAAAGACAAAATAATGCAAAGCATTGGAATCTAAATTGATAAACGAAGGTTATTTTGCTCACTTCTGTTGAACCATCCGCTGTAAACCCATCACATCTGCCCCTTATTCCCTCCAATAAATTTATGATCTACGCGAACTTGCAAAGCATAGGCTACAATGGCTCTATTGTTCCTTACTCTGTACTTGGTCTTTCAAGGTTTCTAACATTGAAGTAGGATTCTAGTGATTGTACATATGAGAAATTACTTGATATCGATGAATAATTTTTCCAGTCATCAATTATAGGGTGTTGATACTTAGTTATGGCCATAGCCGTATTGATGCCAAATATTATGAACACAGTTACGGCTGTAGCTGAATGTGGCCGAATCTGAAAAGTCAGATTTGGCACCGAAGCCAAAGTTCGGTCTCTCTCTCTCTAATACAGTGCAGATTAACTTCTGATCCATGTTGGTGAATGTTTGAATTTTGTTAATCAAATATGATGTTTTGTGTATTTGTCTTTAGTGTCACTTACATGTGTACAGTATACCGGTGGATGCAAAGTGTGCATTATCATTAAAAATTTGACATGTTGATAGTTTTTCAAATATTATTAATTAACAAGAAATATAATGTCTAGCTGCAATTGAATTCATGGAATTCATAAACAACAAGTTTTTGATTTGTCATGTTTTGCTTTTAAGTTGTAATGATGTTGGGGACTGACAACAGTGCTAGGTAAGAGTCATATGTTGAGTATCACAGATAAGAGGTAAATGTACCTTAAGTGAAAAATGTCAGAGATGCTGATACTAGATATTTGTCCTAGGTACATCTTGATACTGATAAACAAATCTGCCTAGGTACATTTTGCATTTTACTGTCAACAGGAAACAAGGTCAAACTCACAACCTGTTATGCATTTGAAGAAATCTTACATAGACTGGATATTATTAAGCAACTTGAACAAGGCAGTTGAAGATCTGAGTGTTTGAAGATAGGAGCAAATAATCTCGCCAAAGCTATGCTAAAAAGTTGTTATGCAGACACGTCTGTGCTACTTCTAAATGCTAAGTCAATGAATGCAAGGTGTATCTCCAGCACTCCACAAATGTAATGTATTTTTAATTATTAGCTAAAATTATTATTCATTATTGTTTGTTTGCATTCAGAAGCTTTTCAAAGGAAGAGTCACTGAATAGGTTATGCTGAGGTACATCAATTTGAATATCTAATATTAATGATAGTTCTTTATATACCATTTTGAATGTCTATTTACTTTGTTATGCAAAGAATACTTGACAGCACTGAAGTGCAAGCCATACCTTCTTAAATAAATAACAGGAGATTTGTATTTGTAGAGTATGCAGTTTGCTATTGCAGGCAATCTTTGCCACCAAATATATATGCATTTTATTTATATGTTGAATTGTGCTATGTATCAAAGTGGAGTATCAATTTTTATACAGATATGTGCTAATTGTAGCAAGGATACTGATACTTGATACTTGTTATGAAATTTATCAAGATACAAGATACTTTACCTGCATCTAGATATGCATCTTAATACTTGTATCTTTGATACTCCCCAACACCCACTGACAGTTACACTATGCTGATGCATTATGAACAATTCTGTAGTAAATTATTCTAACAAGAACTAAATCTATGCTGTTGATTTCTGATATTGTTCAAATGCCTAGAATAACATTGAGTTTATTTGAGTTTGGAAGTAAACTGCTTTATATTTTGGTATGTACTTCAGAAATTTGTATATATTTGAATAGAAGTTGCCTGTTTTTCTTGGAAAGGATGTAATAGTTCTAACATTAGGTTTGTGAATTAATTTCTTGGACGAGTAGAATGGATATTTAAAAAATACAAAAAGATCTGTTTGTGATTTTATGTTGAAAATGATGATTATTTGATTATTTGTATATTATATATATATATATGTTGAGTTCATATATATATATATATATATATATATATATATATATACACCTATTACATATTCCTTTTTCATAAAACTATGATGTCTTGACATATATTGATTTCTTCAGTGATTTTAAATACCAGAACTGTTGGCAATTTGTGTATCTTGTGTTGGAAAAGATGCTTGATGGTGAAGTGGAGTGTAAGCTGGAAATCATTTTCATTATTTTAACTTAAGGTGTATAGGTGCAGTCACAGTAGTTCATATGGAGGGATTTATTTCAGAAGTGTTTGATCTTGTTTCTTTGATAACCAGGGTCCAGATAGAGTGTTGCTCCTTATGAAGATATACTTCTGCTATTGTCACGTCATTTCTTGCTTCCAAATGGATCAATACCAAACATTTAATTTATGTTAATGTCAACTCTACTCATTATCTCCAGTTCATGATTGTAATGGTTTCTTGGATGATATTTACTGGATTTGACAGTAGACTTTATCTTGCTGGCAGGTTTCGTGAGTTTTATAGACTTATTTATTGTAATGAGCAATGATATGAAAGATTGCCTCGAGCAAATAAAAACTATTGAATTGTTGGATTATATACAGGGTGTCTACGAAAAAAAACCAACAGGAAAACTTTGATTTCTTAAAAGTTCCTAAATATATTTTTAGCAAAATTGCCACACTTGTGCAGCACATATTTCCCCACCTTTCTGCCAATTTTCATCTCATTTGAATGAGATATCAAAGTCAAACTTTGATTTTTACTACTCAGTCGCAGCATGACAGGCCTAAATATCTATAGCTTCACATAAATTTGACTTCATGTCAATTTTGGTAGTATTAGTAGCAGTTGTTGTTGTTGTTGTTGCAGTAGTAGTAGTAAAGTTTAAATCGAATGCAATTTTGTAAACATGTTTTAAACTCACAGAATTCGACATAACAATAAAAGTTTGATTTAAACTTTCAAAATGGGTAAAATATCGAATGAAGATAAGATGCGAATTCAGACATTGCGGGAGCTTGGCTTTGGATACCGAACAATTTTTGCAATTAAGGTTAGGGTTAGGGTTTGCAATTATGTCTGATAACCATCTTGAACAATTGTGGTTTAAGTTGAAATTTCTAGACAATCAATAAAATTTTGTCTGCTGATTCGTAAAAATCGAATTTTGACTTTGATATCTCACAAAATGGCCACCGTACATGCAAATGAGATGAAAATAGGAAGAAAGGTGGGGAAATATGTGCTGTAGAAGTATGGAAATTTTGATACAAATATATTTAGGAACTTTTAAGAAATCATAGTTTTCCTGCTGGGGTTTTTTTTCATAGAAACCCTGTAGTGCCATGAATTAATTATTGAAACGATGAGTATACCAACATACTTTAAATACTGAATCTGTCTTATAATGATAACTATGGAGTACTTTTTATTTCTGTATGATGGCTTTTACATGATTACATATAGTATATAAAAACAGATGCATAGTTTGCTCATTTGTGTAGAGTGTTGGCCCAGTAATGACAAATGTCCATTATTTCAATATTATTAATTTATTGATAGTGGTATACCTTCATGCTGCTGCTAAAGATGTTGCATTTATGTCACTAGTGTAATGAATTGTACAAGATTTTCTGGATCAGAATTGCAAGTTAACTTTATTCTGTATGCTTTTGATTGTAAATTGTTCAGTTTGCTTAATCGCTCAACATGATATGAAAATTGTCATCTGTAATTCTAATGACCGTGAGATGAAGTATCTATACCATTTAGTTCCTGTTATTAAAGGTCATCTGGTTGAATTGGTTGGGTTTAATTTCAATTGAGCAATAAGCGGCTTATCTAATGTCATTGGATTTGAACTTCTGGTCTGTTAAGTGTTTACTAATGTGTTGCATTCCAGCTTTATTTATACAAAGTGTTGCCTCTCTGTATTTTATTTGTACAGGATAAGGTGCTTAAATTTTGCAGCAGTAATTTTGCATTATATTTGGCAGATTATGAACCTCAACAACTGTAATAATTTGTTTTCATAAAAATGTGCATTGGCTTTGAGACTACATTGGCATCTAGTTGATTTTGTTTGTTAATAAATTTTGCATTCCAGTGTGTTTCTGTTTACCAGGGCGCAATTTGTAAGGGGGAAGGGGGATCCCTTCCACTGCCCAACTGCATCCTCCCTACTGCTTCATCCCCCACCACTACATCCCCCTGCTACACTTCCTCAACACTTTTCACACTTCATGAAAATACATCTTCCTGGTCTGAAAATTTCGTTACATTTGTAGTGATGTAGAGCAAACAGTTTATCAATAAACTTTTTCCTGAAATATTTGCCCTTTGCGATAAGTTCCAGAAAAAGTTATGATTAAAGTTGTTGCAGCTACTGCATTGAGTGCAGTTGTTAACCTTATGCCCTTTTTAAAGTAAGTAAAATCTCATGAATTTCTGCAGCAGGTACTGTAGTAGCTGCTTATTCATTCCTAGGCAATTCAGTGTTGGAGTTGCCGGGTTGGGGGTTGGACCCTCCAGCTAACTTTGCAACCCTCCCAAAAATCGCATATTGGATACATGCAGCGTCTGTCATTTATTGAATTTCAGTCCTAAACCCCCCCCCATCAGCTCAAATTTCACAACTCCAACACTGAAGCAATTGATCGACCATTGAAATAGCTGTAACCAAATTTTACTTGTTTTATAAACCCTTTGCTCTAGCTATTCCTTATGCTGAAAATGTATTTACTTTAGATGTAGTCATTTTAGATATTTAAATCAACATAAATAATAGCATTCTTTTCACCTCTTGTTGATGTTACTATTATTGGTAACCTAAAGTTATTTGCAACAGGTGGTGATGCATATATATGTATATATATGAAAGTTATGCTTCATTGTTTGCAGCATATTTTGAGGCTGATTAGTATATGTGACTTAAATAAATATTTGGTGAAGATGATATAAAAATATATGGGTAGTATTTGAACTATTATAATATTAATGTAATGAACTTCTACTGCTGGCTAATTCTGTGTATAATTTTGGGAAATAAAGTGAAACATGGAAACTGTTATTTTTTTAGTCAAATATTTATAGCATACCGGTATACTGGTGTAGTAAGACTTAGAATATGGGAAATATTTAATAATGTCATTTTTGGTTCTATTTTTCTATAATTGCAAATTGAATCTATTATGAATTTCAGCATTGTATTGGGTACCTTGGAAATGTCTGCCAACTTTCTATGTCACACACACAAATAAGTTCTTTCGATGTCATTTACTCATGATTTGTTATATTTTGTAGCCGACATAAATAGCAAAATTAATGAAAGGTAGCAAATACATTATGCAATTGTTTAATTTGCATCATTTACAACATATTGCACATTTTTATCAGAATCTGAGCACATAATGTAGACTAGACGGGAGAACATCACAATGATCAACTGTCCTGTGCAATTTTTATCTTTTCACAATATGAACACATGTAACAACATTGAATAAAATTTACAAGTCGAAATGCCATTAATCTTTGAAATCACCGTAATTAATTACTTTGATGGTCACTATCATACACCAAAACAAGAAAATCAAATGTATGTATGGTAATACTTTTACGTATTTACATTGCATCTGCAATTCAGCATAGGCTAGACAAATGTTCAATTTTGCTGTGTACAAGTATTTTCCAATGATTGTAAAGCACTAATTGTGTATATAGCCTAATTTCCAATTTATGGTTTTAAATTCCGGCCATCAGCAAATTAAAAGCAGCATGAAGGAATTGGTGGAAAGGGTTTGTCCTATATATGAGTAACTGATGACATGGAGTTTCATAATTTGACCTGAGTTCCTGTGTGGAACATGGACAAGTTGTCAACCTGGTTGTCAGAGTGAGAAAGTCAGTGTAAAACACCTCTTAAAGTGACCTCATCACTCCATGAACTAAACGTCAATGAAAACTGAAAACTTGACATAGGCTGTGCAGAAGTGTGTGTGTGTTTGACATGTCGAAAACAAATCGGTTTAATTAGGATTTTCTTTGAAGTGAAATGTCATTTTGAATTTTTGCATAAGATTTACCCTTTTCCACAGGTATGCACATATTTTAGCAGCAATTTTACCACCATTGCACACTCAGTAATGGAATCCAATATTCTGAAATATTGAAGAGTTCAAAGATGGATTGCTCCAGAACGTGACTGCAGTTCACAACATTGATGATCTCAGACACATCTGGTCATTAGTAGGTATGGATGAAAGTACGTTGACATTTAGGCCTAAGTGTTTAGGCTACTGTCGAACCAGCACTTCTTTCTGCAGTATGCGAGCTGCAGTAGTACTTCTTGTGTGCAATGAATGTTGACGTGTACATGAAAGTAATGTTGCACTGCTTGCAGTACTTTTCAAGGTTACCGTTATCTGTCAATTCTGATGAAGAGTTGCATTCGGCTTTTCCATTGGTTCGAGCCGATGGGAGGCTAGTACCGGAGCCGCTGTCTTGATCGGACGTGCTTTTTGTCACGTCTTCAGAACTGTCCAATTCGATGTCTACGAGCCCTTCCTTAACCGTTGGAATCGGCATGAAATTTGCATCGTTGGAATCTTTGTGATTATTGTTTGTCGTCTGCGAGGTACGCCTTTCCCCGTCTGCCACATCCTCGTTTTCAGTTGCACCACACGAAGTGTTAACGACGTCGACATCTTCTTGTTCTTCGCTTCCAGCATTGTCCATGGCGTCCAAAGTCCTTTCGGCGTCTTCCTTTGGAGAACGCGTGCTAGGACTATGGGAAGACGTGCTGCGAAGATCTTCTTTGACTATCGTGTGATTCTGTTTCTGATCAACGTCACCGCAGCATTTCTTGAAGGTGATCTGATTTAGGTGCTTGACCGATCCGGGATACAGCTTTGCCTGCAGTTGCAGAAGGTCGGCCGTTGAGTTGGGATTCAGATCGCACGACTTCCACGCCCGTATCTTCTCGGCAACGTGGGTCTGCATGTGAGCCTGAAACAGGTCTGGATCCGAGAACATTTCCTTGCATTCGACGCAGCGAGTGGGAGCCGGGCCGTGGCAGAACTCCGACTTCTCGTAGGCTTTCCTCGACCGACGTCGTTTGTACGGTTCGTTCTTAAGTCGTATCAGGTCGACTTCCATCTCGCCGAACGTTCCCTCGCCGGACGACCTCAGTCGCTTTGGAATCATCGGCGGCTCTTCGTACTCGATCATGCTGTCGTCGGTGAACGTTTCGCCGGCGTCGTTGTGCATCTTCCCGTGCATTCTCATACCGCGCACCGTATTTCCGCGATAACCACACAGAACGCACTTGTAAGCCTTAGACGGAGCATGTGCCTTGATATGATCAACCAAGCGACTGTCGCTCTGCGCTATGTAGTCGCAGTAGGGGCAGTGAAAGAGCGGGTAGTGGACCATAGTCCCGGTGCAGTAGTGTAACTTCAACAGCTGAGCCGAGGCAAAGGTGTTTCCGCACGAAGAGCAGGCCAGCATCACGGCATCGTTCGAATCTCGCGTTCGACTGCCGTTGCCGTTTTCCTCGGGTTTTGCCGCCGCTGGCTGGTCTTCGGTAAGACTGGTGGACTTCGACGGACAGTAGAACTTCTTGTGAGCCTTCAGCGTATCCAGGCTGCTGAACTTGATTTTACACGGTATGCAGTAATACTGAAGCATTCCCTGATCGATGGTAGCGACAAGCTCGGGACTCTGACTAGAAGGTTTGATCAAGCTTCCGGACGCCTCTGATGCCAGGGCCACTCCAGTGCCACCAGAAACTGGATCGATCGTTGCCTTAATGCTCGGGCTCTGCGCTAGACCGCTGACATTCGACATTAGCCCACGACTTTCGGAGCCGATCGAGCCCAGCGACTGTATTGACGGTCTCCTCCCGAACCCCGATCCAGTAGCAGCAGCGGTCTGCAACTTCGACAATCTTCCGGCGCAGTAGTGTTCTTTGTGAGCAATGTAGTTCTCGTGCTTGTAGAAAACAATGTTGCAGTCGACGCATTTGCTGATAGAAGGTGAAACCAGTCCCGGTGCTAGTGCCATGTCGGATGTCCGAGGCGACAGAGAGCTCCCCACCACCGACAGCATGTTAGGTATGGCAAACGGAGAAGAGAGGAGCGACGGAGGCGGAACCGGAAGAACAGAGTCGGAAAGGTAGTTCGGAGAGCATACCTTCATACCATCAGAGAAGATGGATAGCGCCGTTGAGCCTCCAAAATCAGGGCTGCCATTGCTCAGCTGTTCGCTGTCACTCAGCGCTTGCCTCGGAACCGGTGACCTTTCCTTTTCCCCGTGGCTGTGATGTGATCTTTCCTTGACTATCGGACTGCTCTTCCTAGTGCTTAGATCGAGTGGCTTCTCGTCGCTCGTCTCTGAACTAGATTTCATCTTTTTTGTCGCTGTGGCTGCTGCTGCTGCAGCGGCGCCTTCCTGCTTTATCACCGGGACTTTCTCGACGTCGTTCATGTGATAGTCGCCAGCCTGAAGCATTCCATTCGTGACGAGAGGTGCTATGGGCTGGACCACTATTGGAACATTGAAGGTCATGCTCGGCATATTTGAACTGCCAAGAAAAGGTGCTGCAGCAAGGAACACTGCCTGGGCCTGTGACACATACAGACCATTGGTCGGCTGTAGACAGGGTGGCGGGTAAATGGGTGGTGGAAACACTGCTGACCCAGGAGAAAACATCGGCATTCTCGAGGCTGGAAACGGACAGAAGGGGCTGATTGGAAGTGAATTCTCGCTGCTCGTTGGTTCTGGTGATGCTGCACCTTTTGCCTTGGAGTTGCTGCGACTTCTTTTCTGGCAGTAGAATTCTCTGTGCCCTTTATACGTATTCAGTGAAGAAAATTTTATGTTGCAGTTGGAACAGACGTATTCATTAGAGCCCGGAAGAGCGTGTCTCTCAGTTCCCGTACTGGATTCTACGGGGCTCATGTAGTGAATTCGAAGATGATGCGCTAGAAGTAACGAGCTTTCGAACAAGTACGGGCAGTGAGGGCAGGGAAATACCGCGTCGTTTGAACTGCTGTCATTTCTTAGACTAGATAGTGCAGGTGATAACGCTCGTCCTGAGTTTTCAGAAGTATCTCTAACTGACTTGGCTTCTCTCTCTTCAGTTGCCCTGTCGTCACGCTCCATCGAATCTGAAACTTTCTCCATCTTGCACAACATTTTCGGAGCCGCTCTGACTGCCACCTCTTCCTCTTCAAATGAACGCTTATGAGAATTTCCTATTTTGAGCAAAAACAAAATAATGCCTAACGAGTTCATTACTCAAAGATATCCTTTTAATTTCTCAAAAACTAGGAATTTATGCAATCGTAAAAATTTAAAGCTAACGGTTCAACGGCATTAATAGCTCAATAGAAACTACATCAATGGCACAATTATTAACAACCCTCAGGACCTGTTTCTATCGTAGCCATAACTTGAGCAAAGCAAAAATAAAACCAGCTTAATATTATTTTATGACTTCAAAGCAAAATCTGTTATCAAGATTTACAATAAATTTATAGGAGTAGCTTGAAATGATGCCTTGAACGATATTTTTAAAATGCAGATTTTTTGAAGGCATCGAAAATGTGTTTGAATTGGTATCAAAAGGAAGTCGATCCAGGGCAAAAATTTTTACACTCATAAATGCACCTGATATAATAATACCACGATAAATGTCTCTAATTTTGCCCAAAATGTCGAATCTTGACGAAAATTGACGTGGATATTTCGCTCAGATTTGATAACAGAATTATATATTATAAGAACGTCGCATGCAGTTACGATTCCGAACTATAGGGATAGGGGCCTACATTTATCATTGGCGTAGTCAGGGTTCCGGAATACGGGACACCATGAAGACAGACATGCACATGGGCGCCCACACATTGGGGAATGGGGGGAGGGGGCATTTGTCCCTTTGGAAAATGCAAATCTATATTTGTAACTAACTACGGTACATTGTGGCTTTTAGCCAATATTTCCACACTAGAAGACTGCCTAATTAAAGTATAAATGTAGTACCTGATTTTTGGGATTTTACCTGACATTCTGAAAAACTTTTGAAGCTGTCAAATTTTGCGTTTGAAAACCTTGCTAAAATATTAACCGTAACCATTGTGTTTTGCCCCAGGACAAATTTTTGTGGGCGCCCATGGACCTGGATATTCCATTTAGTCCGGTGCATACTTGAAAGGCTTCAATTGGGATTTTTCAAAGTGGCCCGAATCTGTAGTACAATTTTATCGATTATAACTTTATTATCCTTGCAATAGATATTACGCGACAAAGGACATCATAGAAAACTGTCGGAAATTATATTTGACAATTTCTCAGGTTTGATAGTCCCGCCAATAGGTAATTTTCAAAAGCTGGCAGATTTATATAAAGCAATTATTGTATTCTAAGTCCAAGTGGAGGTCGCTTCACATTAGCAACTAGACTACTTTAAAGTAACGGAATAGATTAAAATAGTATCTAAAATATAAAATATCAAGAATATAAAATTGTTGACTGATATTTAATTTAAAGATATGTGCCAGAGGCGTAGCTAAGGGGCAGCCGTCCCTGGGCGCCGAGACGGGGAGGTGCGCAATAATCTGGTTTGGGGTTAGTGTTTTTGCTCGTCAAGAATCATTTTCAGAATTTGAAGGGGCGCCACAGGTATGCTTTCGCCCCCGGGCGCCTGATACCCTCGCTTCGTCTCTGATAGTGCTATTCTACCTCCAGAGCATACCAAAGATACAACGCACACAATTTGATTGAATGTAATACCGTATTATTGTAGTAAACATTTTCAGCAATTATGGCCTATACAAACACACATACACACTGGCCGAATATTTCAACATACCTCCCGAATGATTTGGACTGCTACTGTGCCATACGGAACTGCTGATCTCTGCAGTCGGAGACGTAAACGGCAATGACGATAGATTGGAAGGAAGGATGATCCGGTTATCCGTCGGTTTCTTCGAACAATAGTTTGCTATGTGGGCCTGAAGAGTCCTCGGACTGCTGAACCTCACGCCGCAGAACATGCATACGTGGATAAGAGCTGCAAAAGAGCAACGCCATTGTGTGTCACGACACCGGGGGAAAGAAGAAGTTCGTATAAATAGCAAGGCAACAACACCGGGGTGACAGAGTCTATACAGAGACAATCATCTATCAGCCGTCGATTGCCGGTTTGACTTAGCATCTCTAGTTCGGCTTGGATTTGGCTCGCCTTCACCCGATGCCCTGGGCAATCAATGGGCATTGTGATAGCGGTGCCAAGAAAACCTGATTGATTGATTCACTGATTGACTGACCTGCTTGCTTACATACTGACTTACCGACTGACAAACACAGAGTTCTCAAAAGCTGAGTCCTAATACCAGCTACAGTATTTGTAGCTTCGAGAGCTCACTCTGCGATATAGGCGCTCATTTATCGGTGGCAGCCTAATACTAGCGCTGTGCTTATAGATAAGTTGTCTATACGCAGGTTTGTTTTTTCTGGTTGGAGATTACGGTATATATCTTGGGCAATGTTTCGTTTGTCAGAAGGGCTGGGGATTTAGCCCCAACAAGCCGAAAACTTGGAGTTTTCCCATTTCCACTGGCCATGAAAAACTTCGTTGTGGGAATCGCCTAATTTCATTGCTTTGCTGCAAAGTCAAACACTGACCTTGACGATGTTGGCGGCTGTGGTGGTGGTGGCGGTGGTGATGATGATGATGATGATGAAGAAGAAGAAGATGATGATGATGATGATGATGATGATGATGATGATGATGATGAGGATGGTGATGACGATGATGGTGGTGATGATGAAATACTGTAGCTGGTATTAGGACTCAGCTTTTGAGAACTTTGTGTTTGTCAGTCGGTAAGTCAGTATGTAAGCAAGCAGGTCAGCCAATCAGTGAATCAATCAATCAGGTTTTCTCTGTCATGCATAAAGCAGGTCGAATTGATTTTTGTGAGGTGGTTTCCCGTTGCTTCTCTCAAGGGCAATTGCGGGCGATCAACTTGCCCTGGGTTCCCGCGCAATAATCAGATTCGAACCCTTGACCCTGTCTAATACCCTACTACTACGCAACCACGCCCCTCGGGGTACATACTGTATATCCACCTTTGTGGTGCATAGTCTGTGCATATTGAAGGCCGATGAACTGTGCCTTCTCAATGTGCTACAAAAATTGAACATTTTTAATGTTTTGGTGATCTGTTCAGGCATTCGATTTCACGAGGAAAAAGGAAAAATTCTTATTATCCAGTCTTCGTCTGGCTGCTTCTACATATTGACTGACCTATGCAATCTTCCATGCACTAGATGGTGGTTAACTAGGACTCAAGTGGCCTTCCAATGGAACGTCGTTCAACGGCTGCCATATAATCAGTATTCATAAACACATTCTGCCATATTAATATATTTTTGCTTGGTATTGATAATAAACTCAACGTCTTCTTACTGTCGGAATAACAAAGAGGAGAAGAGATAAGACCACTAAAATTGGTCGAGATAAGCTAATCTCATTGGACAAACTACAGAAGGACCAGACGGTGTGGATCTTCAACGTTTAGTCACGAAACACCACCATCGACCACTAGCGCACATATATATATATACACTTTTTTATCAGAATCCGAGCAATCTGTTGCTCGCTGCAGCATCATCAACGCCCAGGTGAAGCCCAATCTTTTGTAGTCTAACTTAAGAGAACTTTAGTGCAATTGTTCATCAAAAGAGAACAGAGAATGGACTCGTTCTGATCTGAAGGCCATTAAAAAGAACAAGATTCATCTGAACACATGACTACAAGTTCCAGGACCGCTGATAAAAAGCCATAATAAAACCTGCAGATAAATATAAAGTATCTCTTCACGGGAGAGACGGCTAAATCTTGTGTCGCTATACAAGTCTAAACCTTTCCTCTAACCAAATGCTCTTGTATAGTATAACGGTATTATAACCAGTGATTGCTTGTTGAAATAATGTCGTACAAGTTATCAGTAAATGTTACTACGAAAATCGTTAGGCTAAATACATTTCCGGTACTAGGATATACCTATGTTTCTTTAAACAGCGTAGATCTTAATGAACCCCTCTAACTCCTGTTGTTGTTATTATTATTAGCATTAACATTAACATTTTTTATTTTTATCATCATTGTTATTGTTAAATTTAAATAAATGCTTGGAATTTTGAAAATTACATGTCATGTCAGGTCGTCACTGCTAGTTAACATATCTACATGTACTTCTTGAAGTCAACAACACGCTGGAGAACCAGACACTCGTTAAGTAGGGGGCCTGCACAGTATGCCCTACAATTTAACGCTTCACACGCCAACTACGCCTTCAGTTTTAAGTTTTTCCAGAACTAATCTTTCGGGCGAACGGTCAAGTAGCCAAGAAAATTATTCTGAATCCTTTTCGGCGGCCAAGACTTGTTGCGAGAGGAGCGTTGAAAGTGATAGATGGCGTACGTCCATTTAGGACAATTATATTTTCGCATGACCAGGCCTCAGATTACGTAAAATATTACTCCATTAGACAGAGAGGTCCGCCGTGTTAATGGAAAGAGTATGTCCTCTGACTCCTCTTTATTGGCGAAGATATGTTTAGTGTCAACGCCGACTCGGGGCGTTACTTCAACAGCGCCATCCATCACCGTTCTACGGTAGGAGGCAAAGACCGAACTGCTAGATAAGATCTGCCCTGATTAAGATGCGAATTCAGCTAGGCATGAAGATATCCCTACGCAACCGTCTCTCCCTCCCTCTCTCTCTCTCTCCTCTCTCTCTCTCTCTCTCTCTCTCTCTCTCTCTCTCTCCGAGGGCTGTCCAGTAATATCGCTCCGACCAGAGTAACTTCGTCTTCTTCTTCGTCGTCGTCGTCCGTCGTTAAGAACAAAATTAAATGTCACCAGACCTCGATAATAGATGGCTTTCGTTTGTGATCTTTAGCCGAGAAGATGCCGACGGTGGCACAAAGATCGAAACCAGTCATGCCCAATGATAATTGAATCTTCAGCGGCCGGTATACGCCGGCCGCAAGATAAAGCCATTATGCAAGGCGACGGCGGCGACGGTCCGCGACACCCCGTTCAGTTTAATCCAAACCCTTTACCCTTCGCACCCCTCGTCCTTCGCGGTTCACTGACTTCTCATCACAGAGAGAGAGATAGAGGGAGACAGACAGACAGACAGACAAAGACAGACAGACAGAGAAGCCAGAAGAAATTTCTAGTATTGTTGGTAAAGTGTCCAATGCAAGTACAGTGTAGTCCACGTTTACTAAGATCTACTGTCTTCTGCCATCGCATAAGAAACAAATAGCATGACTCGGGGTTTTGAAATTGCTTTTTTAAATAACAGTTAATGGGTTGTAGCATTTAAGTCTGCTGCTCCACATAATAGTCAGTTGGCTTGGTGTAAAATTGTGCAAATACAGTCTACAAGCAAACAAAATACATTTTTGTGATCAGCATTGAATGCAGATTGTTATGAGATATTGTCACATTTTCAAAACATTTTGAAATTTTTTCATTTTCACCATTGTTACAAAATCAACATATATTTGAATAAAATCGGACGTCATCGTCTCGGATTTTGATGAAAATTAACACAATTGTTCATCCCCATGAGTAATGTTGAAAACCATAATATTAGAGTTTTGGGTCAACCAATGTCCAAACTATGGGTCATGAAAGTTTGGTCGACCCGCTCCAACTCGTGACAGTAAAACTTGGTTTGGTGTAAAATTGTGCAGATACAGTCTACAAGCAAACAAAATACTCTTTTGTGATCAGCATTGAATGCAGATTGTTATGAGATATTGTCACATTTTCAAAAAACATTTTGAATTTTTTTTTTTCATTTTTCACCATTGCGGTAATTCCCACAAAATCAACATACTTTTGAATAAAATCGGACGTCACCGTCTCGGATTTTGATGAAAATTGCACAATTGTTCATCCCCATGAGTAATGTTGAAAACCATAATATTAGAGTTTTGGGTCAACCCATGTCCAAACTATGGGTCATGAAAGTTTGGTCGACCTGCTCCAACTCGTGACAGTAAAACTTGGCTTGGTGTAAAATTGTGCAGATACAGTCTACAAGCAAACAAAATACTTTTTTGTGATCAGCATTGAATGCAGATTGTTATGAGATATTGTCACATTTTCAAAAACATTTTGAAATTTTTTTCATTTTTCACTATTTTTATATGATACAAGTTCATAGAAAAATGCCACAAAACCAAGGAATATTGTTATAATTAACTTTAGTTTTTCAACTCAGTTCTTCCTCTCCCTCCTCCTTTTTCCAGGCTGGGGACCACAGCAGCAGACTTCTATGGAGGAGTTAAGAGGTTTTTGTTTTTGGTTTTTATAACAGCTCTATTTTTTAAGATTTTTGTAACACTTAAAGCTAAGCAAATACTAATACATACTCTCTCGATAAGAACATGTATAAAAATTGAGTAACTACACTACAACTTACTGAGACTGACTCATGATCTCTCACATTTGCCATCACACTGGCACAAACTAGTACAAGGCAAAAAGGCTTTGACACATTTACACCTTGCACTGCTAGTCTTCTTACATGAACAGCAAATAAGTTCCTGACACATCTGAGATACCTGGGGATTGACAATTTGACATCCACTGTGGCTGCCATTTTTCGCCAAATTTATACCAACCCCATTCAGATGGATCAAATATTTGGATCTGTGTTTCAAGACCGTGTGACCATCAGTGGTCTGTCTGATAGACTGCCTTTTTAACATGCTGAATAAATGCATTACACGTAAGAGGAATGTTTTCAAGTGTTTTTTAAAATACAATAAGCGGAGCAACAGACAATGCAGCAGTGGATTTAAAAGATGCAGCATCAACCAACCCCTCAAGAGCCATCGTTATAAAATAAAGCAAACCAGAAGGCACTGAGTGCTTGTCATTCTGTAGGTTGCCATTAAACTTACATTGTGCGATAATATTTCTCTCCTAAGCAGTTTGGCTGTATGCATTAAATGTACAACATCAGCATTGCGCACGCTGCCTCATGTTTTGCAATGCAGTGCCAACATTTTCAGAAAAGATAAGGAAGATGTCACGACCATGGGCAACTGCAGTTAAATTAGGTAGATTTTCCAACAACCGCTCTTTAAGTCGTCAGCGAAAGACAATCTGCTACTTTGTAATTTAACAGGCATGCACAGTGTATTTTGTTAAGTTCACTGAGCTTGAACATGGAAGTGCTATTTCATTAGTTCTGATGTCTTCCATATATGATATAACCTTGGCCAATACCAATGACTCACAGTGACAATCAAATGGAGCCAACTCAACAATCATCGTTGTTTGATTTTATTCCAGTTCAGCTTTATAATAAAGGCTCAACAAGCAAGCTGGATGGTACTTAACTTCCATAGCTATCATATCACCCTGAGACAATTTGCCTAACAGAATGCTATCTCCCAAAATAGTAGCACACTTATGAACCTTTGCATCCACAGCAAATGTGAGAACCTGGCACAAATCAGAACCACCGGCAGAACAGAAAAACATAGCATGCCAACACTAGCAGTGGTACTGGTAGTATTTTCTGCACTGCGTGTAAGATGTGGATTTTTAGCATTACTAACCGATGTACTATCTTCATCGTCATCTTCAGGATCATGTTCAAAGTGACCGACAAGTGGCTCTGAATAACCAGGAGATGAAATCAAACGACCTAGTCTTGTACCATGAAATAAGCGCTGCTTGCATTTGATGTGCCAAGCTGCTTTACGTCTTACAAACATTTCCTGTATACCATCACCTTCATTCCAAAAGGCAAAGAATGATGTTATAGTTGATGGTAGCTGGCCAAGCCTTACAAAACCATCTATGGTAATCACAGTTTTATAACCAATTCCTACATTAGTTCGTTTCGATTCTGCAGGGCAACTGGTTTTCAGTATTAGTGTCTTTTAACAAAAACGCATTTCTCCCAGTCGAAAGATGCGTTGCCATGGCATTGAGTGGGCGTGGCCATTACCGGTAAAACAAAAGCGACAGAAAATGAAAATCATGCAATGCTAACGAATAACAAGCGACTCTATCAACTTAGTATTGGTTTTAAATTTTATTTACAAACATATTTTGTTTGTATGTTAAGTAAAATTTCTTTAAAATTAAAAATTTCTCACCACACGGGGAAAACAACATCCGTACAAGAGACGGCAAGCCGCACAACGCGCTGATCAAAATAGCCCACAGCTAGACCAAATCAATGCAATTTCACATCAAATTTACTCTTTTAATTTATAAATCGGACAATGTGACAATATCAGGATCTATTTACTTTTGTTAAAGCTTTCAAAAAATGCCGGATATTCCTTTGTAGACATAATTTGCACGATTTAGGAGTTTTTTGTTACGAAGCCTACTGACTATAAGTAGTCTTACAGCAGCATCGCTGTTGTCTTAATCACTTATCAACGTTGTCGTCATCTTCGCCGTTTTAAACTTAAAATAGTCGATTCTAGGGAAACTTTTGTGGCTATGACACTATGTCTATGCGTTGATTGCTTGTTGCGACGAATTCTGTTATTGCTGGTCGCGTGTGATAATGTAATAGCATTTCTATACTACCAGCGCGTTCATCAGACTCATAACAATCTTCGCCAACGACTAAATCAACGCCCCCCTCCCCCCCCCGTTTCTTAAAATCACAATAATGGCGCTTCCAAGCAGCTGAAGCTAAATGTCAGCACTGCTGCCACCAACTGTATTTCGACCTCAATCTATCAATCACAAAATCATAGCTTTCGTTTTAACGAGATTTTTACTTCTGAAAAATATCACTGCGCCATTAACAATGCTGAGAGCATTGTGATAGTTATGAGTCTGATGAACGCGCTGGTAGTATAGAAATGCTATGACATTATCACACGCAAACAGCAATAACAGAATTCGCCCCAACGACAAGCATTGGAGCAGCGCGCGTGCACACAAACACACGTGTCACACACACAAACCACTACGACCACCGCTCCATAAATGGTAACTGACCGTAACTGCCAGCGTGATATTTGTCGGGGGAGGGAGATGGAATTTCCTGATCACTGCTCGGTGAGTTGTCCATTTTTTATACATCGGGGAAAGGGATAACTGGGGAAATTGCAGTCTCCTCCCCCCCCACTCACATTGGTCTGACCCTCAAACATCGCCCCGGTAACTCCTGGTCATTCATTCGATCGGATATGGCAATAGATCAATCATTCGATCTTTTCCTTCGCGTCGAAAGAAGACACTCACAGAACGTCGGTCTCGGTCGATCCGCTTCGGTTTCTGCAGCGGTTTCGAAAGAAGAAGAAGAGGAAAGGCCCGAAGATCTTCTCTCCACTCTGTGCTTGAGCAAACTCGGAAGACTGTCCCACTGAACGGACCCAACTGCCGCCGCTACCGCCGCCGCCGCCGCCGCCGCTGCATTCGAGGCCATTGATGGCAGAAAAGCAGCAGCAGCAGCAGCATTGTCAGATTCCTCCTCCTCCTCCTCCTCCGCCCCCGCTCTGCCAGCGTGATATTTGCCGGAGAGGGAGAGGGAGGGGGACTCGGACAGCGGTCGATCTCCATTGCCTCCACTTTGATCGAAGACGAATGGCAATCAACCGACGAAGATATTGATGACGAAATTGATAACACTGGCAACGATGATGGTGCTGACGACGACGACGACGACGACGACGATGATGATGATGATGATGGCATCTTGTCGTCTTGGAACAAAGTGGCCACGAGTTCCTCGTCTGGTCTGATATTCTTTAGAACTTCGCACCAAAGAGTGCACCTGTCTATTGGACACAATCAACAAAAAAACTTCTGCTATATACTTTGTACGTAAAACTTGCTAGCCTTTAAAAATTTACTTTACACAATCAAGGTTACTGCAGAGTCGTAATTAGGTGGGGCTAGGGGAAGAGCAAGCTACCCCGGGCGCCGCCTTGGGAGGAGGGGGACGCCAGAATACATGCATTGATGGTATTCGCTATACGGGAATTTACATTTACAGGTAAGAAGCTAACAAGCAAAAGAGGTCATCCACTGTTAACTCTCTTTACTCCTTTATCTATCTTTTACTCCTCAATGTGGCGAAAAGTCTGAAAAGCAAAAAAGGTCATCAACAGTTTTCAAACTATATTGGGGGGCCAAAAAATTTACACCTTGCCCCGGGCGTCAAATATTCTCGCTACTGCCATGGAGGGCGCCACAAGCCAAATATTGGGTGGGCCAACATGGCCTGTTTGAAATTGGACAATGCAAGGACTATTGCTACAGTAGGCTATAGATATGCAAAAATTCAGAAGAATGATGAAACGATTTAAAACCACATATTCTTGTGTCCCCATCTTTGCTGTGTCAAACCGTACTAGAATTGTCAATATATTCTGTCTCAATTTTTGTCTAGAGCTCTCGAAATGCCACGAAAAACAATGAGCCATTTGAAACGACACTATACAAAGTCTTTCAGAAATCTATTCTCTGTCAAATGTCTAAAAAATCAATCGAGAGATAAGATGGCGCTTAAGAGAGCTGGTTTCTTCTATTACAGGTTTTATAGACCACAAAAATATTATAAAATTGATACCCTGTTTGAAATTGGACAACGCAAGGACTAGTGCTACAGTAGGCTATAGATATTCAAAAATTCAGAAGAGTGATGAAACGAATTAAAAGCTTACTGCTCTGTGCTATTGATTAAGTAACGGCTAAACTTCTGCATGAATACATGGTCTATCCAATTGCGAGCCAAAAGAATTTACTAACGTTTGCCTGAATCGACCGCTGTTGTACATTACGGCAATGTACATTACGGCAATTGCTATTTCATCAAGCGCTTGCGAATAAGAAGCGCTTGCGATAGTGAACACGAGCGTCATATAAATATACGTTATTTTACTTACTTGCTTACTTATGAGTGCATTGGTTTCAAAGCAATGCAATCTACAGTATTCGATCGATGAAAATGGAACACGTATGCAAAACTATGCAAAGTGAATCAGAAGTTGGCCTAAATTGTTTCATATATGTTTTATTGTTCACAAAAGAGTCAGCATCGTTCTTGAAACCGTTTTAACTTTAGGCGTATAAAAGAAACAAGTCCGCGTAGAATTGCGAGGGTTATCATTGAAATTCAGATTAATGGGTGATTAAAATTGTCCAAAGTCACCAAAGAACGAACAGGCGTGATTTGCAGTCATTTCTTCTGGGCCTATAAGGCATGCTTTCGTTTGGTTGGTTGGTTAGTTGGTTGGTTGGTTGGTTGGTTGGTTAGTTGGTTGGTTGGTTTGAGAGAGAGAGAGAGAGAGAGAGAGAGAGAGAGAGAGAGAGAGAGAGAGAGAGAGAGAGAGAGGTGGGGCAGACAGAGACAGACAGGCAGACAGAAACAGACAGATTGCCCGACAGCAACAATTATTGGGAAATCTCCAATTTATCTTAATTGATCGTCCACAACATGAACGAAATTTTAAACATTTCAGTAAAACTTTTAAACTACTATGCGATGACAATCAAACGGGGGGCGACGAGAAATTCCAGACATTCGAAATATTCGCGTCCAGACGCCGATTTTTTTCTCGAATGCTGTGCTATTAATAACCAGTGCCAGCGACCAACGAAATTCACCTCTCGTGAGTCAGAACGACAAGAAAATCCGATAACGCCATTAACATATGAACATCATTAGCGTAGTCAAGAGGAGGTACGCGGAGGGGTGGGGCGGGCCTCCTACTCGAACCCTAAGACTGGTCGTCGAGTGATTTGTGCGAGAGACCGAAGGGAAAATTTTATCGGGGAAGGGGTGATAAGGGCTGATAAGTTGTCTAACACTGCTTACAATCTCTGAAAAATTGCTCAAGAGCCCAAGATTCCACTCTAATCTTGCTCTGGCCGCCTCACTTGCATCGGATATTATAATGCGTGTTGTTGGGGGGGGCTCACGACAATCCTCACATCCCCTAGTCCTCCGAGGGTGTTGAGTTGGTCGGCGCTGATGCATTGCTAAAATGGCGCTATAGAAGCTTAGCTAATAACTTAACCATTCGCCCCAGTTCAATGGTCTCGGGCGCCGACGATACGAACTCGCCTATTATTCAAAGCTTAACAGTAGTCCGAACTTTCGGATTTTAAATTTAAATGCGATTTATTAACATTAATCAGAGGCGTTCGTCATGCAATTCTATGCAATGTGAGCGCGCGCGTGTGTGTGTGCGCGCGCGCGCGCGCGTGTGAGCGAGTGCTTTTGAAAAGAATGTTTTATCTGTACACTGAGCGCTCGATTTCCAGAGAAGGCGAAAATGAATATTCAATAAATGATAACCGATAGCAATCAAAACAAATGAAACTTTGACGCGTTATCAACAAACAGAGATAACGAAAGAAAACAAGACATCGGGTTGGCCTAACGTCTTACGATGACACATGTTTTTCCTAGCGTTCAATTCACCGTGCTTTGTTGTCGGCCATATGCATCCGTTCTATTCTCTGTATACCTGCTTTCAGAGACAAATTTCAAAGCCGTTCTAACAGTATTGTTTTTCACAGATAACGGAATGTTCTGAAGCCACAAAATTAATTGGCCACTCCTGACAGAAATAAAATGCAATTCATAGATGCGAATATATTAAGTTATACTTTAATAATAACAATTTTGTTGCAAAACCCGCCTGTTTCAGCAGAGAATCAAGGCAACAGCAGGAAATCTGAATATTGGCAATATTTTAATTGCTTTGTTAAACTCGTCGACAAATATTTGGGTTATTTTTCACCTTTACATTAACAAAGCACATGAGCATTTCAATCTAATTGTTCGAACTCTAGGACGCAAAGAATCCATGACAATGATATCTTAGCTCACTGAAATTAAATTACAGTCAATCCAGGACCACAATATTGGCCGAGCTGAGATTCGAATTTGCGACCTTCCAGTTGCAGGACATAAATAATAATAATAATAATAATAATAATAATAATAATAATAATAATAATAATAATAATAATAATAATAATAATAAGGTTTAAATAATAATAATAATAATAATAGTGGTTAATAATAGGGTCTAATAAGGTTTAAAGTGGTTCAGTAGGGTCTGTCCTGTGTGAGAACCATTGGACAGCATGAGACAACAGTTATTCTTGTACAACTGTTCTCACATATTCCTCCAATTTGGCCTCCTCACTCATTATTTAGACAAAGCGATGTCAGTGCTCATTTGCATCGGTAGTTTCGTTAGAGATCATTATAATTAAATAATTATCTACGCGCAGGCGCAGCATATCCCCCCCCCCAAAGGACTCGTCTATTATTCTTGTTATTATACAGGCAGCGAGGAGAGAATTTCCGTATATCATTTTCAGTGGCTCTTCCACGGGACATCTGGAGACGCCGAAGGCATGCCACGAGAGATCCCGATTAAGGTCTGAAGACAATCGAAACAGTTTGCGAGGGACGGCGGAGTCATTTCGTTCGGACGTATAGCCGGACGACAAAGGTTAACGACCAGCGATCAGCACGGTGCCAGACCCCGGCAGCGGATAAGTGGTTAACAGTAAAGTAAATGAATAGGCGACGCTGGGGATTTGTCCTTTCAATTCGTCTTGATTAGCGGGGCTTCTTATCAGCCCCGGCATAGCTGTGCCGATCGTCGCCGTGAGCTATCAACGCGTGAAAAGAATACTTTTGATTTATAGGGTCATCATTTTATCAGCCGAGAAGCTGCTGGCCAGTTTGCGGCGGCGGCGGCGGCGGCGGAGGCGTGAAATCTCTCTGGTTTTATTGCGAGGCATTCTTCAACACGACCCATCGACGGAGTTTAGGAGGGCAACGACGGTGGGTCGTCGAGTCTTCTCCTCCATCGTCCCACAACAACCCCTCACCCGGGCGCCTCCTCTCTCTCTCCCTCCCCCTCCCCCGCCCGCCCATCGAAAGTCTATCTTCTCGTCGTCGAACGGGCATTCATTATGGCCGGCCGTTCATTGCAATTAATCAGTCAAGACCGGGCGATTCGTTACACATGAAATTGATAGATGCGGATTATTGTCGAAATGGCGCGCCGCGAGGGAAATATCGCGATGCAATGTTTTTATCGGCGTCGTCGACCGCGGTCATTACCCTGAAATCGCAGACCCAGGAAATTACCGGGCAGTGGGGTGGGGGCGGAGTGCCGACCGACGACAGTATCGGGGTTTCGGGCAAAACGTGATGAAGCGACCGCCTTTGTTGACCCGCCAAACTTATCTCGGGTCTAATTTGTCATCGCATCTGCGATACCAACCACCAGTTCCCTTAATTCATCGTAAGAAAAGACTCGAAGGAGCGGACTCTTAGAATGCCTGTTGAAACAGGTAGCAGCAAGCGACGTTCTTTCATTCAAACGGCACCTCGGCTTTTCAGGGCTTTCCTCGATCCTTGTGTAAGACGGCGACCACTGATGGAACGGTTTTTCTACCTATTTTTCTTTACTGGTGGTTTCTGTGCGGAAATGGAAAATTATCACCGTTTGCCCCGCTAATACATTCCACATCGAGGCCATTCATTGTGGACAAGTAGTTGGAAGGCACGGACGGTTCATTCACAGTTACGTTTAAAGCGGTAAACAGTGTTCTATACAGGCCTGTTAGGAGGAGATTTCCCAAAAAAAAAACCCTCAAAATTCCCCTCCCAAAAATCCCAGCACTTACACAAATTTTGCATTGAACTGTGTCTTTTCCCCTCCAACCAAGTCGATCCCCCCGAAAGCCTCAATTGCCTCCCTCCCCAAAGGCCTGGAGTCTGGATAAAACACTGGCGGTACATGTGTAGTCACCGGGGCACAGAGGCATGTGCAGTGCGGTGGAAGATCTTTGTGTTGGGGCGGGAGGACGGAGGGGTGGTACTTTGACGCTACAGGAACGCCTATAGATTTATAAACATCTTATTTAGAAAGTGTTCCGAATATAAAAAAACAAGTAGTTCTCAAAATTGTCTTCAAAAGTAAACTCACGTATAAGCATATGCCTGTGTAAACGCTATGGTTCTAAACTACGGTTACTGAGCTGACCTGCTGCATGCCGCAAAAGTGGTAAAGGAGACACCTAATCTACCGTCAGACCCGCATTATATGTTTACCAGGGCGAACTTCAAAGAGAGTGACACGAGTCAGGTCACAGGTGGAGTCAGTAACGAATCAGGCACTATCAGAACTACATCGAACCTCGTTAACAAGCGCTTAAGGGAACCGGATAAAAGCGTTGAGATCTGTGATAACCGAGTCCGAAGCATGGGTGTCCAAAGGAGGGTGCAAGAGGTGCAATTGTACCCCTGGAAAAATTGTGGAGTTATGAGAAAAGTAAAATTACTTGTTTCTTTCGTCACAGGACCTTGTTTTGCACCTCCTGGAAAAATGTCTGAGGACGCCCATGGCCCGAAGAAACCTACTAGACCTCGACCTGTATTAACTGAGAATCCATGCTACAGGAGGGCGTGTTAGCGAGGTTTTACTGTATGTCGTGCTCGTGTTTTAGGAGGCTTATACTGTAGTAAAGTAATTTTGTCGACACGACCACAGAAATTCGAGAATTATAAAACAAACCTTCGATGCGAAGCTTGATGTTGCTATTTGGAAGATCTGTGCTTTTTCTCAGTAGCCGTAACCAGTGACCGGACGGACTGTCTATAGACAAGCATACCTTTGCTTCCGAACTGCTGGACACTGGAAACTGAAAATATTATTATTTCAATATCGTTTACTTTTACGTCACCGTTGCAACCAACATAATTCATTAGGCCTAACCTATTCGCCATCAAGTATATGTAGTATTGTACAGCGCTCTTGTCTTTGGTCATTCTGTCATGCTTGTTGCGCTATATAAATTGTCCAGCCAGCAGCCAATAAGAAGAAGAAGAAGAAAAAGAAGAAGAAGAAGAAGAAGAAGAAGATGATGATGATGATGATGATGATGATGATGATGATGATGATGATGATGAAAAAAGAAAAAGAAGAATTCAAACTGCAAACGAATATTTTTCAGTTAATAGAAAGTAATAGAAAGTTAACGTCAACCTTATGGTTCAAAAACATTTAATTTATAATTTCATTGACAATACAGTTTCAACAGAACTTTATCTAGTACGAAAATTGCAAGTAACCTTTTGGGACCGAATACTTGAAAATTAAAAATATTAATCTCAATATTTCACGATTCAATTGAAATTAACAGACACAAACGAAGCAAATTTTCAGCTGCATACATGTGCACGAATTAAACTTTGCAACTCTGCAAAACAGGAACACTATTGACAGTTAGTTCTCTGACCTCGGCAATACAAAGACCTTCTTCGTTGTGACCTTCGTCGATGGCGTTGAGAATCGTGCAGGTGAACGGCCCGAACTGGCTGCCTTGAAGTATCGTCGAGATGCTGTGAACGCTGTAGTCCAGTTCCGGGTCGTCGGTGAGTTCTTGCAGGTGTAGAATATGACCCGGCAGGTTGTGGCTTCGACACACCTGTTCGACGTCATCTTTCCCGCAATCTTGAGAACAGAAATTCAAAACAGTGGAGTCGCTAAGGGGTGCAAGGGGTGACACAGATTCGGGGAGTGCGGGCCGTACAGGGTAACATAAATTACAATATCAAAAGGGGTGCCATCAAAACGTGTGGTGCTTGTATTAAATTAAAATATAGGCTAACCGATTCCCATTTGTACGTATGAGCTGGTATAGGAGGCAGTGTTTAATCTAGACTCCTGGACTCCGGGGGAACTGACAAAGCCGGGGGAAACTGACAAAGCCGGGGGGAATTTTGCTAGGGGCTGCTGTTAGTTGATGTAGTATGCCAAAAATTCCGGGGGGGAATTTGAAATTTCCGGGAGGAATTTGAAATTTCCGGGGGAAAAGGACGATTTCTCCCGGAAACGGCCTAGATTAAACCCTTATAGGAGGACTCAAGAAGGCCCACGGTGTAATTTTGGGGACACTACATGGCTTTGCCGCACCGGGTGACGTCAACTCCAGTGGCGCCTCTCATTCAAAATAAACTTAAACGCTAAAATCAGTATTGAGTCCAATTGCCAAATTTCTATGTCTCAGTATCATTCATTACTATAGATTAGCATATATAATTCTCGCGAATTTCTTACGCGCATTTCTTCAAATGCAATTTTATATTATTATTATGCAAAATTATTCGTCACTGGAAGATTAATTTGACATAGCCTACAGTAATAAATTTGATTAGTAGATACTAAAGTCTGCCGAGAAGTTTAGTCGAATACCTGGAAGGCGTGGTTTTAAATGCGTCCTATAGCAACGATTTTCGGAGAGTTCGGTGTTAAGTAATTAAATTGTAGAAAAACACGCATTAATTAAGGAAACATATAATAATTTCAGCCGTGTCGTGCCATAAGCCAATGTGACTTCATAAGCTGGCAGAAACTCATTCAAAACCAGGCGGCGTCAAATTACAAAAACAATTCTTGTTTTAGACATTTATCTGAAGACGATGATCTTCTGGTAAAACTCCATACAGCTGCGATGGTGTATGCTTGTAGTTCGTACAGCAGTGGAGTGTAGAGAATGGTGCAGTGTGCGCCCGAGGCCAAGTCGATAAAAAAATGTTTGACGAGCAAAAAAGGTCGCCGAGTCAATTTGGGCTCCCCATCTGGTCGGCGCCCGGGGCCACCGCCCCACCGCCCCCCCGCCACCTCGGCACGCTACTGTCGTACAGACAGTGGCGGCTCCACCGGGGGGCCAGGGGGGCCCGTGCCCCCCCCTATTGAGAACCTGGCCCCCCCAGTGGCCCCCCCAGTTGGGACCCTATACTTAATGCTACATACATTAAACAACAAATGGTTGGCCCCCATGATTAGAAGTTGCCCCCAACTGGCCCCCACTTGTCAAATCCTAGAGCCGCCACTGCGTACAGAGAGAGAAACCTACAAGTTGCTCGCATGCGGGTCCATATATATATATATATATATATATATATATATATATATATATATATATATATATATATATATGTGTGTGTGTGTGTGTGTGTGTGCAGCTGTCGGAACATGCACGTAAAATTTAGCTAGCAACTCCTTTTACGTTAGAATTAGCCAAAGACAAAGGGAAAATGCAAGGAAACAGTTAATTGTGTGCTATTGACGATTCGCCAAAATTATTGTTTAACGTAGTTTCAACTCGACCAACAAAAATTGCGCTTTCAAAATGTTCAATATTAAATTTTCTATTGGTCGTTGTCAAAAACGGCCGATGAACACCACACATTGCCTGTCTGAGAGAGAAAAAAATAAGACAGGTAATCTGCGCGGCGATAGGAGAACGACCACTATTGTATGTCTGCAAGCAAAGAAAACAAACGATATAAGATATATTATCCGGGAAAGACCTAAACAATCGCGATTACTGACAGGACTGCCAGTAATTATACTAGGGGTATATCCGCCACAGCAGTCAGTTAATCACGGACCAGGGAAAAATTCTTGGATGCTTAGAGGTCTGAACGATAGCATCGCTGTTTAGACCGGCATGTTGCCGCCCGCCGACGCCGCCGTACTGCAGCCGCTGCGCGAGTCGCAATCTCGGTCGTGCCAACTGCCAGATATGGCCAAGTGATACCGGCCCGATAGTTCCAGTGCCACGCGCGGCGCGATAGCGCTTTTTGCCACTTCTCGGCGGGACTTTCCCGGGACATTTACCAAAAGACAACCCTAGAGATATCGCAGCACGGCGGCCGGCCGGCCGGCGGTTTCTTAACTAATCTGCAGTGGCAAATTGCAAAGGTATATGTGCATTTTATCTCTGAAAATTCTGCTTATCCTTATCCGAATACTTCAGACCTAAGATTACCAAAATGGAGTCAGCAGAGCACATGCTCAATGCTGCCTGCCATGTCCTTCTATCTTTATAACTTTTATCAATACTGCCCCGTCTTTCTGGCTTATATATGTATATATATATATATATATATATATATACACACATGGACAACTATGCATTGTAGTTCTTACAAGTTCCAAGTTCAACCGAACAGCACCATATCATTTAAAAGCGAAGGAATGCTGTAAATTCTTTCAAAAGTGCACTGGCTTGTCCTAAGGATGTACGCGTCACAACGATGAAAAGAAACGATTTCCAGACTACAAAACGCTTAGTTGGAAAGTAAGTGCAGCGCAGCAGAGGATGAGAGAGAAGGAGATATAGAGAAAGAGACTGG
Source organism: Metaphire vulgaris (assembly GCA_018105865.1). Classification (NCBI taxonomy): domain Eukaryota; kingdom Metazoa; phylum Annelida; class Clitellata; order Crassiclitellata; family Megascolecidae; genus Metaphire; species Metaphire vulgaris. Next base: position 7,408,174 of record CM030845.1, on the reverse strand, counting down.
CTAGCCGCCGCCGCCGCAGCCGCCGCCGCCGCCGCCTCCTTAAGACAGATAAAACAGACAAAACGTATATGCCAAAACGATTAACGGCGCGGGTCAGCCCGAGACACATGCATGGAAACAAGGTAGATGCGGTTTCAAGAGCCGGCATGCAACACGAAGACCCCGGCAATAAACAGAATAATCGGCGTTATCGAAGGCGTATGCCAATATTTGCGATAACACGCGAAATAAATAGACGGGATGTATATATAGGGCCTACATGTGTCCGTATATTGAGAAGATCGCGTCTCACAATGCATGGTGCGCAAGCAACCCTCATAACAAAATCTGCGGCATCAGAAAGAAAACAAATAAGCCACTCGAACAGCTGTGCGTTCAAGTATTGTTGTCTGTCCAAGGCGAACGTCTCTATAATTGAAATAATAATAAATAAGCAGAAGCGATCATTTGTAAAACGACTCGACGATCATTTACTAAACACCGTTTATCAGAAATCGACGACATCGAAATCGGTTTTAAATTGGGCAGCGCGCGGTGAGCGAATCATGCACAAAGCAAGTCCCTAGTACACCACCCCCACCTCTCAAGACTTCACAGGTGTTTGGTCTCAATGTGATATCTGCTGATATCATAACACATTTATACCAACACCCAAAATTCCCAACAAAGCTGCGAACTAACATTGTGGACTACATATATAGACAAAATTAAAGAAATCTACTGTAATTCTATAAAGTCCATCTATTCACGTAGAAAGCCTAGACAGATACTACACCCAGATCGTATCCATTTCCCCTACAGTTTCTCCAAAACTTCTCCCTAGTCCAACGGATCATCATGAGTCCATACACACTATGACCATGCACAGAGGGTTCGTCTCGTGGTCAGGGGCGTAGCGACGGGGGCTGGTATATCGGTACATACCCCAAATCAGTAGCCTATATATAATACAGTATTTATAATATATATATACATATATATAACACACACATATATAATGCATATGTATAATATATCATATGTATAACATTTATAACAGTATATACCCCAAAAAATGTACGCGCCCCCCCAATCAAATTTCTGGCTACGCCCCTGCTTGTGGCACTGCACTGTATTCGCCGATATGGACAGAAGACGACAGCGGTCCGCTATCACAACAGTTTACTTTGCTATTCTGCGATAGCTTATCTCTGCCCTATCCTTGGAACTACGTTGACGTCCGAACGTTATCTACGTCATTAGTTATTAACCGCCGAGCGCCTAATTTCGTTCCATTAATAATTTCTATCTTATATTATCGCGCCCAAACAGTTCTCTGCAATGCATGATGACGATCGTGCCAAGTGTCCATACAGAGACATCCGCAAGGACAACGGACAACGGGACTCGTGCATTCGTTAGGGGCTCCCGAGAACTCCGTCCCTCGACAGATTTGGCCACCTTCAATACAGTAGAACTTCGATATTTAGCGAACTCGGTTATAACGCATATACCCGATTATAACGTGGCGCAATGAATGTACGGTCCATGCAGCGTGATGCGCTGCCGTATTGGAGGTATATATTGGATATAACGTACATCGGATATAGCGTACTAAATTTTACAGACCCGCTAAGTATACGTTGTAACGAAGTTCTACTGTATTTTGAACTCGCTGACGACCCTTTCCATGCAGACGATGCTTTTAGCAATACTGCTATATAATGCTATATAAAGCTATGCATGACCTGGAGGTGGAAATGCTAATTTCAATGTATACAGATCTTCGCTATTAAAAATGCATTGGGTATCTACTTAAGGCGCCATGCAGATCGTATTAATGTCCGCTCCGCACCAGTGACCATATGGATGCACGTGATACAATGCATCCAAACGCCTGCTGCTTCCAGGCCTGAACCCGAGTAGAGAGGTTGACTCTGCGCCATAAGTGGACGTCTTTACGCAGCAGCTGAATCAAGACATGTCACAGCAAGAACTAGAAACTTGTATCTCTGCTGTGGGTAGGTACTCCGGGTTGGGAACTACTATGTCCCGAATTATAGCACTGGTCGGATGGGGGATGGGGTAGGGCGCGATTTGTAGGGGGAAGAGGGGATTTCCCCCCACTGCCCAACTGCATCCCCCTACTGCTACATCCCTTCACCACTATATCCCCCCACTGCTACATTTCCCCAACAACTACATCTCCCCAAACTCTTTCCCCACAAATATCCCCCCACTGTTCCAGTCACAAATCGCACCCTGGGATGGAGGAAGGGCGGACACCGTCCTTAGACCTCAGACTGAATCGCATATACAGTCTATATTTGCATCGTCACTATACCAGTAATGTCCTTCGTCTGAACTCACCGCGTGTCTCTGTCTTTCTCTGGCTGCCTGTCTGTCCCTGTCTGTCTGGCATTCCGTATCCGGCAGCAGCAGCAGCAGCAGCAGCAGCGTCAAGTCACCTGGTTCGGTCAGGTCAGCTTGATTAATGGCCGCTGAACCGTTCGGACCTCCTATTCATCACATAAGTAAGTCCGTAAAGAAAACGCATTTATATTCGGATCATGAGGGACGGTTGCCTTATGATCGTCGCCGCAATATCTGCATTTGAAAATATAATCGGGGGAAGTCGGCGGAACGCCGTTCCAGCGGGACACACCACGGCGACCGACAGACAGACCGGCCGACGGGGGGGGAAAGAAATCATCGCTCGGCCGAAAGTGGGAGGGAGGGCCGAATTTCGGCGATAGCGATCGGCAGCAGCATGTGTGTGTGTGGATTTGGCGCTAAATCGCCAATCCAAGATTATCATAATAAGGCGCCGATAGCCAGATGGGCGTATATTTCATTCGTGCGCCGCTATGCTGCAATCCGGCGAAAGACGATCCGTCATTGTCGCCGGAGAGAGATTTTCCGGAATATTTTGCGAATTCTTCAAAAGGAACCGCAAAAGTTAATACGAGATCGAGGCGGAAATTCGATCAGACAAAAATGGCGGGAATTGCCTCCGTATACAGTCTCTCATAGTTCAGGTTTTCTGTGACTGTGAGTCTAACAGGTCAAACGGCTAATTCACGCTGACTAATTTTCTCACGGAATTCGCAACTGACACGAATAAAAACACTATAGATAGCATATCTAAATATATCCCGTATGCCATAAACGCTGGAAAAAGTCTTAGCTGTCTTATATGTACGGTGTATATACTGTAACTTCTATAGCGTAAAATGGTGCTAGTTCTATTTGGGCGCGAAAATAACCATTTTGATTGGTTAAAGCAGTGTTTCCCAAACTGTGAGTCGCGACCCAAAATTGGGTCGCAGGGGCTCAGTCTAGTGGGTCGCGGGGTAGCGCGGAATTAGATTTATCTAAGTGTCATTTTCTAACGTGCCATTTTCAACGTCGCAAGCCTTGAAAGTTGCAAGTAGGCTTAGGTTTTAAGAAATGTATATGCCTGCAATCCTCCACACACGGCTTAACAATAGTAGTAAGTGTAGGATTCATTCATATAACGCAATTATATTTATTGGCACTGCACTTCTTCTATCGGTTTAGATTGTGCACTTATTCGGTTACTTATTCGATTACGGACACGACGTCTATCTGAAGAAAAAGACCCAGAGTGTCATATTCGCATACACTGGATGCTTCGAACCGAATTTTTCACCAGCACACAATGAAAGCAGATCTCCTAAATGTCAGTGTTTGCAGTTGAAAGGAACAGCGCGCATTTCAGCTGCTAACCAGCTGCCGATAGAAGGCATAGAAGCCACGCCGCTTAGAAGACCACGTAGACCATAAATCTTCATAAGACGATTGCCCATGCACGCAGAGAAAGAAGAGAGGAAACGATTCGAATTTGTCAAATTCAAATCACGAATTAAAATATTGCTCGCGAAGCATGCATGCAGGGCACGCCTCGTAATCGCGTCGGTTTTTTTACATGGAAACTGAACCCGAACTTCTATTCTATTCTACTTGATAATTTATGTAGCGCTATGGCATGACGAAGGCCAAAGGCTTTGACAACACGGAGTGCACCGGAAATGACGCATTCGTTCGTGCGCGAAAGACTATTTTTCAAGAGGGCTGTCGGAGGAATTCCACCCAAAATATTTTCTCTCGCTCTCTCGTATGGTCGAACGAATAAAACACTAAATTTTCGAACCCCTCAGCATGGAAGGGTCGCTCTACCAGCCAGCCAGCCAGCCACGGGGGTTATAATACTCGGCAAATGGAAGATTGCTTTGCATTTCATTTGAAGTCTGCTGTTTTGTATTTGTCTGTCATGTTCGTCTGAGAGTCTTTTTTTGCTTATTAATAAACGGCGCTTGTTCCAAAGAACTGCATGCGATTCACGCATGCAAATATCATCTTGTGCTATGTGAATTCATCGAAACCAATATCGAATCCGGTATTCGCTTAACTGCTGGTTGCTTCTCTGTGAGAAAGTTTGTCCACACTGTCGTCGGTCAAACCGTATAACCGTTTAATAGGCATGTAAACGAGAAACGTTGAAACTAGTCGCGAGTCAAATCTGACACTAGAAACTGCATAACGACCTTGGAAGTTGTCACCGAGCATGCAGAACGACGGGCCCTTGACAAGTCATAATATTTTCTTGACGACCTTTTTTTTTTTTTTTTTTTTTTTTTTTTTTTTTTTTTGTCATCTGCCGTTTATTTGCTGTGTCCCGGGCCCCTTGTGCTCGCCGGCCCCCTCTGCTGAACTGACATTTTAAACCGTTCTTTAGTGTTATTATTCATATTATTCATTTTATTGTTAATTATACATATTCATCATCGGCCCGGGCCCCTAGACAGTGCGCCCCCTCTCGGAGGGCCTGCAAGTTGTTCACCCTTGACTTGCTCTGCACTTGCGATGCTTCACTTTGCAAATGACTTAACGTGCGTTAACAACCATGCAATAATAATAATAATAATAATAATAATAATAATAATAATAATAATCATCATCATCATCATCATCATTATTATAATTATAATAATAATTATTGTTATAATAATTAACGTCAGTTTCTGCGGGTTTCAGGCCGATTAAATCATGAAGCGTCTGCAATAACAAACATTGTAAGCTTCAACGATTAGATTTCTAATCTGATTCCCATCGAGACAGTTTTGTTTAATCTTCGAAAGATTCAATTAAACTAATGTCACTCAAAGACGTCGGTCTTAATCGAAGTTAGTCACGACGACAAGCTTCTTAAGACTCACGAAGGGGCGAATCATTCGCGCAGCCTCCATGCATCGTTAGCGGAAAAACTGCCTGTCACAAGATAGACGATCGGGCCATTCCGCAAAATTTATTTCCGTTCAAAACATTCCGTGCAAAATTATTAGTTATTATTAATTTTCCGTTATTAAAGAATCACAATTATTATTATTATTATTATTATTATTATTATTATTATTATTATTATTATTATTATTATTATTATTATTATTATTATTATGCAACGCGTCGTGATCATAACTGTACTCACTGCAATCGCGCTCATACTAAGAATGAACGAAATAGCGTGCGTGCATAGTCTGTATACTTGTGCGTCTTGATTTACGACCGCCATATCAGCAGCCACAATTTTACCGTGTCATCGGAAGGATTTTCCATCATGGAAATGTCGTGCCGTGCATTCAACAGCCCCAAAGCCCACGGCCTTTTAGCTGTTCTTGCCATAGAATCAGCGTTAAAGAAATGCGCATTTCCTCAAATATAGGGCCTAATCATTAATTAATCGGGATTTCATTAGTCAATGCGCCGAGGGGAATTTGCCTGTAAATATCGCTAAAACCGCATCACGTGTCAATACAGAATAATTTAAATGGTTCGATAAATTTAAAATTTACTTTTTCGCTTATTTAATGGGTTTTTAAACTACAGATTGCACTTTTCAGTATGCAAATAGCTCATTGTGCACAAAAGGGCGACCTCAATTATAACAGTTAGTAGATTAGATAGAAATTGGGGTCAGACCAGTGCTTTATCCAGGCCTGTTAGAGGAGATCCCCCCAAAACAACCAAAAATTTATCCCCAAAATTCCAGCACTGACACATTTTTTATTGAACTGTGTCTCTTTCCCTCCAGTCAAGTTTCTGGTTATGTGCACCACAAGATCTGGAGTCTGGATAAAATACTGGGTCAAACACACCTTTAGTCGAGGATGAATGGCCCCCAGTATGAGTAAAAAATTTTGTTTTTAGCGACCGAACTAGAGAACGAAAATTTAGGGGGCGGCCATACCTCCGCCCACGTTTTCCCGATCCTCTGAAGCCCATGTTGACGGACTTAAGATTGTCAATCATTTCTCAATAAAGTGAACAACGTGTTATACGATGACTCTTCTGTTCTGTGTATTGATTATCTTACTTATTTTCAGTGGCTTGAGTAGTGTTGCGCCGCTAGATGGCAGTTGCATAGTGAAGAGTGTCTTGTGTAATTAGTATTCTTTTTCAGGCTTTAGTTTTTTCATGTACTGTTTAAGAAATCTTTATAATTAAAATCATTTTAAATATTATCTCACTTCGTATTTTTCAACATATCGCCCCTCTCCCCTCAACAAATGCTACAAGCTTGCATCAATAAAAACTCGCTTAAACTGTCTTTCGTCCATATAGGGGTTGTCGCTGTGTTTCTTCACGAATTCCATGGGGGATTCTTATACGAGAAGCTTTCTGATTGACAACACAGGTCCTTATTTTAGGACGGACGGTCTCTGCTAAAAAGCATTCTGCCAATTATATATTATTATTATTATTATTATTATTATTATTATTATTATTATTATTATTATTAGCGAAGAGCATCGCCATTAAACGAAGATCGTATGGAGAAAGAGGCGGTTTGCAAGGAAAGAAGGAAGACAGTAAATTTCGTTCGACTTGTACCCGTCAGATTTCAAATTTAACAGCGGAGCGACGGAGCGACGACGACGACGACGACGACGAGCGGTGGACGGGCGGGGACCTCCTCGGGCAACCGGCCGGGACCGAGCGGCGGCGGGGCGGGCGGCGGCAGCGGCGGGGGTCGACGCACAGGAAACCCCGCATCGCTGCTGCGCGACCAGTCGCCGTCGTTCGCAATGCCATGGACAAACTAACACAGGGCGCAATCGGCTCTTATCTACAGATCCCAGATCCCGATAGAAGCCGTACAATCCACCTCCCAATACAAATAGCCATTACGGCCATAAATCAGCGGACATTTGGCAACGGGGCACAGCCATGCATATGAAGGTCCTGATAGGATATCGGGACGACGTTTTTTTCCTAAGTTCTTCTCCCGGCCGATAACCGCTCTTCGCGGACGGATGGCCAGCGGGCGGGCGGGCGGGCGGGCGGGCGGGCGGGCGGGCGGGGGGAAGGGCCTGGTCGTTGCTGTTCGGGACCATAAGCATGTCAGATAGGTAACAATGGCTATCGCCACACAGACGATCTGTAATGGTGGCTCTGTGAATTAGAGGAACATTTGGCCGCTGCTGATAATGTGTCATCGTCGATGAAGACGACGACGGGGAAGAGGCCGTCAATATCTTTTGCTTGACCGTCGCCACCTAGCGGCGGCGGTCGCAGACGCCGACCGCGACGCTATCGGGGGGGGGGGAGGAGGGGCCCGGCTGAAGAGGGGTAAGGGGGCATTATGCGCGTTGACAATGTTGATGCAATCATTCCATTTCATTAGCACTTAACGGACCTGGGCAGCTTCGGAATTACTCGTGGAGGAAGAAGAGCGTGCAGGGGAGGGCGCCCGACTCAGTCGAAGGGTCCGGCGTTCAACCGCACCGTCTTTTTCTATAACAACGACTTGAATTTGGACTCTTTAGGTTTAACTTTTATTAATGGTTTTTATTCATTTTGCTAAATTGCTATCATTTAGCGTGTTAATCTCTCATTCTCTCTCTCTCTCTCTCTCTCTCTCTCTCTCTCTCTCTCTCTCTCTCTCTCTCTCGCAAATAAATGCCCATATACGTGTATGCACATACTGCATATTGGTCACTCAGTCATTGGCGATCCTTGATCACAGTTTGATCACAGTTTGTGGCGGCGTTGGCAAACTTTTGTCCAAAAAAATCAACATTGATTGTGTCGAAGTCGAACCGTTGACGTCAGATTTTCCACTCCAGTAAAATGAGTTAATTAATCAAACCGTTGGTCTAAATTTTCCTGTCAACGTTAAATCCAGACCTTTCAGACGGTGGGGTTTTGCTCACGAGAAACTCTTACCAATCCATTTGCACTCAACTGTCAGCCAAAAAATATTCAAAAGACAACTTCTCAAACCATATACTCGCCTCAGTACAAACGAAAGTAATACATATTAATTACATTTCTATGCTATCTAAAGTGAGTCAGGCTGTACAACAGACCTTCGACACATTCTTATGTCAGGCGGTTATAAATAAGGACGGCTACAGATACTAAAACATTTGCACTAGGAGGAACTCTCGAGCCTTGCAATTAATTTTGAGAAAGAGAAATGCAGAAGGTCGTAGCATTCTAAATAAAACGTTGAATTTCAGCAGCAAACAAAGAAATTTTTCTGAAGGTATAAACCGTCAAATAATGAATAAGAAATGGAAGTTTGATTTGTTGACAAACATGAGGGAAAGGCAACAAATGAAACCATGAAAATCAAACGGAGAATTTAAAGCAAGCTTCAGAAAATGAGAGCGTGAAAACGTACATAATATATAGAATATATGAAAGGAATTCAAACGAAGACAACTCTTAAGATCATGCCGAGGACGGTATTCTGTTCCCAAAGATGCATTGAAACTGAATAGATGAAAATTAAAATGGGTTTTTTAGTAAGTTATAAAGTCTTGAAGCCGACTGCATTGGTCTATGCCTTTCCAAAATTCGGTCTGCCTATATGCGATCTTCATAATCAATCCAAGATATGACGAAGAAATTTCCAGCAGATTCAAACAAAGATACATTCAAGCAAAAATGAAAATTCCAGACCGCAAACTATACCGTACACACGCATGCACATCAATATTGAAGCCGATAACAGATCTCATGCATATCAGAGAATAGACAAAAGGAAATCGTCTGCTCGGAGTTACGCTGGTCTATCGGACGAAATCCGATCGTTCGTGTCACAAGAATGACAACCTGATAACAGCCGAAGTCAAGAAGTCACGTCTATTATTCTACATGGACAACACAGTAAGATTAGATATATTATCTTTTGCCATGAAAGTCTCCGACTATCAGTATCAGTCTATGCTGCTCTTGAAGGTTCAGGCAAGTACCGGTACGTAAAAGAGTAACTGTGTGCAAGTATGCAAAAGGCACAGTGCTAGTATGATGAAACGCTCCACTCTATACTCGGTAACTGTTTATAGATCAAATTTCAACATCAACAATTCCGTCATCATCGACTCATGGGCGTCCGCAGAAATTTTTCCAGGGGGGTGCAAAACGGGGTCTTGTGATGAGAGAAATTTAAAAAATTTCCAGGGGGGTGCAAAACAAGGTTTTGTGAAGAAAGAAACGAGTAATTTTACTTTTTACATAACTCCACAATTTTTCCAGAGGGTGCAAAATTGCACCCCTTGCACCCCTCCGGACGCCCATGAGATTCATCGTGACATCGTCATCATACAGTAGCGGTCATCATCAGTGGCAATATCGTGAAAAATATATTCCACATCTATGATATAACGTCGATTCACTCAACAGCAATGCCATATATAAAAAATATCACCCGACACACTAACAATATGCATGTGTGCGTGTGTCAATTCACTTCATAAAGAATAGCCAAGCTTAACTCACATAAGCAAAGCAAAGTAAATAAATAACCTAATGGCTTTTGTAAACCTCAAAGTTATTTGTACCTATTTATTGGCAATAATGAGACTACTTTTACAACTATGTTGGGATCACAAATAACCATAGAATATTAGTTTCATTTCAAAATCACTGCATATATGTATAATTATATATGCTATCTATGTACTATCTATGTACTATGCAATAGTATGCATGCTATGGATATCTAATTCCAAGTTATTTGCATCGAATAAGGAAATCTAATACAAGCAGCAGCGCTGGGCTCAAAATTACCAGAATTTCTAAGCAAAAAAAGGTTGTTGAATCGTGGCTTGTGCGTAAAGGCCTTCTTCATCATGAGGGACATTGGAACTGCGGGGTTTTCATGGGTCCATCTACCTTTATTCCTCAGATTCGGAGCTGAAGGCCACAGATGGACGCCGCAACGGAATATGAATAATTCCTAATTCAAGACGGATGAGGAGCGAGTGTTAGGGCGCTGGTTCAGTTCACAACACTCATCAAAAAGGGTTACGGGCAGGGAATGATTGAGTGACCGCGCCAACGAACGGTATTATTCATTGGAGAGAGAGAGAGAGAGAGAGAGAGAGAGAGAGAAAGAGAAGAGAGAAAGAGAGAAAGAGAGAAAGAGAGACAGACAGAGACAGACAGAATGAGACAGACAGACAGAAAAAGAGAGTGACATAACAGAAAGAGAGACAGATAGACAGAGGCAGACAGTGAGACAGACAGACAGACAGAGACAGGAATGCAGATAAAGAGAGACGGGGAAACGGAAATACAGAGACAGAGAGAGACAGAGAGAGAGAAAGAGAGAAAGAGAGAGAGAGAGAGAGAAAGAGAAATAAAAGAGAGAGAGAGGAGATAACTGTTCTGCATAAACGTCTGGCGAATAGTTAGTTCATCTAAGCCTTGTCAGGCAAATGGGGACAAAATAATTCCTCATTATCAAAAAACCTGCATACCGGTAATAAGACCCACCGGCCCCTCCGGCGCACCCGTCCCCGCCCCCGCCCCCCCCACTCAAGACTCAAAATGACAACGACGCGCTTCTTCTCGGGTCATTCATTCTCGTCTTGTCAGCGCTGCACCAGAAGGGTTGCCATTACCCTTCAGGAAACGCAAGCACGGGGGCAGTCCACCGAACCTATCAGCCGGGTCTTGATTATCAGGCGGCAAAGAAGGAACCGGCGGGACGGACGCGGACAGGCAGAGGGAAGCAGGCGGAACAGCGCGACCGACCGAGCGGCAAAACAGGGACCGGTCTAATTATATACCAGGTTGAAGTGTGCGATAAGGCGAACAGAGAACGGCTATCTTGACTTTTATCAGTCCGCTATCTCGGTTTGCCATCTCCACATTAATGGATTAATTCAGGATAGCCTTATCTACTCCAGTCAGTGACTGCTGTAATCTTTTTATATCTGCAGTCTGATGTTATACAGAAATGAAAAATGCTGGTCGATACGATCTCTGACTGGGCCGCAAGATCGGGCCACGTCAGTTGTGTGCGTGTGCGTGTGCGTATGTGTGCCTGTGTGTTTGCCGGTCGGTCGGAGCGAGCGTGGGTGCGGTCGGTCTGTGTGTGCGCGAGGGCGCGCGTGCGCGTACGTGTGCGGCGAGGAGATTACACCGACTCCGATTTTAATTGTTGATAGAGGCCGCCGCGTCTCGACCCCGTCCGCCCGGCAGAAGAAGAGCATCCCGCTCGAGGGTCCGACGAGGGGCGTAGGTCAACCGACGGGGCAACGGGCGTCGAAGAAGAAGAAGAGGACGACGACGACGTCCAACGCAGAAAAAAGCTTCTTCACTCGATCTCTGCAGGGTCGGTCGTTGGCAGCAGCAGCAGCAGCAGTAGGGCACTTTTACTCCGAAAAAAGAAGGAAAGATTCAACTCTCAACTCGCCCCTTTCCTCTCCCCCACCCCCAATCACGAGAATATATATATATATATATATATTCTCGTGATATATACGATATACATTATATATAAATACATTGATCGTCTGTACCGACGGCGACGTTGCTGTTTTAGGGTTTCTTTCTGTCGTCGTATAAGTGGCGGTTGTTGTTATAGACGCGGTCGCAAAGCGCCATCTACCGTTCGCCGCCCTCCACCAAAAACCTTCGTTGATTAATAAGAGGTCGTTCGGTCTGGGCGATTGGAGATCGCCGACTCCTATTAGACCCTTTTGTCGTCGCCTTGACAACAGAAATCATAGGCAGCGAAGGGAGAAGAAAGCGCACGGAAAGTAGTTTTTAAAAAAAATCCTTCGCAATTGACTTTTTATTTGTATTTATTGCACAGTGCACCACCTGCCGAACATGTGCCTTTAAAATTATTTACCTCCTCCTTCCTCCCTCCTCTTCCTCGCCATCATCACCATCACCATCATCACCACCACCACCACCACCATCATCATCATCATCACCATCATCGCCATCGTAACCAGCATAGCCTAATCGATTTTCCTCCACCAGCACGGACTCCGTGCCAAGCGATTGGTATCCATTGTCTGTCGCAGAACGTTAGTCATTCTATAGACTCTTTGGCAATTCTGCAAATGCGCATGAGTGAAACAACTTCAATTATATGTCCTTTCTTTGCTTTCCGGAGCAGATCCTACGAAGTTTAACGCTTCTAAATTCAGAATGTCAACTCCGTTCCTTCCTTCCTTCTTTCCTTCCTACCTACCTTCATTTCTTTCTTTCTTCTTCCTTCCTCTCTTCCTTCCTTTCTTCCTTCCTTCGCATGCCTTTTACTGGTTTACGACAGACGATCTCAAGCCGGGGTCTCTTTCTTTCATCGTTTTTAAGCGTCGTCTAATACGCAGTGTCATACTGAGCAAACATATGCTGTGGCTAGCAATTCCCTTTCATGTTGTTGTCTAGCTGTGCTCTCAGATTTACCGCCAAGTTTCGGTATATTAACTATACATTGCATTTTACATTTAGGAAAATTTCTACCACGCAAGAATTGACCTGCTTCAGACATTGTTATACTCTTAGAAAAAAGCATGCAGTGGGGTTTAATTACTTCCATCACAAACTTTTTGTCCTCCACTTAAGATGGACTGAACGACTAAATCTTAAATGACCGACCCCCCCCCCCACTGAACGGTTGTTCTCGACCGGTGGGGGCGAGGGGAGCTACGCGCATTAATAACCCCGGTAAATGGAACTGTCGTTTTTCATTCCACCTACTGTATACAAGGTGGGCCAATAAAACTGGTAACACAATGTTTAATTGTAGACGTCTTCACAATCCTTCGGTCAAAATGCATGAAAGCTGGTGTACCTCTGCAGCAGGGGCGTAGCCAGGAATTTGATTTGGGGGTATAATGTGATTTGTGGGGTATAAATCTGCAAAAACTTTGAAAATCTTAAAAAATACATTAAAAATTTTAAGGTAGTCTGATCTTGGGGGTATATATATACCGATATATCCCCGTCGCTACGCCCCTGCTCTGCAGTGTTGTATCATGAATGCAGCCAACTAGTTAGTCCTTCGAATTCCAAAGTGTAGCCGCCACTGCATTCAAGATATAATACCGCAGAGATAAACCAAATTTCATGCATTTTGACCGACGAAGTTTGTGAAAATATCGACAATGAAACCGGGTGGTACCGGTTTTTTCGGCCCACCCTGTATATAAATAAACTACCTTTACTTGCAAAGCCAATTTATTATTTACTCGGATTTATTTACCACGGCGCTTCATCAAATCGCTGAATCAGCGCCAACGGAAAACAAGGTGAGATTTATTCGCCGACACATTTATATAAGCAGAGTTGTAGAAAGTTAGAAACGCCGAAATATTCTGTCTCTCTCATATCATCGACAATAAGAGGAACATCACTAGTTTATGACAAATTAAAAATTACCATAGATTACACTCTAATACACTGTGGGCCTACAGCCTGAAGCCGTCTGGCAAACACCGATAAAGATCACAAATTCGGGTCGTATCTTTTCTGTCGCTTATCACAATCAAACACGGACTGACGCCGAATTTTAAATATGACCAGTAGCTATTAGGTAATGACCCTATGCTGACGATAATTATAATTAGCCATTACAGCCGAAATAAACGAAACACAACTCCATAAAATTCTACTTATGCCTAATAAATTGCCTGTGTCATGCACATCTTATAATACATATGCACTTGGGCATTAGACCGATGTTGGCAGGTTTATAGCAGGTAGTGAAAGTATATCCTTAGGTCTAAAGATAGACCACCAGATAAGATTAGATAGACACTGGAGATGGTATCTACTTACTCTGTTTGTATTCGATAATTAGTCCCATCTCCCCATAAAGATAACGACGGTAGAACATCTCTATAAGTCCAAACATTAGTCCTTATATGACTGATGAAATAACTACATATTACTTGTACGCGCTCTTGTTCTTTTAAATATAGCATTAACGCTAAATTAGACGTAGACTGTAACTGTTTATAGATTCAACATCAACAATTTCGTCGTCATCATCATCGTCGTCGTCGTCGTCATCATTACCAATATCGTGAAAAATATATTCCGCATCTATCATGTAACATCGATTCACTCAACAGCAATGACATTAAAGTCGTCTATGTTCTTGACAGGAATATATGGTTGAAATGATGAAGTGCTTATCAATAGTTAGTAGCAACGTTATCATGTTATCATCGATCAACTACTGACGATGATATCAACTTCTCAGAAAAAACCCAACGATTATTGAATGATTACATTTAAATCGACTGTAGGCCTACCAAGTGAGTGAAAACATCAATCAGTGGCGCGGCCATATTTTTTAGGGTGGAGGCGGGGCGGGGTGAGTTGACAAGCTTTCCAACGATATTATGATTTCTGAAGGGTCTTGAAGAGTCTTGGTATAGCTGGTTTTCTGCCCCGAAGAAAAGACTCTAAAAATTGCATTCTCGGAGTTGATACGAAGAAAAGCAGATAGCCCTGCAAAAGTGTGAAGTGAGCTGAATTAGAAAATGACGTGGTCTTGAGAGCATCAGCAAAACCAGCAGCTGGCAACGAGTATTTTAAAGCTAATAGCCTAATAGGCATAGTGCTAAATTTGAAGAAATATAATATGGCCGTAGGAAACTGGCTGCGAGCATTTGCTCTGTATTTCAAATAGTCTACGAGTCTATTCGCTGTCTTTGAGGCAAGAACTCTCGCAAGTCTTCGCCTATCGTACAACGACTGAAATCGGAACAAACTATTTTTCAGCGCCTGCAAGAGAGCTTCCGAAATCCCACGGACTTCGGAGTTGGTTTGAAATTTTTCAGAGTTTCTGCCATTCTGTCAACAGTCCATTAGCCTACCGTAGAAAACAAAGCCGTGAGGAGTTTGTATATACGCTTCAAATCTAACGGCAGTCGTATAAATAAGCGAGACTCCACTATTGTTACATGCAATGCGATACCGGAGTGTGTGGGTGGGGGGGAGATATAGTCTTGGATGCAGACAACCGTCCGACCGACCGACCAGGGTATTAGCGACACACACCACTCGCGAATTCATTTCCAAAAATATTTCTGTATTATAAACCATTTGGCAAACAAGTTTCACAAACCCAACCAAGTATTCGTTCGTTCAGACGTCGCCGTATCTTATCGCAAAGGCTTATCAGTAATCTCTTATCTCGAGTCTCAATCTTGCATCCTGCAGCCAGTGACTTTATCGCCCGAGCTGCCAACCTTATCTGACCAATTTTATTCATATCTAAATTGTAATCAGTAAATGCTGTCCAGAGGTTTGACTGATAAAAACGAGAGACTGACCCGCGGTGGTACAGGGCAGCGCCGACTGTGCGCTCACTCGAAGGCCCCCTTCGTTCTCCCTCGAGCGGCGGCGCCGAGGCAGCTTGCAAGGGTTGAATAGCAACGGAGGGGCGTAACACCACAGTCGCGGTAAAATTAGCTTAATGGCAAAGTTAGTGCAATGCAGAACAGATTTAGATTAATTCTCCCCGTTCTTGCGCCGCCCAAATGTTGCATTTCGGAGATGAAATAAGAGAACGCATGCCAATACGTCAGATTTTTGGCTTTAGAGGCGGTCTTGTCACGGCCAAAATCTGGCAGGGTGAGATCAACTATATAGTATTATAGATGGATGTAAGAACAATTAAAATTCCAATTAAGAAGCGTTACGTAAGATATGTATTGAAAAGTGATCAGACCAAGAAAACGGTCTTCCATAACAAACTCGTCTATATTCTATATTATATAATTTTTATAGTCAAAGTCAAATTTTTAATAGTCAAAAGTTGTCAGAAATTATTTTCACACAATGGCACAATTCATTTTCAGTTACTAAATATGAAGTTCTATGACGAAATCTATTCTGGTTAATCAGAAGATGTTCCATATTGAAAAATTTTCCGTAGTTAAAAAATTAATGTCCATAGATCAAAGGTTTGCACCGCCATAATGGACGCAAAAAATCTTAACAACGAACCTCTCTGAACTGTAAAACAACAAAAGGTCCTGTCAGATATAAGCCTTCGAAAGGCTCAAAGACAATTTTTTGACAGTATTAGCGTTAACACTGAACTAAAATTACAGTGTTAAAACACATATAGGCCTAAAGATGACGGTTTCCTTTTAATAATCCATACAAGCAACGTTCAATGGAGTTGTGAGTTGAGATCGATAGAGTATATATATATATATATATATATATATATATATATATATATATATATAGCGTTTGACTGCATGCGCTTTGACTGCATGCGCTTTAGGCATGCATTTGTCTCAACATCGATAGGCAAATTCGATAGGCCTGAATTTAGGTCTCAAATATGCGTAAGCATAATATAGTGATAATGACATATACGTGGTACATGTAACTTCGATTGGCACGCGTCAGGTAAACAGGTCACGTTGCGTAATAGAGAGAGAGTTCAGTTTCGAGTTGCCAGGCGAATGACGATTCAGTTCTTCACTGAATGACCTCCATGACCCCATACATTCTGAGAAATGTATAACAATGGGGCAAGTAGCTGCTGCCTCTCGCTGCTTTTCAGAAAACCAGAAAGAAGATCGACAGAAGACAGTAATAGTAGTACAGTAGTAGTAGTAGTAGTAGTAGTAGTAGTAGTAGTAGTAGTAGTAGTAGTAGTAGTAGTAGTAGTAGTAGTAGGTCTAGTAGTAGGCCTAGTAGTAGGCCTAGTAGTAGTAGTAGTAGTAGTAGTAGTAGTAGTAGTAGTAGTAGTAGTAGTAGGAGGAGGAGGAGGAGGAGGAGGAGGAGGAGGAGTACACTTTTATAGCACCAGTTAAATACACAAAAGAATCGATGGTAATCGAAATCCATCTGCAAACGATCAGATCAATTAGAGTTGGTTGAGAGGGGAGAACGCCAGAATAGACTACAGAGATAGTACAGTCCGTTGAAAGCGATGCATTTTTAGTACAGAATTTAAGATATTCGGTTCGTTGGAAGGAATAAACATGTATGAACGACCACGTCATCGGAGAACTACAAGACAATATAATTTTTTTAGTATTCTTTCGTCTTTCTCTTTCCAAATTCCGTACTACAAGAATTATTCAACATTTGACGTTAAAATGTCTACAATTGCAGAGTACCGTTTTTTATAGGCTAAGTATACATCCCGCGGTCTGTCTGGTGCATTAACTGCAACGACCCTTGGCAATCCTGTCTCGCGAATCGCAGATGTCACTGATGCGATGTAATGTAATTACTCGTTATTTTCTTTAGCGACGCGTCAGAGCTGAATTTCTACAAATTATCCTTTTTCCAGCTCTTGTTCTCACCCCCCATGCACTCCCTTTCTGTCCCGTTCTGCTGTGACCAACCGGCTGTTGCACGTGTTTCGATAATTGCCTGTGTGCTTACTTAGGTATTTATTATAGCGGCCTTTCATCGTATATTGTCAACTATATACTGCAGCTCCATGGACTGTCTGTCGCCGCTAACATACAGTATCAGAGCACAGCGAACTGTCGCACCTCTCACATATCATTTTTTAACTTCCACTCCGTGCCGGTGGACAAGTGACTGCATGAGAACTAAAATCTCTGACCGCCCAGGGATTTGAACCCGGGCCTACATGATAGAACGAACACCTCCCGGTTTCAGAGCTGACGCCACCGAGGCAGGCTAATGAACAAAATGACACCCGATCATACTAACCTGCAGACACAAACAAGCAATACTGCAATAGGTTCAGTACTAGATGTGTAATCTACCGGTAAAACAGTGTTTTTCAAGTCTCTAGGCCTGGGGCGGGGGGATGGGGTTGACTCGACTCGAGGGGAAGAGACACAGTTAGATGCAAAAATTTGTGTCAGCGCTGGGATTTAGGGTGATTTTTGTGTTTGGTGGAGGGGGAATCTTCCCCTAACAGGCCTGAATGAGACACTGGCCTAAAAACTCAAACTTGTCAAATTAACGAAGAAATTTATTGACTTTAACGATAAAGAATCGATCAAACGTGAAACACTGCAGCGGCCGAAAGAAGTCAGTCAACTTATCTCACGAATCAGCCGACTGGAGCTTTCTTTTAACAAATGACGAATTATTTCGGCATGACTTAAGAGATTTGGCTTATTTTTGGCTGGAAAGATATGCTTATAAGAGGCAGAACAGGTCAGATAGGTCGACGTCGAGACGACGGGTCTGCATTATAAACATCTGACTCCCATAAATAATGCGGATGCGGTTTCTTAGCATTAGGAACAACAGAGCCGCGGAGACCCGGATAATATACAATGTACAATGCATGCAAAAATCTCAACATTTAAATCTATTGTCGGAGCCGATGTAACACAGAAAAGATTAGAATTTTAAAAAGAAACTCCAACCTGTGCACATTATGAGAAAAATTCAACACTGCATATATATGTGTATATATATATGACATTATGTGACATTATATATATATATATATATATATATATATATATATATATATATATATATATATATATATATTATCCTGAGCAAGTTCTACGCAAATTTATCTATATTCCACTGGACGTCTTTCGCCATTTCGTTCGTCACTGCATAATCAGAAGACCAACGAATCAACAGATTGTTCGAAAGTAATAAGTTACAGAAAGTTCTCTTTCTTTTTCGTTGAAACATCACGATGTGCGTAATTAATAAACAGAGGCGTAGCTACGAGGGGCAGTGGCGTATTTAGTACTATTTACCATTGGGCCATTTGGGCCATGGCTCCCCACTTTGGTCTTGGCCTAGGCTGTCCTCAGACCCTGACAAGCAAAAAAAAGGTCGTCAACTTTTTTCCAAAGTTGTAACTTGTCAGGTCGAAAGTGTCTGCCCCCCTTACCAAAATTCTAAATACGCCACTGACGAGGGGGATATATCGGTATATATACCGCCCAAAAATCAGTCTACATTAAAGTTTTTAATGTGTTTTTAAGATATTTAAAGTTTCTGAAGATTTATACCCCTCCCCAAATCACATTATACCCCAAATCAAATTCCTGGCTACGCCCCTGTTAATAAATTTACGATGGAAAATTACTATTTTAGTGCCATTATTTTTGCGATGATTTGGCGTTTCCAGTTTTCTAATCTTAGTAACGCCATACAAAAAGGTCTTTATTGTTAGGGCCGCCGAGAGAATTTGCGGGCCCCTGTGCAAAAAGATAGTCACGGGCCCCTGACCTGGCAAGTCTGTGAAAAATTTGACGATCTTTGTTTGCTTGTCGGTCTTTTCAAACCAGAATTTTCCGGATCCACGCCGCTACCCGTAACAGGCAAGCTATAGTGTGAAAAGTGTTGATGGCCTTTTTTGATTCTCGCTCCTTTTAAAAAAGGAGATTACTTGATTACGTAACATGATCGGCCCGGGTACCTTGACATTCCCCGGGCCCCTGTGCTCGTTACGAGAAGATGACCTTTTTCCCTTGTCAGTCTTTTTCAGGGTTCAGGCTATTGTTAATACAGTTAATACATCATCATCATCATCATCATCATCATCATCATCATCATCATCATCATCATCATCATCATCATCATCATCATCATCATCATCATCATCATCATCATCATCATCATCATCATCATCATCATCATCATCATCATCATCATCATCATCATCATCACCGGGTCTCCTGCAGGCCACCGGGCCCCGGTGCAATTGCTGCTGGGAGCCCCGTAGAACAAATACTTTGCCGGGGTTGCCTGGGATCGGCGATGCTACCTAACCATCCACTCTCAAAGCTTTTCGTCGCCAACGGCTTATGCAAAACAAAAAGTGTTTTCACTCTTGGTGACACCAACACCTAACATCATAGAAACAGTTTAGCAGAGGCGGCGGCGGCGGCGGCAGCAGCAGCAGCAGCAGCAGCAGCAGTAGTAGTAGTAGTAGTAGTAGTAGTAGTAGTAGTAGTAGTAGTAGTAGTAGTAGTAGTAGTAGTAGTAGTAGTAGTAGTAGTAGTAGTAGTAGTAGTAGTAGTAGTAGTAGTAGTAGGGTGGGGCGGTGGTCCCGGACATCCACCAGATGGGGGGCATCCAAATTGACTCGGCGACCTTTTTTGCTCGTCACCACACTTTTTTTACATGAAAATCCTTAAAATTGTCGATTTGATCCCGGGCATCCGCACCAGATAAGGGCATCCAAATTATTGTCTCGGCGATCTTTTTCTGGCTTGTCAACATCTATAGCACCGAGGTGGCGGGGGGCCATCCAAATTTACTTTGCAAAGCCACAGATATGCGGGTACGTGTCTATATTGTTTTACCACAATTTTCGTTCCTCTCAATGTAGTCGAGCACAAAACGTCGTCGATTTGCAAACATGTTCAATTTTCAATTTAAATTGCGCTATTCTTTAACGACTGTACGGTTAATGCCGTGGCCTAAACCATTTAAATCACCTAACGTCGACGTTACAAGGTAAACATTGTATCACGGTACTGTTACACTACGTTACGTATCGTCAGCGTGAATGTACGCATGAAAACGAAAAATAAAATACGGATTGAATCTTCAATTTATGTAGCGCCTTTATATTAATGCACTAATCTTCAGTTCGAAGCAATACGCCGATCATCTATATGACCTAATCCGCGCAGGTGGTCGTGCAAATGCCCAAGATACAAAACCCCCGTTCCACAGAATCTAAATCAGATTGACCCAGGGATATTTTTACACCCCTAACACCTCCTCCCAACAGCCCCCGCCATTTGAGGTCGACACCCCCCAAAAAAGCTAAATGTGACAATGGTATGCATACAAAATGCATACTAATTAGCTGCGGACACCCCTAATTTGAGGTCGACACCCCCAAATTCACAATCCTAAAAATATCACTGGATTGACGGCCCATCTAATAAGACAGATAGGCCTACACTCGACAATAGGCCTACAAGCAATTATCTAGGCCTGTCAAACGCATCGCAGAAAGACTAAATCGACACCGACGCGCGTCGTTTCTTGAGCGTTTGGCATGTCCACAAGCGATTCCCCGGCGGCGCAAGAAATCCATAGCAATTAGCCTACCTTTGATGGGCTTCGGATGCAGTTGCTTTCTTCGGGACATCTCTTCGTGTGATGATGCGGTTCTGAGCGCTCAACGGCAAAGCCGGCAGCTGATCGGTGGTTGTAGTGCCTGCCAGGCCTGACTTTCTACTGCCACAGTATTGGAGAATTCTCTCTCTCTATCTATCTGTCTCTCTATATCTCTATATCTCTCTCGGTCTGCCTGTCTCTCCTCTCCCTTCGGACGCTTATCTTTCAGTAGAATCAAAACGTTGCTATCTCTTTATCTCAGAAGACGGCTGGCGAGATACGGTCGTTGTTCGGCTCCGACTGGTTCTCGCCGCTCCCTCTGGCGACCGGCGACCGGCATCTTTCTGGCGCTAAAGATTCTCGCCGAACGCCGAGCGTCCAATCGAGGTCAGTTCGCGCGCCGCTCCGACCCAGATCCGGCAGCTCGTCGGTATCGACCAATCAGAACCGCGCATCAATCGAGTCGGCGGATGGAACGCCAAACGGCTCGAAAACACCGTAACAATTTCTAGGTCGACTCGGTTCGGTATCATCCACGCAAATAACACGCTCGAATGTTTTGTATTTTAAGAGCATTGTCCTGTGTATTTGCAAAAAAATATATATAAATCTTCCATCATAATACAGTATAATTCGCCGATACCAAAATCTTGACTGCATTCGTTGCAGAATAATACCACAAACTTCACGTTATTTATCCAGGTCTGTCGGACCGGTACTTGTAGGCCCACAACGCAGACCGATAGCATCAACGCGCAAAAGACCCGCGCGTTCGTTATCTTATCTCAATCTGGCGCACTCGTAAAGTTACTCATCTCGCAAGGCTGGTATCGCACCGTTATCGCACTTCGCATCAGAACTCTGAAACTCAGTTCCTACATCGCTCCTCCTCCTCCTCCGCTGCATTGCTCATGATCGACAAGAAATCCGGATTCATTCACTCCCCTTAGATCTCGCAACACCTCGTTAAATACTTAGGTTTAAATATTAAGTTGAAATAGGCTACTGCTTCCAGAAATCACTCTGCCATGATATGCATATGATGTCTTCAAGTCTATGTTGCCCAGTGGCGTAGCGAGGGAGGGGGAACAGGGACAAATGCCCCCGGGCGCTGAGGAAGAGGAGCGACGAAGAGAATTTACAGGATGGACCGTAAATTACTTTCCATGTCTGAGTAACTTAGTAAGCCTTTTTTGCTCGTTAGACTTTTCAGGAGTTAAGGGCGCAATATCTATACTTCTCTACCGGGCGTGGGTATGTAACTGATGTTGCATCTGTGATTTATTAAACTGTTCCTGAATTTTGTATTGCATTTTGGCTGTTGTTGTTGATTAAGTAGTTCGTCAAATGTCTAGAGTCTAGACAGACAAAAGACATATGCTAGAAATAGCAACCGAACGACAAAGAGATTTCCTGGACGTCTAATTAGTAAGCATTGAAGAAATGTTGAAAAAGAATGGAGGTCGAATAATGAAACTGACCACAGATTCATTGCGCTGCGCATCAATATAATAAATTTTAGCATTTGAAAGAAAATGCTATAGAAAAATTCTCAGAATTGGATGAGTTGAAAAGATCAGCAACGAGGAACTATACAAGAAAATCCAGCCAAAAGAAACCTTGATGTAAAAAGTTATACAGAGGAAACTGCATCTCTTTGGACATATTTGTCGTATGAAAGATGATAGAAAGATTAAGACTATAATGCTTGGAATAATGAACGGTTCCAACAAGAAAGGAATGCCACACAGGAAATGGTGTGATGACATTTGTGATTGGTGTGGAAAATGTCTGCAAGAACTATTTCTTGTTGCTGCCAACAGAAAAGATTGGGACAAAACTGTAATGATTGCATCAGACACCAACGGGCGCTGAGACCACGGTTATTGATGATGATGATGATGATGATGATGATGATGATGATGATGATGATGATGATGATGATGATGATGATGATGATGATGATCAATATAATAGCAAACAAAGAGGGAAAATGAAATGATGAAACATTTGCTATGAACTACGAAAGAGCAGAGCATGCAGCTGCAGTGGTAGAGAGCATCAGCTGGGTTTGAATTCTCGCCCGCTCGCCTTGCTCTTGACGCTGATGACTTGTTCATTTTAAATATCAAGGCGCTAAATAAATGCAAGATTCGCATTTTAGTGCTACTGAACGACTTGAAACCCAGTTATAATAGCATTTTAAAAGAGCTATCAGACAAATTTTGCTTAAACTCTTCAAACGCCAAACACTTTGGTTCGACAACGCGTAACCCATTTCGGCCATCAACTCTCTCTGCTGACGTTGACATTAAGTTTCTCTTGAAGTTTTGAACACCGACCAGCGACGTAGCCTACTGCAGAGCTGCAAAATGGGGCTCGATTCGAACTAGACAAAGGAAGTGGATTGGTCGTGTTCTGAGACAGAGGTGGGCAAACTTTTCCCTTAAAGTGTAGCATCAAACCTAATACTCTGTTACAGCGCTATATAAATCGTCCTGGTAATAATAATACTACATTAGACGGACCGCACATACAGAAAGCCAAAATGTTCATAATCAACATTCTGACATACATCATCATAATCATCATCATCATCATCATCATCATCGTCATTCATCATCATCATCATCATCGTCATCATCATCATCATCATCATCATCATCATCATCATCATCATCATCATCATCATCATCATCATCATCATCATAGGTAGCTTTTAGTATCATTTAGGCCTATTCAGTCTGCAGCAGAGTAGCAATATGATATGAAATATTTGTTGCTCCAATTTCAAACATTTACTGACCATTTCTAGGATTTTAAATTAAAGTGCCATGTTTCCCTAAAATATTTTCAAATTACCTCACTTTCTACAGCTCGTATGCATATTTCTAAGTGATATAGCGGGTTGTATGGTAGCCGCTGGAGCCTAGTTTTCCCACTTCTGTTCTTAGAGAAGAACCCTGCATGCCTCTTAAGGGAAGTATATAGGGCTCCTAGAGAGACGACGGAAGGGGAAGCGCAAAAGTGCGACCGATGCATGACATCAATGCTGCACTGGATGTTCGACCGCGAAGAACTCAACTTTAAAGATAAAATTACGGAACCTGTCTCTGGACAGAGAACCTGAAGAAGAAGAAGAAGTAGTAGTAGTAGTAGTAGTAGTAGTAGTAGTAGTAGTAGTAGTAGAACAAGAACAAGAACAAGAAGAACAAGACCTAAAACAAAAACAACAAGAACAAGAAGATTATAATATAAGTAGACCAAAGTATTTGGCGAGAGATCTTTTACGGGGAAACGCGAGAAATAAGAACAAGAAGAACAAGAAAACCATTTAAAAGTTAAAAACAACAAGAACAAGCAAAGACAATAATAATAATAATAAAGACCAATGCTCCTATACTAATATTTTGTTAATGATTTCAGTTTGATTGATCACCGACTGATGCTAAGTGCAGCATTGAAATGGCGCCACATAACTTAATGATTGGATAGGCCTAATAGTAGGTTTATATTTGAACATTTTTGACGCTGCAGGGCGCAAGACCATGCAAATTATTAAAAAAACTTTGGCCAGTGCTGTGAACTTGATCCGAGGCAGTCAGTCATTGGCGCAGTCACGGGGGGAAGACCGGTCTCTTCTTTTCGGTCTAGACTGGTCGCGGGATTCGTGCAAACCCCTTTGAGTAGTTTGGGTTTTTGCGGGTGGAGGGGGTAGTATGAGATTGAGGAGAATGCATGAAAGGTAAAAGCGTCTGACGCCTATTTTACGCGTCATGATTTGATCCGAAAATGTCTCGGTGCCCCCTCCAATTCAGGAATCCTGGCTCCGCCACTACAGTCAGGCCTGGGCAAGGTTTGGTTCAACGTTTATGCTGCCTTAGTTGACAAGAAGACGAGGAATGCGTGTAATTTTCCCGAGCCCCAGAAACGTGAAGGTACCACAGTCGTCGGCGTGTTAAATGATGATGCAAATATTATTATTATTAGTATTATTAATTTATTATATATATTAGACAATTTATACAGCGCCGTATACGTGACATAGGCCAAAGTCAAAGGCGCTTTACACAAATTTGTGAAATTTTTTTACACAAAATGAGTGTATGTTACCGGTAATTCGTGTTCCCGGGTTTGCGACAGGTCTTATATTGGGGGAATAAGTTATCTATGGAACTATGAAGAAGCGGGCAAGAAGACGGACAGACAGACAGACAGACACAGACACACAGACACACAGACAGACACACAGACAGACAGAGACAGAGAGAGACAGAGACAGAGACAGAAAGAGAGGGAGAGAGAGACAGACAGAGACAGAGATAGAGAGTTGAAAAGGCACAACCCTCGTCAACCCTCTGGCCAGTTGTAAACTGAAGACAGAAGAATCTTACTCCAACCCAGTTTCAAACGGTGAAAAATGATGCTGGCTTAGAGCTAATTCGATTTCCCATGGTTTTGAGAGGATTGTTAACAGTACAGCTGAAAGTTATTACCAATAACAATACTGTACATAAAAATATTGTCAATACAAATTGTCAAATACCAATACCAGTGTTTTATGCAGGCCTGTTTCAATTAACAACAGTGTCGCATTGAGGCATCGAAACACATTATAATTATACAAACGTATTCTTCTAGATGTCCTTGTCTAAGAAAACAAACACTTGTGCCCTTGTATAGGTCTATATAATATCAATCAGTCAATCAATCAACTTCTATGGCGCCACTCTCATCATACTTATAGGGTATCAGCCGATGGCGCACCAAAGCCAAGATGATTTAGAACCAGGTCAAGCTGGAGAAAGTTAGGTCAAATCGAAGGGGGGAACCTAAGGCGGATAGGTCACACCAAACAGGTATATAAAAATACTATTATATATATTATATATACCGAGGGGCCGAAGGCATTATATATATCTATCATATTAAAATCCTTATCTGTATGTCTCTCTGTCTGTTACCTTCAAGCGTTCTGATTGGTTGACTATTGGTAGACGGTTTAGACCGTTTAGTCCTTACGTCGCGATGCGTTGGTGGGCGAGCGTTGACTATTGGTAGACGGTTTAGTCCTTACGTCGCGATGCGTTGGTGGACGATGTTCGAAGACGACGTTGCTATTGGTAACAATTGTTCGTAGAATCGTAGTTTAACACGGTTTAGTCGAGTCATTGCAGCGTCAGAGGGCTGGGCGTGCGACGACGTTGCTATTGGTAACAATTGTTCGCAGCCTGAGGTAGTTGCGCAATTTTAAAGTACATTTTAACGTACACAAAAAATACGTGTACAGCGTCACAAATGGCCACAGTTGCGTGATTTTAACGTACATAGGCCTAATTATTACGTGGCGCAGAGCTTGGCTAGGTGGCGATCATTGAAATGTTGTTCAGCATGAATTCAATGATTGGGTATTAGGTATAGGTATTGGATTAGTATTATCCTGCACTGCGAGCGAAGCGAGCGCGAGCGAAGCGAGCATCTTTCTAGTATATATATATATATATATATATATATATATATATATATATATATATATAATGCCCTCGGTATACTTCATTCCCGAGGGTATACTTCATTCCCGAGGGACTTATGAAAAAATTGTCCGGAGACATATAGAAATAGTGTGCTGCTAACTCTCGCCCGGTTCGAGGTGTGGAAAAGAACCTCGGAAGGCGATTGCGTTGAAGCGTTGAATTGCGACTGACAAACGCTGGAAGAGGAAACTGCCTTCCCTTTTGTCTCCGGATTGTTGAGCTAACCGTCGACCCAGCTCGCGAAGAAAACAGAGAGCGTCATTGTTGATGGGGCATATATCGTCTCGAATGCAATGGGCAGAAAGGTGTACGTGGCTGCCAGATTTTGATATCTGGACGTTTTTCTGACAGCAGCGGCTTCTGCGGCGGCTCCTGCAGTGAACGCAGTGGTGGGTAGGTATGTTGGAGCAACGGTGTCTGCTACCGTTGCGTCCCAGACAAGGCTTCGGCCAGCTTGCCAGGGGATCAGGGTCATGCCGTCTGGCCTTTTCCCATTGGATCTAGAGAGACCAGCCGGCTCCTTAATGGAAGGGATCCCTGCCCTGACTAAAGCCCTCTGGATCAGGTCATTCAAAATGGAGTGTCGAGGGACACGGCCTGAACCCAGGTGACACGACAGCCCGTGCGAACCGTCTTCCGATACCTGGACGCCACAAGGACAAAGATGTTTTTCACACAAGTTGATTCCAAGACGGAGGCCAACGACGACTCTAACAGTCTCGTCATCCATGCGCAGACCGCAGGTGGTTAATGGCAGCGCGTGCAGTCAATCGCTGGCGTGGTTTGTCGAGGCTGCTTTGAGTCGTGCCTGGTGATACTGTCCTTGGACTGCTTGGGACAAGGTGTTTATGTCCCATTATGTCCCAATATGTCCCAATATGTCCCAATATGTCCCAATGCATAAATATTTAATATAATGATTAATATCTTGAACTGGTTTGTCGAATGGTTGTACAATATTGTACATGTAGGCCTACATGTACTATACATGTACTGTAGATAACGTCGTTGTAGCTTCATCGTCTTGCTATCTGTTATTCAAGCACAAGGCATCAAGTTCCCTGTCGCATAATTATTAGCCTATTGCATTCATTTTAAGAGAGAGAGAGAGAGAGAGAGAGAGAGAGAGAGAGAGAGAGAGGCCTATTTAGTTGAGGTCTAAGTCAAGCTGTAAAATCGTCGTCAAGATAGATTGATCTGGACTAAAACGTTACACGTTATGCTGTAGAGTTTAGTTCTCAAGTGCCCTATTAAGGCATCGAAACACGTGTAGTTTATATTCGCCAGAGATTGCAGGCCCCCTGTCCCTTCCATTTATCATCTATAAGCCGCTCTGCGTAATGCAGAGGCCTACGGGAACATTGATAGTGCGAAACCTGATCAGTATCTTTACAGTTACAAATGTCCCGTCCAAATCAAAGTCGATCGCTATCTAAGAATTTCAAAAGCGTAAGGGTTTGTATTCGACTGTGTCGGAAGTCAGGACAGGTCATAATTTCTGTAATTGTACTCACAGCAGCAATCCTTATCAGGCAAGCTGGTTTTTTGTGCCGTGTCTCGTCAAAGTCGTGGTTTATTAGATTGTATCAACCCTAGGCGCCTATAGGAATAAGCAGCTATACTTCTGTATACCTGCTTTCGAAAGAGTTATAGAAATTCACGAGATTTTACTTACTTGCCTACTTACTTTGTCCTTTACGCGCAATGAATTATTACTTACTAGTATAATTCATTGTTTACGCGTAATGAATTTTTACTACATTAACCACAGAGCTGTTCAGAATAACGGCCCTGCATTGATTTAAAATGACAGGCCTAGTTAATCACACGGCTTCAGAATGTTAAAATATAAGGACACGTATAAAAAGTTAGATTTAGCTAATCATAAGAAACGCCAAAGTTGCTTAGACCAGTGTTTCCCAAACTGTGGATCGCGACTCAAAAGTGGGTTGCAGGTTTGAGTAGTCTAATGGGTCTCAGGGTAGAGTCAAATTAAATTCAAAGCGTCATTTTCTAACCAATACCACGATGTCACAAAAGCCTCGAGAGTTGCAGTAATCTTAGGTTTTAAGACATTTATTTGCCTGCAATCCTCCATACACGGTTTATGTTAAGGTGGTTAGTGGTTTATCCAATTTTAGTTGACAATAGGTTTTCAGGGTCGCGGCATGTTACAAAGCCGCTGAAGTGAGTCGTAGGTCCAAATAGTTTGTGAAACCCTGGCTTCAGAGATATTTCTACACCCCCTAACATCCCTCAACATCCCCCCATTTGAGACCGACAGCCCCCAAATTTTCCCCAATCCGAGCCTGAGATGCACCCCTAAAACCCTCCAACACCCCTCAATTTGAGACTGACACCCCCCAAATTGATAATCCTAGAAATAACCCTGCCTGGCTTGACCTCTCGGGGGTGGGTAGATACACGTTTCGTAACTAAATGAGGAGGAACGCACATGTATCTTAGACAGAGGCACGCCTCTTCTTGCTGTTTCCCATTGACTGATCTCTGGAGTGATCCGGTCTTTTACGGGTGGATTTGGAGTGCCATCGATTGATACCCTTGGGTAATAGAAACGGTGCTAATGAAGTGCATGATTATTATTTGATATTTTTCGGTAGAGCTTTTCCTCAGAACTCAGAAATATTTTTGAAAGAACCGATGCCACTAGCAAGATAAAAATTTGTCGTCTCTTAGCTTCAGAGCGGACCACGCCAATATGAAAATGGAGAAGCGGCTTGCGTAAGAAAGTCAAGAAACGTTTTTGGCATTGTCTCCGCAAGTAGCGGAGACAATGAATTTGACACATGAATTTTTAAAGCCAGTGCTCCCTGGTGACAGTACGAGCCGGCACGGCGTACCAGGAAAACTTTAAACTACTGTAGTTTTTATATTCTTCTCGCATCATGACGTTCAAGTTTGAAAGTGTTAACGTTTTAAACTGTATATTTAGCTGTCTCTCTTGCCATTTGATTTTGATACATTTCATTTTAGCTTGCATGGACCAAACGTGGCCGTATCGGCTTCTATTTTATTATGGTCGCAGCATAGAAGAACTTTGTCTTAACGTTTGCATAATATTGCTCACCGGAAAATATTTTTCAAAAAAATCACCGATTAAAACACCACCCTTTTCCACCAAATGCTTTCGTGTCGGGACCTCGAATTGCTTGGCAGCACGCCTCCCCCACGGACGATTACCGGCATATTAGGGGTTTCACGTAGCACTCGTGTGTAGGCGCCATCTGGCGAGAAAACGTACCTCTGCCGAAGACATCTCTACGCCAAAACCAAATGATTACTATATCTCTGATTTGTCTCTCTCCGCTATCTCGACGCTCCTGGTCGTAATTCTGCCAAGCGGACGACGACGTCTAACCGTCCCTCCACCCCTAATTCCCATCAAACGCAGGGCAAACGACGCGCTCGCTCGCTCGCACCCCCACCCGCCTCCCCCGCACCTCCTCGCGAGATCCTATTCCCCAACTCGTCGTTGTGGTCGGAGGAGAGGCAAAGGCGGCGTCGGGCGCGGTCTTAAGTGGAAGCGATCAGGAGGCGACAGATCGAACTCCGATTGCCGGCGGTAAAGCGTCGAGATCTTCAGATGGTCCGCGGACTAATTCGCGTAATTTTTCATAAATATTAATGGACGCGATTTTATTCTGCTGTTAGATATCTTGGTGCGGACGGACGGACGGACGGACGGACGGACGAACGAACGGACGGACGAACGGGTCGCAGTTGCGTTTCTTGCCGTTCAATCCTTCGAGTGTGTTCAATCGATACTTATCTGTTACTCGGTGATCCCACGCAGGCCTCTGTGCGTGTGTGTGTGTGTGTGTGTGTGTGTGTGTGTGTGTGTGACCGACCGCAGTTAGGACAGTCTATCAGTCACCGTCATCTCTACAGGTATGCCGACGCGTAAGAGTGACGCAAGCGTCCTCTCCTGAGACGTTGCTTCATCCTTTAGAGTAGACCACAACTCGTATACATACAGCAGCCGCTTCCCATTTTTTCGGGATTGACATCAAATCAAAGCTAACAATCGCAAATAATTCTGAAGAGATCCAATTTTTTGACTCTAGGTTTACTTACACGTGAAAGTCGGAGGACTAGAGGGTGGTGTACTGGGCAACAAAATGGGGCCTGAAAATTGTTGACTCCAGGGCCTATCTGCCACAGTTTCAGCAATCCTGCGTAGGTTGATTAATTAAGCATTTAGTTGTGGTCCAGCTTTCATGCATTTCATTCATTAAACAGACTTATTATAACAAGTTACTCAATACTTATAGTAAATTGTAAGCAGTAGTGCAGCGTGGGGGGACAGTGGGGGCGAATCGCCCCAGGCGGCACTTGCTCCAGAGGCGGCATTTTCGAGAAGACTTTTTAGGAGGAATCTGGGATAACGTTTTTTGCTTGCCAGGAATTCTAGGAAGTTTCGATAAGGTTCCTTTTTTGCTTGTCAAGAATTTTTCTGAAGGAAGTGATTTTCGGAGGCGGCACTTTTTTCCGCCCCAGGCGGCACTTTGCCTCGCTACGCCACTGATTGTAAGTGGTTTAGGGGCCAAGTCAATTCACCCTCAGGTGGTCTGGACATTTCCCATGCCACCTTATGGTCCCTACCTTTGGCAGGACTGACCTTTGATTCCTGATAGGTGCAGTTCCCTCTCGCCATTGGGTCGAACAGCTGATGGTTGCGGTGGCGTTGCTATTCCGCTCTGTAACTGAATTTGGCCTAACCCCCTTCCCCTCCCCCCTCCCCTCATCAGACCAAGACGCCAACTTGAGTCCGAAGATTCTGTCGTGTGTTCTAAAGTCTCCGATTCTCTTGTCCCTCTAAGCTACATGCAGTGTTTAGTCTAGACTCCTGGACTCCGGGGGGAAACTGACAAAGCCGGGGGAATTCTGTTAGGGGGCTGCTTTTAGTTGATGTAGTATACAAAATTTTCCGGGGGATTTGAAATTTCCGGGGAAGAAAGGGCAATTCCCGGAAACGGCCTAGATTAAACCCTGGCTACATGTAGGTCTGCAAGTTCCTGTAGGCCTAACTGATAAATTAATCGCTTTTCATACTGAAGAAAATGAGTTAAAACGACATTTGGAAGATGAATGCTACGATGAAATCTTACACATTGAACATGATGAAAATGTCATAACTTTCCAAAATTGTGTCTCGGACATCAGGTTCAATGTTCCCGACATCTTTGAATCCGCCCTACTAATAAATAGATACCACAGGATTGTGAGTTGTGCCTGGACGCAGTATTGCATAGATATCTATTATGCCTCTAGCGATTCTGCTGCCAATGGCAACCAAGTCACGTCACGAATGCTGCTAATAATATCGACGATCTGTTTACGTTGCTGTTAACATCTGATGAATAGAATTTCTGTTTTGTGTGTGTGTAGGAGATTATGGCCTGTTTACAGCGAAGACTCCTGCCAAATCGTACACCAGTAGTTTAAACGTGCTGACTTCTGCCCGTGAGCATCACTTATTAGCACACTTATTAACCATGTGACGCGAAACATTGAACACAGCCAGCGCGTCTCTGTATGCGCCACAAATATCCGTCGTGCGACTGTGAGTACAATTGTCATCATCATCATCATCATCATCATCATCATCATCATCATCATCATCATCATCATCATCATCATCATCATCATCATCATCATCATCATCATCATCATCATCATCATCACCACCACCACCACCACCACCACCACCATCGCAACCACCACCACCGTCGTCGTCGTCGTCATCATCATCATTGTCATCATCACTGTAATTCCATCATCTTCCCACGGTCCCACCCCAAAATTATCGATTTCTAATAGAGGGTCGTAAAACACAAATCAAAATTTCGACCGTCGTCGGGGGTCGTTCGTCGGCCTCTACACCAGCTGACAGCTGTGGAACCGAGGTGGGTGAGAACCAACCAGCACCCGCCGCAAAACGACACACTGTTTATTGTTATGACAGTTTAGTGAAACATTACATCGGAGACTAAACGTAAAATTAACATTCGCCTTCACGAATTGTGATAAAATGATGTTTTTGATTCTTACAAGTTCTCTTGACATAGGTATATCCCGGCTGAAAAGTGCTTAATATCGCTCCACGATGAGACCTTCTGTCCTCAACCGAATTCTTACCTAGACGTGTGGCGACCTTCACAGCACAGAGCAAGCCTACCTCTAACAACTTGTACGTATCATGTTCACAGGTTATTTGAACATCGCAGAAAATTTTAGCAAGTCGTTATCTAGACCAATGCAAACGTTCTATCGGTTTCAAAATTGAAGCAAGCAGTCACGCGCAAGCCTAATTACGCCTGCTCAAATAATTATAGGCCCTATGTTGGTTCACCAGAACAGCATTGGCGTCGTCAGATTTTTAGCACAAGAGGAGCGGCGAGCATATTAAAAAGACGCCACCCTTTCAATCCACATTCACCATTCAGTGGCGTAGCCAAGATTCCAGAATAGGGACGCCACATCGAAATGTCATCCCCAGATAAGTCAAAAACACAATAAAACGCCTTGACGAGCAAATAAAGGTCGCCCGCGCTCCCAATGCAATGGAGACGTTTTTCCATTTAATTACTCTTGTTAGTTTAATTTTTAATTTATTAAAATTCAGAAAAAGGCGCCACTATTCTTAAAATTTGCTCAGGAGGAGCGGCAGCTCCCCTGGCTACGCCACTGCAAAGCGAGTTGAAAGCAGAATTCGACGAAATGACATTTCAAAGCTTAAGAACTGAAGCAAAAAACATTGCAGCTGAAATTACGTGAGTGCCAAAGCGTCACTCTAAACTACCGTAGGTCCGTTCTATCGCAATTGGGGGGGGGGGGGCTAGCATCACAGTTAAACAAAATAGGGGTTGCCGTTACCAGCGGTCGACTTTTAAAAAACCTCTATAGGGGGCCGGGAAAATGGCAGAAGTGGTTACACGCTGACGGGAAAGGCTTCTATCCCCGTAGTTGCCCCTAATTTAGACCCAGACTTACTCGCTAGAGGGCGGCGGTGAAAATGAGGAGCGTCGTTCAGCTGCTGCGATGTGATGTGCAGTGGAGGCTTAGACGTTTGGATGGCCAGGTTAAAGGCATGTGCCACCTGCGTCGC
Organism: Metaphire vulgaris; assembly: GCA_018105865.1. Taxonomy (NCBI): domain Eukaryota; kingdom Metazoa; phylum Annelida; class Clitellata; order Crassiclitellata; family Megascolecidae; genus Metaphire; species Metaphire vulgaris. Next base: position 7,374,193 of record CM030845.1, on the reverse strand, counting down.
CGTATGCCCCCGTGCCAGGGAGATCTGAGAACAGCGCCTGTCCCAACGTTCGAAATCGAGTATGGAAAACCTTTACTTAGGGGGCCGCCGGCCGGACAACTTCCACCTCCAAGCTTTTGAACTCCAGTGGGGGGATGGTCGGACATGCAATTTTAGACATCTGCTGGGGTCCCAGTAGGGTATGGAGTAATTTACATAGGCGTAGGCTTCTATTAGGCCTAGGCCTCCAGGCTCCTTCCACCTTTTTGAGAGGTCATATTAGGGTAAATGGGTTCCCTCCACTTTTCATCCAAGTTTACGCCAATGGGAGTAAGTCCACGGGCTTCCGGATGTTGCAGGAACATGAACACTGACCGCCAAACCTTGGATCTAATGGTAGGGGGCCTACAATTTGACGATTTCAGACTAGCAACGTCGTTCTTATGATTGCCGAAGTTTGACTCAACCTCGAAGATGGCCCAGCAGGCACAGTCTTCGACGCCGAAACCAAAGACACCGTCGACCCCGGTTTCAGAGACCCCGGCTACCGCAACGAAGACAGGCGGTAATGCCAGCAAAGAGATCACCGCCGAAGTAACGCCCTCACCAGCAGCAGCAGCCGCCGCCGCCGCCGCCGGCGGTCACGACGCCAAAACACACCCTCAAGGCAGCAAACATCCAGCTGCGGCTGCGGCTGCACCTCCGACGAATAGTCTCCCAGCGCAGACGACGCAAGGCGCCGTGAAGCACACATCGGTTCCTGCGGCGACGGCGGCTGCGGCGACGCCACCGATTTCGACCAAACCACCAGCAGCCGTTGCCCACGCGAAGACCACGATGGTGCCCAGCGCCGTCTCCGATCGATCGATCATGACGGAAGAGATGCTGGACGCCATGCAGGGCGGCACCGTGACGATCGAGGAACCGTTCAGCCATGCGAGGTCTTCGATAGGACAGGAGACGCACATCAAGCTTCACGGCGCAGGAGGACTAGTACCACCGTCGGCGGAAGCCGCAGCGGCGGCCGGAGTGGACAGTCAAGGAGTCGCCCCGATGCGCGACGTCGACGGAATAGAGACGTTCAAGAGACGCCGCAGCAGCGTTTCCGCCGATCCGCAGACGATGCTCCACGCGCAGCAGGCCCTGGAACGAGTGGCGAAGAAGGCATTGAAGCCGAGAATCGACACCATCGACGAACATCACCTACGGTCGAAGGGCGAACTGGCCCTGAAGAGCGTCCTCGTCACACCGGAGTCACGAGGTAAGAGAAAGATGCCGGTCAAGTTCTGTGACGTCGACGGCGTAGAACTGGTCACGGTCAGAGAATATTACAACCAGGAAGAGGCGCCCGAGGTCCCACTGTACGCGACCGCCTATCTGAACCTGGAAGAGCAAGACGTCGCTCCGGTGCAAGAGGATCCGGACCAGACGGTCCTTCGACCGGGCTTCTCGCAGCCCGGCGCCGCCCCGAGTTTCATGGGTCGCGTACACATGGACAAGGTCGCGCTAGAGTTCTGTCTCGTCAACGACGAAGAGATGACCGTCACGGGTACGGTTCGCGTCGCCAACATCGCGTTCAACAAGGCGGTCAACGTACACTTTACGATAGACAATTGGAAGCACGTAGAGGAGGTTAAGGCAAACTACGTCTACTATTCGAACGACGGTGCCACCGACAGATTCTCGTTTGTCATCCAGCTGCCTTCAAACTTCGGGGCCGGCGGACAGATGCAGTTTGCGCTCAAGTACGAAGCCGGGTCAGAGACGTTCTGGGATAATAACTCCGGACACAATTACAAGGTAGACTGCTACACGCGAGAAATGCTACAAACAGCTGCAAATATGAACTATATGTCATCTCTTTATCCAAGCTTCACCTGGCTACAATACTTATAGAAAACCATTGTCACAGGAATTATATAGGCTTCTTGTAGGCAACTATATATACGATCTTGACTCGACACCATTAAAACTATTGTCTGCACAGTAATTTTTAGCATAACATGATCTGCGTGCATCTTGGAACAAGGTAAATATACATTTTTAAAGAGAACAAATATTGTGTAAATTCTCAACAATATATAAATACCCATGTAGGTAGGATCGGATTAAGGTCCGAGTGGGCGAGGGGCCGAGAAAAAAAGGCCGTCGCCTATACTGAAAATCTCTGACAAGCAAAAAAGGTCATCTCCCTTCCAAATCGTGCAAAAAAAGAAAAGGTTATCTCGAAAATCGGTGGGCCTATTTTCATGATGGGCCGGGGGGCTACACCCCCTCCCTAATATGGCCCTGCATGTAGGCCTATTCATGATCAAACTGCCTAACAATATCAAAGATTACTCTAGCGCATCTACTAATGGCAAATTCGCAGAATTCTTGCAAGATATCGCACTTCAATTACAAATATTCTATCTGTCCTCGAGGCATGCGATCGTTCACCCGCGTCTTAAACGGATTGGACAAAATTGCGCTGAGGTCAAGAGCTATCGTCCGGTTTCTAATCTGCCATTCCCTTCCAAAGTACTGGAGAGACTGGCGAACAAGCAGCTGGTTGCCCACCTAGACACGAATCGTCTGATGCCGAGTGTTTAATCTAGACTCCTGGACTCCGGGGAGGAGCTGAAAAAGCCGGGGGGGGGAACTGACAAAGCCAGGGGAAATTCTGCTAGGGGGCTGCTGTTAGTCCATGTAGTATGCCAAAATTTCCGGGGATTTTGAAATTTCCGGGAGGAAAGCGCGATTCCCCCCCCCCGGAAACGGCCTAGATTAAACACTGCTGATGCCAATTAAGAGACCCGTCTGCTTATCGACGGGGCCATTCCACAGAGACTGCGATCACGAAGGTCTTTGGAGACGTCGTCGATGCGACCGCGAACCGTAAACGGCAAGTTGTTCAATTTGGCAAAAATAGGCAAGTTCAGTAAAGTTAATCCCCTCATTTTTTGCGTTTCACTCCTCTACTTCGACAACAAGACAGCTTAGAAGATGTCAACATTTTTTGCCAAATCAGCTGTGATAGTTGTGAGCATCAAGTCAAATAGTTTTTCAAGTAACATTGTATGAAGTTCATTGGTAGTAATGCCACTCATACTCAAGAGAAATGAAAGGCTGTTACATTAACTTTTTTCTGCTAGATTTAATTATTGTATGTGAAGTCTTTGAATAATAAAATCAGGGTTTGCATAACATTTAACAGAATTAAATTCGTCAAGAAAAAATGTAACTGTTGGCAAAAATTCTTGTCATCAATTTCTCTAAAGACAGTCTGAAGGAGAATGAAGGAATCATAATACATGTATCTGAATTGTGCTAATGAATAATAATAACAGCAGTGCAGTTCCAAGAATTCTTGTTGGAGCCTTGGGGGGATGCAATGAATTTCTAGGAAGTTGGTGGGGGGATGAAATGAAATCCCGAAAAAGGTTGACAAGCGTAAAAAGGTCATTAACAGTGTTTTGCCCGGCAAATGTGTACAAAACTTCCTGAAAAAGGCTGACAATCAAAAAAAGGTCATCAGCTCTGTTTTATATACAAATACCTGGCGGACATGTAGCGGCGTAACAACTCGACTCCCGCCGCTAAATCCCCTGAAACCCTGACAAGCAAAAAATAAAGAAAAACTCAGTGGGGGGATGCATCCCCAATCATCCTCAACACAGAACTGCCCCTGAATAACAGTAAAGAGAAAAATAAAGAATTACTAATTTACTGATATACATATAAAGAGCATTAGTTTCCAGTATACATTACCATGATATTACTAGCAAAATAAACACTTCTATCGATACTGCATCTAGTAGACAGATTCTGTTCTGCACTTGTCTAACAGGATGCTGGCAACATGAAACTAAAGTTCACGAGAAATGACAAAACTAACAAAAAAGCTGATGCTGGCCACTGCAAATGTCAAATATCAAAACAAAGACATTCAACCAGTAAACCTCAAATGTCTTGTGCATTTATTGTACAAAAATGGCACAATGCACAGACAAATGCACATCAAAATGACTCAAGATCGTTGTGTTTATTTCTCAACCAATAGTTCCCTGATTGATATCTTCATTAGAATCTTCAGGCAATCGTCTAAGGAGTTCTTGTATTTTGTTGAGGATGATCCCGTTTGTACTTTGACAGTTTTCTGGTAAATACGGTGGATTAATAAGTAACACATCACCAATAGACAGTGCATCAGGCTGTTCTCTGCACGTCTCGACTGGAATTCTATTTTGCATCATCCACGACACAACCTTTCTGCGTCTACAAGTCAGTTCTGCTGACGAAACGACCGCTGAAGAAGCAGATTTGAAGAGACAGTCTAGTGCATCTCTGTATGTATCAACATTATCGTTTAAAAGAACGATATTCTTTATTGCATGTCCCAATATAAACTCAATCTGCGAAACTTGTTTTTGTGGCAAAAACTGCACCAGACCAAAAGTAAGGCTCACTGGATCAACCGTGTAGACCCAACCTCGATGAGACCTGCCGTCAACAGTGCAAATTTCAATTTCTTTGTAGACATACCTCATCAAGTCGCCAGGATCCTCTTCAAAAATATCATGTTTCTGCATATCTTCAGGGCCGTCAACACTCATCTTAACTGCAAGCAAACCAAAACATTGAAACGTTGAATATAGCAAGTGCCGAAGGAATGAAAATGGCTGAACAACAGTGATAACAATATATCTGGAGCAATTTGTCACCTTTAATCTAAAACTCAGTTGCTCATTTAGCTAGAAAACAGTTTACAGTAATAATGTATACAAATTTAAGTGCTACTATGATGGAAGCAATCTTCTGTCGAATATTTTTGCGCACGGCTATTCAGTGCCTGTCAATATAAATTCCGAATAATAATAACGTAATAACTTATATCGGACTAACTGGATAAAGGCATTTTCTACACAGTATGCAGTGTGCCCCTTATGCATGGAAAACTCTACCTCTCACAAATAGTGAATAGTAAAAACTAAATTGTTGTAACGTTATATCACGCATCTAAGAAAAACCGCAGCTTTTGCAGTACTGCCATGGAAGCGCTATATAAGCACACGAGATTTTACTAGCTTAACCACTGCGCTAAATTAATTATGTGACTCAAGAGAACAAACAGTAAGACAATCAAAAGACCTCAAACAAAATAAAAAGGAGCTAAGTCCAAATGTTCAACGCAAGCTTCAACTAAAAACCGAATATGAAAATTTAAAATGTAAATAAACGTGAAAACGCCTCACGCCATAGAATAAAATTGGACGTCAGTATTATATTCTATGCAAAATATCGCTACAGAGTATATTGCACTTTTGTTGGTAAGTAAGTAAGTAAAATCTCGTAAACTTCTACAGCGCCCCGGAAAGCAGCACAGCAGTAGCTGCTTATTCTTATGCGCTTAATCTTTCTTGAAATAGCTATAGCCAGGGTGGTTTGTCGGCCGGGCAAAGGTCAGTGTATCTATGAGGCGGCGGGTCAGGTTGTTGTTGCTATGGGGGAAATGACTTTTCGAATAGGAAGGTTTTAAGTTTAGACCTAAAGGTTTGAGGAGACAGTGAAGGAATTAAAGGAAATGAGGATTCGGAGCTTATTGTTTGACCATGTCGTAGGCTGCAGAGGGAGGCTGGAATTGAGTTCCAAAGTTCTGGTGCGGCGTATGAGAAAGCGCGGTTGCAGATTTTGAGTGATGACTGATTTAACGGGCGTGAAAGTGTGAGATGAGATGATGATCGTGTAGGTCGGGGAGGCTGAGGCGTTAAGAGTTTACGAAGGTAAACCGGTTTTGACGAATGAAGTGAACTGTAAGTAATCGTTATTATCTTGTACTGTATACGTTCGGATATTTTAAGCCAGTGTAGTGTCTTCAGTATGGGTGAAATATGGCAGAACTTTGGTGATTTGGTTACTGCTCGGGCTAGTGCATTTTGAATTGATTGTAATTTGTTGATGGAGGTTTTTGGGAGGTTATAGTAAAGGGAGTTGCAGTAATCCAGTTTGGAATGGACTATTGAAGTGGCGATTGTGGATGCAGTTTTGGTGTCAAGGCAAGGACGGAGGCGACGTAGATCACGAATATGGGCATAGCAGGATTTCGATAGTTGGGAGATCTGTGATTCTAAATTTAGGGATGAATCAATTTTAGCACATTGTTAGCCATTTTCGATCATTCGCATTTTAAAGTAAATTATTTCTATCAGCGCAATGTATGCGTAATGCAGCAAAGCATTTATATAGCACACCTTATGGTGACTAGCCGCAGGAACACCGTCCATGTATCACGTGGCCGTCCGTGTATCATGTGACCAATAATGTGGAGACGAGCGACGTAAGGTATCACTACGCGACCCGTAATGTATCAGTAATACAGTATGGGTTAGGGTTAGTGTTTCGGTAGGGTTTAGGGTTAGGGTTAGAGTTAGAGTTAGGGTTAGAGTTAACCATAACCCTGACCCTACACACACACACACACACACACACACACACACACACACACACACACACACACTATTGGTCGCGTAATACACGGAGGGTCACGTGATACATGGACGGTGTTCCTGCGGCTAGACGTCTGTGAGCTTAGAACCAGCTGACAAATCTGCAATATCGGGCGATTTTTGTTTCTTTGCTTAAAAGTGAAGTTTAATCTTATTTTGTGTTGCTATTTATGAATTACAACACTAGTTTCTCGTTCTATGTTTTTCATAATTCCGTTACATGTGTTACATTTATTATAATCACCTTGATTAATATTATTTATAAGTTTTATCGTGTTCTATTACATCGTGTTCGTATATCTTGTTTAGATTGTAGGCCTACATTACAACCATATTATTATGTCCTACCCTGATCTATCCCACTTTTGGTACCTTTTCAATTCCTGTTTTATAGTATATTTATTTCAATTTTCTACTGATAAATTATGAATAGTTACGGATTAAACTTTAGAGATAGTTTGCATATATGACAATTAATACAGAGATAAAATTTCATCCGTAACTCTTGTATAGTTTTAAACTTTTGAACGCTTTAATTTAGTCAATAATAAATGTTCAATTTCTCAGAATTTTGAATTTGATAGGCATGATGTTTGGATGCTGGTATGAGTGGTATCTCTGAAATGACAAGGTATATTTCTCCAAAACTTTGCTGTGACTGAGCTAATATAACCCCGATATATGCAGCATATATAACTCAAGAACCCCACATATGGTACCTTTTCTCCCAGCGGGTCACATATTTTTTGAAAGAAATAACTGCAAAAAGTGTTGGTTTTGGTCGGCCCTGGGTTGGGGGTACAAGCGGCGAAAATTGTTGGGGCTGGGTAGGCCTACAATTTAAAAAAGGTTGGGAACCCCTGCTATATGATATCGTTCTTAAACAGTCTTGCCGTACTATTCGCCAGCAGTGGCGTCACGTCACGTCGCTGCTTCGCGACAAACTCCATTGGCTACCAATACGGGAGCGGATCGTCTACAAGCGATGCCTGCTAACTTACCGGGCGTTACATGACCCCACTTGTCCGGACTACATTGCCTCCCTCCTACAGCGGACCACGACGCTGGAACGACGTCGGCTGCTAAGATCTGGCAGTCGCGTTAAACTGCTTGTGCCTCCCCCGTCTAAAACGGCTAAGTTCGGGGACAGGTCGGTTACACAGGGCAATCCAGGACTGTGGAACTCACTACCGGACTTTGTCACAAACTCTGACTCTCTCGGAATTTTTCTACGTAATCTTAAGACTTACTTATTCACCATCGGATATTCGTAGTTTTGTAAAGCGCTCTTGTCTTTGGCCACTTTTGCCATACTTATTGCGCTATAGAAATCGTCAAGCTAATAATAATAATAATAATAATAATAATAATAATAATAATAATAATAATAATAATAATAATGGGTTTGGGGGTTAAACCCCTCTTGGGCGCAGACGAAAAAAATTTTTATGTGTTTCCATGCATGTTTAATTTTCGGACGCGATTTTCAGGGTCAAAAGTCAAAACCCCCTTGGGGCTGCTGACCAAAATTTTTAAGCGCCATAGGCGTGACTCTTTTTCGCTTGTCGGTATCAGAAAGAAAGAAATTTCATAGGATAGATACATCTTCTTCTCTTCTTTCTTTCCTTCCGTCTTTCCCTATTGGGTTGGACGATGGGTCTGAATGAGTTCCGTCCACTTCTGTCTGTCTCTTGCTGCTCTGGTCAGTTGGATGAAGTTCATTTGCATTTCTTCTGCATCCTCTTTTAAGTTTTCTATCCATGTTTTTCTTAGTCTTCCTTTTCACCTTTTCCATTCAACATAGTTGTATAGTGCTTTCTTTGGTATCCTTCCTTCCTTCATTCTTTCAACATGACGGAAGGAAGAATACCAAAGAAAGCACTATACAACTTTGTTGAAGGGAAAAAGAGAAAAGGAAGACCAAGGATAGATACATACGATGACCTCTTTGCTTGTCAAGATTTTTCAAAAGTTGGTTACGGTCAAAAGTCAAAACCAAAACCCCCCTTTCGGAAATCTTGGCTACGCCACTGCATGGTCACCAGTGTCATCGCACCTTTCCCTGTGTGGTCTTCCTTTCTTTTGGAACCATCCATTATTCCTAGCATTATAGTCTTGATCTTTTTATCATCTTTCATGCGACAAATATGTCCCAGGAGCTGCAGTTTTCTCTGTATCATATTTTGCATCAAGTTTCCTTTGGCTGGATTTTTTATTAGTAAGGCGAAATTTCTGTAGCGCTGCCAGAAAACTTGGGGCAGTACACCAGCTTATTCATGAGCGCTCAATCTGGGTGAAGTCCAATAGTCCATACATGGTCCGTAATGATAATGATCCGTGGTGGTTAGAATTCCTCATTGCTGATCTTTTTCAACAAACCAATCCATATAATTTTTCTGTCACATTTGCTTTCAAATGCTAACATTCTTTCTAATTCTGTTGTGCTTGAGAACTAGAGAGACATACTTTTCTGTCTCTGAAAATGTACTTCATAATCTGACGCTGTTGTCGACTATTGTAAAATGTTGAACAAGAATTAAATTCATCCAAGAATTAAATTCATTCAATCCATGAATGCAGAGAGTAGAATTGTTCAAGAAAGATGGGAAGTTAACTATTTCTTTGTTGAACAATGTGGAGCTGCCGTTTGTCTGGTTTGTAATGAAAAGGTTGCGATCTTGAAGGATTGCAACTTGAAGCATCACAACGAATCTCGTCATAAAGATGAATTTAGCAAGTTTGAGGGGAGAAATGAGGGAATACAAACTAGCATCTGTCAAAAATAAATCTGCAGCTCAACAACTTTCTTTAAAAAGTAAAGTTTCACGGCAATCGGAAGCAGCAGTACTACAGTAGCTATTGCTAAGCAATGAAATCTATATACTGTAGGCCTACAGATGAATTTGTTAAAAGCTGCATGATGAAAGTGATTGGACACGTGACATATGCCCGGAGGAGGAGCTATTTAGCGCAGTTAGTTTATCGAAACAGACTGAAGAAATAGCAAGCAATCTTTGCCAGCAGCTTGTAACATCTTCAAAATTATTTTATCTGGTAATAAAGACAGATAAGAGCCCAGGATTAGATGGCTTACATCCGAAGTTTCTGTGCGAGGTTCGAAATGAAATAGGACATGCAATTTCTTTGATAATCAATGAATCACTCAGAACTGGAGTAGTACCACAAGACTGGAGAGATGCATTAGTCAGCCCACTGTTCAAGAAGGGAAAACGAAGTGAACCAAGCAATTACAGACCAGTGAGCCTAACTTCTGTAATCGGTAAAGTTATGGAAAAAATACTGAAAGATAGCTTTCTTCAACAATTGACTAGGCATAAAATTTTTATGGATAGTCAGCACGGATTTACAAAGGGGCGTTTATGCCTGACCAACCTGTTGGACTTTCTGGAGGAGGTTTTTGATAAGCTAGATGAGGACAAGGCAGTAGACATAATATATTTAGATTTTGCCAAAGCTTTTGATAAAGTGCCACACACAAGGCTGGCTGCCAAACTGAAGTCCTGTGATATAAGGGGGAATATTCTCAGATGGATTCAAAATTGGTTAAGGAGAAGAAGACAGAAGGTTGGCATTAGGGGTGGCCATTCGGAATGGGCGAGAGTTATTAGTGGAGTGCCTCAGGGATCAGTACTTGAGCCTTTGCTTTTTTTTCTAATATATATATATATATATATATATATATATATATATATATATATATAATTTTATATATATATACCTATTCTGCAACAACTCCACTGGTTGCCGGTACATAAGCGAATATCGTACAAGCTGCTTCTGCTAGTCGACAGATGTCTCAGAAAAGAAGCTCCGCAGTATCTTATTCGAGACTGTAAACTGTTTGATAAATGTAGCTCTCACTCGAACGATGGTCACACGTTCCAATTCCACCAGGACATTATCCGTGCCACGCACTCGTACCAGAATGGGAGAGCGTGCGTTCAGGGTGATTGGTCCATCACTCTGGAATCAACTTCCGCCTCCTCTCAGACTCAGAGATGGAATTTTCAACCGTGACATTTTTCTCGCTCAACTTAAAACATATATGTTTGACCTGGCAACCGAGGCGCATTTGTAATAATTGCGCCTAGAAAATGAACTTTATGTATGTATGTATGTATCACTTTCACTTCACTTTATATATCGATGAAGTATTACTATCCAAAATTTCAAAGTTTGCCGATAATACAAAGATATGCAGAAATATAGACTCGGAGGATGATGCTCTAATTTTAAAGGAAGATCTAAGGAAATTGTTTCAGTGGTCTGTGGACTGGCAGTGGCAGATGTTTTTCAATATTGATAAATGTTCTGTTATACATGTTGGGAAATCTAATAATGGTAATGAATATTCTTTAGGGGGAAGGTTCTAACCACAACAGAAAAAGAAAGAGACTTGGGGGTAATCATCCATAGAAGTATGAATCCATCGTACCAATGCATGGAAGCAGCAAAAAAGGGAAACCAAATGTTGAGAATGATGAAAAGGACAATAGTGAGTCGAGAGTTAAGACAAAGATATAATCATAAAACTATATGTCATTAGTAAGGCCTCATTTTGAATACTGTGTTCAGGCATGGAATCCATTCTTGAAAAAAGATATAGAGCTTTTAGAAAAAGTGCAAAGACGAGCAACGAAATGGTCAGTGGATGCCGTAATTTAAGCTACAAAAAAAGACTTCAATATTGTGGACTGACAACATTCGAAAGGAGAAGAGAGAGAGGGGGATTTGATAGAAACATACAAAATGACTGGGAAAGTAGATGTGCCATACGATCGATTCTTTACATTGGCGCACTATAGCAGCACAAGAGGCCACACATGCAAATTGTTTAAGCAGAGGGTGGGTCCGAGAAAGAACACTTTTTTTAATACAAGGGTTGTGGACAAATGGAAGTTTGGACGAGGTGGGAGTGACAGTTGAAACAGTTAACGGATTGAAAGGCTATCTCGGAAAACTAGGTTATTGAATGTAGATCAGCGGTTCTCAACCTTTATAGTGCCGCGACCCTTTTAATTCAATTCCCATGATGTGGCGACCCCAACCAGGCCCGCCGAGAAAAATTCGGGCCCCTGCAGAATTAAATTTCTTGACGACCTTTTTTTCTTTTTTTCTTGTCAGCTTTTTTACATCTTAAAATGAGCTGATGACCTGTTTTTGCTCGTCAGCCTTTTTACTTGTTAAAATGAGTAAATTTTGCGAAATAACAATAAAAGAGACGACCCTATATTTCTGAAGGTCTCCGGCGACCCCCTGGCAAATCGTCATTCGACCCCCTTGGGGGTCGCGACCCACAGGTTGAGAACCGCTGATGTAGATGGTTACATCAGTGGTTTTCACACAGGCTTACTTAGCCTGGTAAACCACTTAAAATCACATTAATATTATTATTCTGTTGCTCTTGATGAGAGCATTGACGTATCAGACACGGCGCAATTGCCTATATTTATATTGGGGGTGGCTGAAAACGTTGAATTGATAGATCTTGCCGAAGTTGCCGGTCTATGCGGCATGCACAACGCAAATAAACGGAAAGACATTTCTGATGAACTAAAGGTTTTGAACTTTTGAAAAGCTTTCAGCTACCATGAGATAAGCTTTTAAATTTGTTAGAATGCAAATGCCACCAATTATTACTACTGTTACTTGAATGCATTGATTACCACTAATGCTGAAACAATGTACATAAGGCAAAAAACATGCCAACTGTCGACACACAGATAACTAGGCCTATACGCCTACATTCAAGAAAAGTCGGAAAGTTGACACGTACTCTATCCTAGGTACTGCATGACTATAACGCTATTTGACGTTAAATCTATGATTGTTTCAACCTGCAACATCTACTTATAATAAACTACTGTAACTGTCTAAACATCTTATTTGTTTTTATAGTCAGTTTTAAATGATTTAAAAACAATTTAAATTCATGCATCAAAGCATAAAAACATGGAGGCGAGGAAGAGTCCCGGTGAAACTTCCAAGCAGCGTCTAAAACACACATTCCGTTGTTCAATCATTGGTGAATCGCAGAATCATCTAATAAAGCGTGACGCGTGATGAATGAGGGTCGATTTTAAGGCCTATACATGTCGATACAAATGTTTATGTCCAATTTCTACTATTCTAAACGTCAAGATGATGATGCACTAAATCATACAAACCTTACTATTATGATGTTAAAATACTATTATGATGTTATTATTACTATGTTGTTACAGTAGCATGCAATTACTTTTATAGTGTTATTATGCACTTATTTGGAAAATAATAAACTGTTATTGGATTGGATTAAGAGACGTAATATTTAATAACAATTTCGCCACAAATTTCTTGAACATTCTGTGCAGTTTTCTATATGAGTTGAAATAAAGTTCAGTTCAGTTAAAAGACGGTTGTTTGCTATAAGCAGTACCGGTAACTTAATTTCAGAACATACCATTTATGCATCCACCATCGGGCCGAATGGATCTGGGCCGTCTGGGTCTGGGCCTTCTGGCGGTTCTTCTGAACTAGACGAGTCTTCACCCGGTTGAGGTATTGGAAACGGGTGTGGCAGTGGATCTGGAGGTGCAACTATAATAAAAAATATATAATTTAAAATAATAAATACAATTTAATCAATTCAAACACTACAGTAATCATAATATTATCGAATTGTTTGCTAAGCAAATGGCTAACATAGATTACACCGTTCTAAAAATAAGGCTTAGGCCTACTCCCTAATTCAATAATTACTCACCTTGTAACAGTAATATTGAAATAGTAGTAACATGTAAAATTAAATCATTGTTTAGTAAGTTGCAACCACTCTTCGAGGCAAAGTTCGGGGGCCCTCTTCTTCCGAGACCCGGGGTGGGGGCTTTCTACAAATAGCCCCCCACGTTACGCCACTGCCTACCATTGACTACCCCACCAGTAACCCCAAATTTCAGTGCAGGCATTCAAGGCAACTAACTAGACTAGTCCAGGTTTATGAAAATTAGCTGGCTCCCATGCTTAGAAGTTGACACCACATCGCCCCTTAGGCTACTTGCCAAATTCACTGCTCCCATGAAGCAATTGACATTACAACTACAACTAGAATTCTCAGCAAACTCGCTGTAATTTGCTTAGAAAAGGAAATTAACCTGGAACAAAATGAACAGGGAACAGAACTTGTGATTCATACAATTTTTATTAGTCAACGAACCCGGAGGACGTCTGTTTGCGCAGTTTTCACTTTGACAGTTAATGCAGACCTTCTGCTTTCTCTTTTTGCAGATGCACCTGAGACACTTTCCGTTATAACAATCACAACAGAATTCGGACTTCCTGCGTCTCTTCGCCATTATAGTCTATTGCATAAAAATTGAAGAGAAACATTTGAACCAGCAAAAGTATTATATATATATATAAAGTATTGTGTAATTAAATATAAAAATATAATTAAATATAAAAACACAGACACACAGATGCGCTATATAGGTAACTTATTGCAAGAAAATTAATGAATAATGAATATAATACTATATATATATATATATATATATATATATATATATATATATGAATGAATATATACTGTATAGGCCTATATACTGCCTATTTCCCATTCAGAGTAGGCCTAATCCTAATCCTAATAATAATTATGCACTTCTATAGCACCATTTCTAATACTCAGGGTATCAATCGATGGTACTTCAAATCCATCCGCAAAAGACCAGGTCATTCCAGAGATCAGTCAGAGGGAAACAAAACAGCAAGACAGACTACGGAGGAAATGTTAATCGAAAGAGATGTGTCTTAAGCCTAGATCTGAACATGCTCAATTTATTGGAAGATCTGACAACCAGAGGGAGAGAGTTTCAGATTTTTGGCCCAGAAATAGAAAAAGCTCTCTTACCAATTTCAGTGTTTGTTCTAGGTACATTTAACAATGAATCAGCAAATCTAGTTGAATGATAATGTTTCAGATGGTTTAATATAGATTTTAAATATTGAGGTTGGCCAGACTGCAGTATTTTAAAGAAGTAATTAGTAATCCTAGTGTCTTTGTAAGGTTTTGCCGAAAGACAACATCACAACGGGCTAATTCAGCTGGCTTATAAAATTAATAACACAGACCTTCGCTACTTCCTCTCAAGTACTAATGCAGACTCTTATTTGGCTCTGCATAACGAACATCTGTCGTTTTGACGGTCACCCTTACAATCATAAAACTGAGCTAGAGGCCAACCCTAATGAAGCTCTTAAGTTTCGCATAGTGTTTCCGGTCTTATATTTTCTTGTCTCTCCAACTTCCTGCCTCAATTGTAAGGTCTTTCTGCTTTGTTTGTAAATGGAAAAAGGCTCAGAAAGCTGGTGTCCCGTCACTTCCTGGGCCGTCACTTCCTGGACCGTCCCTAATGTTCTATCTGTTATGTGTATGTAAACAAGTGTATACACTATGATATACAAATCGTTGTGATCTTCAATAATACTTAGAATTACTTACTTAGAATATACAATATAGAAATTCAAGATATTTTACTTACTTCCTTACAATGGTTTGAGTAAGCAGTGGACCAGTGACGCAGACTAGAACTATTCACATTTTGAATCGTTGGATTACGGTTACGATCATTTTTACCACCTACACTGGGCGGAGGGGTCAAAAACTGCCCAAAAATTGTTGACACAATGGACAGCCCCCAACCTACCTACCTACCTATTTACTTCCATTTACAATGACGGTCCAGGAAGTGACGGTCCAGGATGTGACAGGGAACCCAGAAAGCTACATTGGAATCAACAAGTTGGTTGAATTTTATAAATATTTTCGACGAGGACCTCACCAATAAAACTGCACATGTGCTTTAAATGGCGCCTTTCACCTATTATACTTGTAGAAACAGATTATTCAAATATGTCATGAACATTTTCCCAAGCTTCATTTACTGATTCGATTCGATATTCGAACCTTAACAGCCAATTCAATTCGATTCAAGCTAAAATTGCCTCTTGTGTCGACGATACGTAAAGGACGAAAGAAAAAAACACATATGCACAATTAACCACTCCCAAATTAAATTGTTTCGGCACCTAAAAATGAGACATACACAACAAGTAACTAATATATGTAATAACGCAATTTCAGAAAGTATTCATACAGCGCCTTTCTGCGCAACCTTTCAAGACACACTAGGATTAGGCCTACTTTGAATGGGAAATAGGCAGTGTTATATATATATATATATATATATATATATATATATATATATATATATATATATATTCGTTAATTTGTCATTCTACTTTTCTTCATTCAGTATTTCCTTTATCATCAGTTCACTGAATTCATTCAAAATGTTTCCAATAGCTGATCTTCTTCAATAAGACTGTCTGAAATTCTTTTTGGCCAGATTAATCTTTTTCTCTTTGTTTTGTTTTTTGTCACCTAGTATAAGTTAGTTAAACAATCTGGGCTTTCCTACTTTGTACTTTCTTACTTTGTACCTAAGTTTAAATGAATGTAAGCCTATAGGCCTACCTTTATGTAATGTTTAAATGTTGTGTGTGAAATAAAAAAATCTCAATCTTCTTCAATTGAAAACCTCAATGAATTCAGCGAACTTATTATAAAGAAAGCACTGAATGAGGAGAAGTATATTTCACACATCACATTTGAAAATAATATTTGTTAAAGTGGCGGGTTCTTTCCCGTAATCCGGACCCCAGTAGAGGATGGTGTAGTTGGCTAGAGAGGCGTTAGGGCTAGGGTCAGGTTCCCGACCGAACAGCCATTACACTTCACTGGGTCCGGATAACGGGGAAGTACCAAGTTGAGTTTCATGTAGGCAGTATTAGGCACCTATGTAAAATTTGCTGAGCAAGATAAGTCTTGCCACTAAAATATACGCGTTTGACTGTAGTTTCTTGTGAATGGCTGCACAGCCTGCATTTTAATATTTCACATGAAAAGGGACGGCCATTATCGGTAACAAAAAACCGTCATGGTTTGGTAGGATTTCTTCTTTGTTTAGAACAGGTATGGCATCGATGTTCTTCGTAGAGCAGCGCCCTCCCCCCAGATCAATGACAGGTCCCAATAACAAGGTTGATATTTTTGCGATGATGACCATTTTTTCCCTTTTCTGCTCATCGAGTGTCAAAATGTGATGGTTATGACCTTTTTTGCCATGCTTTTTTCCATTATAATAAGTAGTATTCCATGAAATTTCCTAGTTTTTGATTATTTGTAAAAAGTTAAATTGTTGTCAACTTCTCTTGACCCCCCTCCCCCTGTCAACAACTGTCAAACTTTTCAAACCCCTCCCCCTAAATTGTTGACATAATTAATGGACAGCCCCTTATGACTTAGTTTATTAACAAAAATTAAACAATATCAAGTAAGATTCAAAATGATTACAGATAGTTAATCCAAAATAGCAGCTTTATTAGTTTGAAGACAAGACGAAAATGCTCAATGCAAAAGAGATTGTTTAAAAAATAATAGGCTAACTGTATATTGTGGTGTGTATATTAACGTTAGGCCTAAACGTAATAAATATTTTGACCAATCTGTCTGCTCGTTGAACCAATAGGAAAATAAGGAATTGAAACAATGACTTTATGACATTCAATTGTTTGACGTGAACCTGATCAGGATTCCTTTAAATCTAGTCCACTGTCTCACTTACTGGTTGCAGACAGGAACTGACTGAAACGCGTTTCGATTTGCACTATGCAAACCGCATGTCTCTAGGGCTATACCACGTAGGAAACTGCGTGGGCATTAACGTAACTAATTGCAATTGCAATTATGGCATCATATGGTGAGGTCGAGGGTGTTCTAGACTAATGCACAAAAGAGAATTCGAGAAGTGTAGTCCCAGCTCATTGTCTGGGAAAGAATGAGGAACCCGATTGCAATCCGGCGGGGTGTGTAGGCCTACTAGGCATTTCTGCCCCTCTTCCCCTCGCTACGCAGTGGCGTAGCGAGGGGGAAGAGGGGCAGTGTTTAATCTAGACTCCTGACAAAGCCGGGGGAATTCTGTTAGGGAGCTGCTGTTAGTCCATGTAGTATGCCAAAATTTCCGGAATGTGAAATTTCGGGGGGAAAGGGCAATTTTCCCCCGGAAACGGCCTAGATTAAACACTGAAGAGGGGGCTGTCCATTAATTATGTCAACATTTTTTGGGCAATTTTGACCCCCTCCCCTCTTGTCAACAACTGTCAACTTTCAGTAATACTAATACTAATACTAATACTAATACTACTACTACTAATAATAATAATATTGATAATGATAATGATGGTAATAATAATAATAATAATAATAATAATAATAGTAGTAGGCCTAGTAGTAGTAGTAGTAGTAGTAGTAGTAGTAGTAGCAGCAGCAGCAGCAGCAGCAGTGGTGGTGGTGGCAGTGGTGGTGGTGGCAGCAGCAGCAGCAGTGGCAGCAGCAGCAGCAGCAGCAGCAGCAGTGGTGGCAGTGGTGGTGGCAGCAGCAGCAGCAGCAGCAGCAGCAGCAGCAGCAGCAGCAGCAGCAGCAGTGGCAGCAGCAGCAGCAGCAGCAGCAGCAGCAGCAGCAGCAGCAGCAGCAGCAGCAGCAGCAGCAGCAGCAGCAGCAGCAGCAGTAGTAGCAGTAGTAGTAGTAGTAGTAGTAGTAAGCTAACTTCTTTAGCGCCATTGTAGTAGTACGTAACATCAGCATCAATCGATGCCTCCTCGTTGGTCGGCAATGGTCGCTTCAGTTTGAAGGCGATAATGATGTTGCGATCTATTCCGACAACTGGGTATGGGAGCTCCAGAAGTTTTTTTCAACGGGGACTAGGGCTGAGTCGCAAGCACAAAGATTAGGATAATATTTGATTCAAATCGTCAACTTTGGAACTATTTTGCAGACTTTGCAAACGCCTATCGCAATCAACACACCATCCCGATCAGTGGCGGCTCCACATGGATGTCCGGGGAGACCGTGCCCCCTATTGAGTGCCTGCCCACCCTCAAGTGGCCCCCTGTTGGAAATTGGAATTAAACAATTGATAAATAATAATAATAATAATCTATAATATTAAGATCCTTATCTGTATGTCTCTCTGTCTGTTACCTTCAAGCGTTCTGATTGGTTGACTATTGGTAGACGGTTTAGTCCTTACGTCGCGATGCGTTGGTAGACGATGTTCGAAGACGACGTTGCTATTGGTAACAATTGTTCGTATAAGCGTTCTGATTGGTTGACTATTGGTGGACGGTTTAGACCGTTTAGTCCTTACGTCGCGATGCGTTGGTGGACGATGTTCGAAGACGACGTTGCTATTGGTAACAATTGTTCGTAGAATCGTAGTTTAACACGGTTTAGTCGAGTCATTGCAGCGTCAGAGGGCTGGGCGTGCGACGACGTTGCTATTGGTAACGATTGTTCGCAGCCTGAGGTAGTTGCGCAATTTTAACGTACATTTTAACGTACACAAAAATACGTGTACAGCGTCACAAATGGTCACAGTTGCGTGATTTTAACGTACATAGGCCTAATTATTACGTGGCGCAGAGCTTGGCTAGGTGGCGATCATTGAAATGTTGTTCAGCATGAATTCAATGATTGGGTATTAGGTATAGGCATTGGATTAGTATTATCCTGCACTGCGAGCGCGAGCGCGAGCGAAGCGAGCGAGCGAAGCGAGCATCTTTCTAGTAATAATAATAATAATAATAATAATAATAATAATAATAATAATAATAATAATAATAATAATAATAATAATAATAATAATAATAATAATAATAATAATAATTAGCAGCAGTTTCCGTCATTATCTAAGGGTCGCCATTTATCCGGACACAGCGTAGTCCTATACTGTATATCGGGCCTATAGAATTTCGTGCTTAATTATTTTCGCATCCTATGTCCAGACGCCTCCAACGGTGAGATTCTTGCAGCTTCAATATAACCGGAAACAGAAAGCTTTTTCGTGTTGGGTCGTATTTCTACCAACTTTCGAGTATTCGTGAACGGGGCTTCAGCCGACACACAGACTCCGTTCATTGCACGCTGTCACCCGTAGCATCTCTGCCTTCCTAATGGACGCCATGGGCTGGCAGACGAGTCTTTGCGAATAAGAGATTTTTATCTTCTCTCGGAATCGAAATGTCCTGATTCATTTTAATCCTTGAATTAAACACCCAGTAGCCGTAATCAGTAGGCGTCTTCATGCAAGGCCAAGGCAAAGCGTGACTTTGTACATGATTTGATAAGTCGTACTTATCAATCATGGGGCGGGAAGATGGCAGATTGGTAACACGCCAGACAGGCACGCTGACGGAATGGGTTCAACCCCGCAGGAGCCCCTAAGTTCGACCCAGCCTTCATTCGCGAGATTGCGGTGGTAAATAAGTAGCAGCTGTGACTGTGAAGGTAAAACGGGGGTCTAGAGAAAGAAATGGCAAACTACTCTAGATTAATGGCTTTAGCCACCTGCGTCGCTGCTTGCCTTACACTGGAGATCAGCGCCGGGCCCGAAAGCTCAAAATCGAGTATGGGCGAACCTTTACCTTTTAATCTTTACTTATCAATCACTAGCCTCCGAAGCGGAAGAAGGACCGAAGCAGAGCAACCTGAGGTCAGTGGCGGCTCCACATAGGGAGTCCGGGAGCCGTAACCCCTGTTGAATGCCTGACCCCCAGTGCTCCCCTGTTGAGACCCTACTTACTTATATATACACCTAGCAACAAATAGTTGGCCTCTAGGCCTATGCTTAGAAGTGTCCACCCCAAGTTCCCAACGCCCACTTTGATTCCCCATCGTCATCGTCGTCGTCGTCGTCATCATCATCATCATCATCATCATCATCATCATCATCATCATCATCATCATCATCATCATCATCACCGTCTTCTTCTTCTTCTTCTTCTCCTCCTCCTCCTCCTCATCCTTCTTCTTCTTCTTCTTCATCGTCGAATAATCTAAGAAATATGGAAACATATGACGGAATAAGCTTATACTGTCGAGTGTCTAGTTGACAACAGAATTTGAATGCATATCCACCGACAGCGCAGTCGCTTAGCGTATCCAACGCCATCATCTCTTCTTCGCCATTCCTTAAAAACAGCAGCGTTAGACTTGTCATACATAGGCTACTTACATTGTAAACGACAGTGACCATCGCCTGAAGTCGCCCAGTGCAGATCATGCACCGACTGCTTTAAGTTTTAAACAGCATTCGGATGCCAGTGAACGATAAACAACGTCACTTCTCGACGAATGAGTGATCGTTGCAGAACGGTGGCGAACTGAACTGGATAAAATTATCGAAATTATTCTAAACGCACATCTTAACGGGGTGCGCCAAATGTCAAAAGAATCGGCGTTTCATGGGCGAAACTCCAGGACCTCATGAGGTTGTCGGATAATAATATCCAGTCTTTCTTTTGACAAAATGATTTGCTCGTAGTACGGGAAATTGCTCAGGTGTCCGTAATTATTTTCAATTGGCAAGCTCATCTTATCTCTTTACATAGGCGGATCTAGGAGAGGGGACGCAGAGGGCGGGTCCCTTAAACTCACCCCGAACAATTTTGTTGATGAATTTCTCATCACTGCAAACAGCCGAAATGTTAGAAAGGCAACAATAAAGAGTTTCGTCTATTCTTCCCTTTCGATAATTTTAACCACACCAGTCCATCACACAGTGGTTTTCACACAGGCTTACTTAACCTCCTAAACCACTTTAAATCACATTATTATTATTATTATTATTATTAGTAGTAGTAGTAGTAGTAGTAGTAGTAGTAGTAGTAGTAGTAGTAGTAGTAGTAGTAGTAGTAGTAGTAGTAGTAGTAGTAGTAGTAGTAGTAGTAGTAGTAATATGTAGCCCCCCATTGAATTTTTGGATTCGTCTCTGATTCTTGTGTGATGAAATCGAGACAGAGTTCGCCGGTTTCTTGAGTGAATGCATCTACCATAAAACGCTGGGACGTGGATTTACATTGCTTCGTGCTGCAACCGATGTCTTAATAGTTAATGTACTCGCTTTTCTGATGTGCACCTGCATCACGGTGGGGATCCCTTGGCTACGGTCTGTCCTACAACTTAGAAGCTTCATGTTTGCCAGCGGTCAAAATTGTGGGATACACTTACTGGAAGTGCTGACGATAGCATTAAGCTGCCGAATCACGTAACAATACAAATATATATCTTGATTTAGCACTTACTGCAGAAAAACACAGATGAAAAAAGTACAAATCGAAAGCAACACAATGCAAAGAAAACTCTTAACTACCAAAATACAATCGCAATGACAGAAAATTTTGCGCCGACGTATGATTTGCATATTCAGCAAACTTGCACGTGTGTTCTACGTCAATTTTAAAATATAAAATACCTAAATAAGCTTATTACATATTTTAGCATTTGTCTTGACAACTTTTTTCCTATATTGAATTATGATATTGACGATCTATGGTTCTGACTTTTATACTGATGAACAGATTTAAATAGATCGTACTGTGATTCGTACAGATTGTCCACATTGTTCGTACTTCAAGAATGCATGCACGAAAACTATACGTGGCCTACCACCTCAATGCTGATGACATCCAAATTCCTATCTCTTTTGGTCGTTCCTCTTCAAACCCATTCTTCGATATTTTATCCACTGTCTTCTCTAATTTCTTCTCTAAAGGCGGCGAGGAAAAGGCTGGCAATCGGTCCTCATTCAGCCGTTGCTTTGTAAAACTGAAGGCGCTGACCCTTCGGTTTTCAGACAGTTTCGAGCTGGCCTATGGAGTATTCCTTTTTACTTTCTCTAATATTCAGTCATGGATTAACTTAAATAAGCTTCTTTTAGGTCTTGCTGTTAGGCACACCAACTCAGTGGAGCAAATTTGAATCCCTTAAATCTGTGGTACTGGGAGGTTCTGTTCTGTTACATCTAGAAGTACTTATGTTCAAAACCTTGTTGTGGCATTTGATTGTTCTCTCTCTGTCTCTCTCTCTCTGTGTCTCTCTCTCTGTCTCTCTCTCTCTCTCTCTCTGTCTCTGTCTGTCTCTGTCTGTCTGTCTGTCTACTACTACTACTACTACTACTACTACTACTACTACTACTACTACTACTACTACTACTACTACTACTACTACTACTACTACTACTACTACTACTACTACTACTACTACTACTACTACTACTACTACTACTACTACTACTACTACTACTAATACTACTACTACTAATAATACTAATAATAATAATAATAATAATAACATTGACAGCAACATTAGCCAATCAATTCAATAGTAGTCAGCAGCATGTCTTAAGATTATTGAAAAGCATTGGTCTATAGTGATATTACGTGTTCGTCAAGAATTAGAATGAAATCGAAAGCGATCATAAATCATTGTTTCTATTGTAGATGACAAAGTCTTTTATTCATTTATTTATTTATTTCAAGACAATTTCTATAGCGCCGTGCACTAGGTTAAGGCCTACGACAAGGGCGCTGCACACACAGTCAACCATATCTCAAACTAAAAAGGTGCGTCCTTAGTTCTCTCAGGAACAGTCCAGCAGAGTTGGCCTCAGTCACTGCAGTCGGCAAGGCATTCCAAAGCAATGGGTTCCCGCGAGAGAAGGACCTGTCTTCGAACTTCTTTTGTCCCGAATTTTTTTGCAATAATATTTTTCAGATCAGCGTGAAATGCCGACGTCAATATCGCAGCTGCGCGCATCGCCATGCAGCAGAGGACGGACGATCTGAGAAACTGTCATATACAATTATATATATATATATATATATATATATCTTTATTATATATAAATTACATATACAGGAAAAGCACAAAAAACAAACTTCAATATCAGTTATGATTCCAAATGAACACACACGCAATTTTTGCTGCAGAAGCATAAGCTATGCTCGAACTTTCAAACTATCAATAATTATCAAGTTTAGTATTATAGAATCATTAAAGCATTCATTCATTCATTCTTCATGGACACAATACCCATCGCCATGCAGCAGAGGACGGACCGTCGTTCTAACCGATTAGCAAGGCCTGGCAATAGCACGATAAGCGCAGTCAATCTGATTGAAAGATGACCGAAGTTCATTCTGGGTCTCGCCTATTGTTCCGGCTGGTTTCGATCGAGGCTCAGCGCGCGTGCGTCAGGCGTCCTCGATGTTTCCATGGAAAAGGTCTATGAAAATCGGCGCAGATAAATAGGCCTTTGTACGGTCACTTTCGTTTTTAACCTATAGAATCTATCGATGTATCGACTTTGGTCGAATGTCCGCCAGAAGGTCAAGATTATCTCGTCTGACGTCATCTGCCAGCTACGTCATCGGGTTCTTTTACGTCACCGGGTCCTTCTTCTCCGACGTCAGTGCACGCAGCTGAAGGTTTCGTCTGACCATAAGGTCTTTAGGTATATATACAAGTACTAATTGTCGAAACAGTCCAATTAATTACGACGGCTGCTCTATCGTGGGCATGGAAGAATCAAAGTCGACGTAGTAGGCACTCAGCGTCAGATCAAAGACATTATGCACCAGCAGCCTCACGTCGCGACGACGACGTCGTGAGACATAGTGACGGCGTCATGCGGTTGTCATCGTCGTCACGCAGCTGTTCTGGTCGCTGGACGCCGGCGGCGAATGCGCCCGTCCATAAAACGTGACTCGATAGAGAGATAGAGAAGCAGAAGACTTGAGTAATTCGGAATCGGTTGCGATGGACCAGCGCTGTTTCTTTGCATCTGTTCGCGTGTACGAATCGGACCTAAGGTAGGAGAGAGAGAGAGAGAGAGAGAGAGAGAGAGAGAGAGAGAGAGACTCTTTTGCTCTGGCGTATAGAACGTCGACGGACAGCGATAGAAACGCAATAGTTGAAAGGCATTAATATTTTTACGGTTTTAAAAGCGCAATTCTTCTGTAGTGGTCGTAAATAGCGTTCTAATCTGTCGCTGCTGACTGAAGAGATAAATTATAAAAATCAATTCCCTTGAATTAAATCACGTTAAACGCAGTAATTTTGAAGAAAGATTTTCATTCAGAGCAGTGGTGGCTCCAGGATTTGGCAAGTGGGGGGAGGCGTTGGGGTGGCAACTTCTAATCATGGGGCCAACCATTTGTTGTTAGGTATGTAGTATTAAGTATAGGGTCACAACAGGAGGGTCACCGGGGGGCCAGGCACTCAATAGGGGGCACGGGCCCCCCGGGCCCCTCTGTGGAACCGCCACTGATTCAGAGCAATTTGGGAGCATATGTTCGAGATCGATCAAATTGTAGGTCTAATTTATATCCTACGTACGTGTGCGTTTGCTTGCATTTGTCGTTGCGAAATGTTGTAGGCCTATTTGTATTTAAGCGAAGAAGATCGTAGCAAGGTTTAATGTCTTCTAATCTACTATTGTTGTTCACCATTTTCACGGTTTTGTTTAGAGCGAAGCTGCGAAAATCTAGTGTAGTCAAACGTGTGGCTTGGGATTTGAACTACTTAAATATGTTTGTCTTTGGATGCAAGCAAAGGATCACACAACACAAAGATTTCAAGGCAACGGTGCCAGGATTGAGCGCAATTTTTCACGTTTAATAAAGTGATCTTGTATTGTATTGTATTGTATTGTATTGTATTGTATTGTATTGTATTGTATTGTATTGTACTGCTTTGTTTAATGCATTCAGCATGGCGAGGGTTGCGAAAATCGCAAATCGAATCAACCGCGACATGGAACAACAAGACCATGAATTATTTCTCTAAATGTATTTTTAATATCAATCAGTTTGCACTTTTGTTTATGAAAATCCAGGCGATCTATTAGGCTATATTTGGACTCGTTGATCAAACATCAAATGTTCCATAGATGTTCACAACGGTTCCACAACTCGTCTATACAAACTTTTCGTCTACGACAACTCAATATACCGACTTCTTTCTGGTCGACCGACTACTACGATATCCTAATCCTAACCATATTCCTAACCTTAACCCACCATAACCCTAACCCTAATACTGTATGAGAACCACCGTGTTTTGCCCAATTTTGGCGAATTCTCGAGCAAAGGTATATGATATGATTTTATTCGATTTATTAGCAGTGTGGCAATAGACTAGCTCTCAACTTTATCCATTAACTTCAAGAACGAAAAATTGTTAATTCTAATGAAGTCAACTGATCCATGTAATTCAGTACATTCAGTACACAATATGTACACTGTACAGTATCTGTGCCAGACTTCGGCTTTATTGCGACTCTTCACATAATTATTCTTCCAACGAATACTAAGTCCATCTGGCTCTGACAAATTAGTTTTTTCAATAAATGACTCATTAATATAAAAGTTGGCAACCGTCATCCAAGCGAGAGAGAGAGAGAGAGAGAGAGAGAGAGAGAGAGGAAAGGAGAAAGAGGGGAGAGAGAGAGGGAAAGAATGATAGATGACTAGTGCAGAGTGACGCACTTGTGCAGTCCGAAATGAAAGCGTTGACAATTATTATCTAATAAATTATATCCAATTATCCATTCGATTTTGGAGTCCGTAATGATAAAATTTCATTGCGAGTTTAGGCTTTAGGGCAATGATTTTATGTCTTTACATTTTTCAGAAATATTGGCGATAACCTTCCTTCTGAAATTGTCTTCTGGTTGGCCAAAAAATCGGAATTTCTGTTGGCATCCTTTCTTTTGTGTTGTGACGTTATACCATCTCACCTCGAGTGCCTAAGAATAAGCAGCTACTGTTGTGCTGCTTTCCAAGGCGCTATAGAAATCCACGAGATTTTACTTTACTTTACTTTACTCTGCCACCAGTTGCCTATTTACTCATACCTGATAAATGAATTTCTGCACAAGATTCAAGATTTAAGAAAATAGGCCTATGGGACAAAACCTTTGGTTTTGCAACAGTTGACTTGCGAATGTTGCCGACATCCTAACCACAGCAGAAAAAGAAAGAGACTCGGGGCAGTGGCGGTTCCACGTGGAGGATGAGTGGGGATACATTTTTGGGTAAAAGTCTAGTAAACTACGGGGAAAACTGCGGATGACCTTTTTATGCTTGTCAACCTATTTTTCGGTAAAAGTGTAGTAAAATTAGGCAAAAAAATTCCATTTTGTCAGACAAAGTTTATTGATTTTTCCTTCTCTTTTCAACTTCCACTAACTTCCCATGAATTCTTTTCATCCCTCCCCACTAAGAAATCCTGGAAGAGCCCCTGCTTGGTGTAATCATTCATGAAGGTATGAATCCATCTTAACATGTATGGAGGCAGCAAAAAGGCAACCGAATATTGGGAATGATGAAAAGGGCAACAGTGATTTCCTATTTTTTTAAATAATTATTAGCCTTTCTTAGGGTTTTTTGCTTGTCAGACTTTTTTTAGAGACTTGATAACGTTTTTTTTGCTTGTCAGACTTTTTAAAGACATTCTTAAAATTTTCCGCCGCGAAAAGGCGGCAATTTTTATTTTCTCCTTTTGAAAATTTTCCGCCGCGAAAAGGCGGCAATTTTTATTTTCACCCCAGGCGGCACTTTGCCTAGCTATGCCACTGTGGTCAGTTATAAAGTCCACCTCATACTTGGTCATCGCGTCCACAGTAGACGCCTTTCTATGACAGAACGGATAACTAGCTGCCCATTAAGCCGAGCGACAGCAGAAAGATGATACAATTCTCAGCTCAAGGTCTTCCCATTGTGACTTGTACAATTCAAAATCCAATCGTATTTTTATCAAGCTGACCTCGGTGTTCAATTCTCTGCGCGAGCGAAGCGATTTTGTATTTAAAGCGCGTCTTCTTATTTATAGACCTAGGCTAACAGGATTTGATATATGAACAGATTTGTTCTTTTAGAAATTTAGACAATGATATTACTAAATTTACTGTACTCTAAAAAGGATAATTTAATTATGTATAATTGAAGATGATTTCTCTGCTACATATTTTAAACAAAGTTATTAGAGTTCATGTGTGTTTATTTGTAGATCTGTGTGCAGTGGCGGTTTCACGTGGGGGGATGAGTGGAGATGCACCTCTCCACCGGACTTCCGGACTTTATTCGCTTTTGAAACTTATTTTTAGTAAAGTCTAGTAAAACTACGGGGGGAAACTGCGGATGACCTTTTTTGCTTGTCAACCTATTTTTCGGTAAAAGTCTAGTAAAATTAGGAGAAACAATTTTCGTTTGTAAACCATTTTCGGCAAAGTTTATTGATTTCTTCCCTTCTCTTTTCATCCTGTAAGATGGCCCCATCAACGAATCAGACTATTGAATTCAATTTTTCATCCTCCCGCCACCATGAAATCCTGGAACCGCCTTATCTTCATTCGATATTTTACCCATTTTGAAAGTTTAAATCCTTTTATTGTTATGTCGTGTGTGTGTGTTTATATATATGATCCAATTAATGTCTTGTCTACAAGTTAATTTAGTTATAAGGAGCTTGAAAACAATGCGTAAAATGGCTGTAATCATTTCTTTCAGCCAACAGCAGAGAAATATTTAGAAGAAACTTTTTACGACTGAATATATCGGTCAGCGGCCAATGATGATGATGATGATGAACGCATCTCTGCTGGCCACGGACTACATCATGTCCACCACCCTGATTGCCATGTCTTCCGTCATCACAGGACTCCACCACCGGAGTGAAAACAGCAGCACCACCGGCGGCGGCGGCGGAGGCGGAGGAGAAGGGGTCGTCAATCCGTTGTCATCCACCACCGCGATTTCTCAAGATGACATCGAATTCGAGTCACGTGTCGCCGTCATCGTTCCGATTGCGTTCGGGGCGATCGCTCTGTTCGGCGTCGTCGGCAACGTCGTCGTCGTCGTCGTCATCGCCGTCAACCATCGTCACGGCCAGCACCCGAAGAACATGACGAACGCGCTGATCGTCAGCCTCGCAGTCGCCGACCTGCTCTTCATCGTCGTCTGCGTTCCCTTCACCGCCGTTCGCTACGCGCTGAACGTCTGGACGTTCGGCGTCGCCTGGTGCAAGATCTACCACTACGTGACGAACGTTACCGCCTACGCCAGCGTCTACACGCTCGTCCTGATGTCGCTCGATCGCTTCCTGGCCGTCGTCTACCCGATCGCGTCGATCACCGTCCGCACCTACCGCAACACGTTCGCCGCCATCGGGCTGAACTGGGCGTTCTTCGCCGCCATCAACCTGCACATCTGGTGGGAGTACGAACCGAGCGACTATTCGTACGGCGGCCAGGTACGGTCGGAGTGCATGAACACGCGGATCTTCGCGCAGGAGAAGCGGGACGAGAAGGAGCACGCGCGGCTCGTCTACGGGTCCTTCTTCGCGTTCGCCTACCTCCTTCCGCTCGGCGTCATCTGCGTCCTGTACGGCTGCATCCTCCGCAAGATGGCCAGCCGACACGCGGTGTCCGGGGTGCGGAGGAGGGAGTCGGCGGAGAGGGTGCGCAGCAGGCGGCGGGTAACGAGGATGGTGGTGGTGATCGTGCTCGTGTTCAGCGTCTGTTGGCTGCCCATACACGTCGTCTTCATCCTCCGTTACTACGGCAACGCCGACATTACGAAACCTCTGGTCAGCCTACAGGCGATCGGGAATTGCTTCGCCTATCTGAACAGCTGCGTTAATCCGTTCCTGTACGCCTTTCTGTCGGACAGTTTCCGCGGATGGTTCCGCCGGCTGCTCGGGCCGACCCCTGAGGTCTTGGGCGAGCAGCGACGGGGTCAGGCGGGGCCGACCGTGGCTGCTGACCGACAGCGTCCGATCGAGCAACCGCGAAAGTACGAAGACTGCCTCCAAAGCACATTCGCACAGCAAACGACACAGCCTTCTGCGAGAAGTTAGACATCGTCTGCAAAATAGGCGAAAGAAACGAACCGAAACGGAGGGAAATTAATCGGATTACCAAAATGGGATCGCATAAAAAAGAACTTGGCATTAATTTTTGAGAGAACTGATTTTTCTAGTTTAATAATTCAAATCCATAGTAGACGGATGGCATCCGTCCGACGGTAAACCACAGTTTGGAGAAATATACAATGAAACTCCGCAGATAACAAATGCAAACTCTTTGACGCAATAATTATATATCTGAGGAAAATTTAAAACATACCATCGATAATTAATCGTTTAATCAAGAAACAGCGCAGTTGTCTTATGAGGATCTTGCCAAGGTATGGCGATTGTTTGTTCCATAGCGACATCATCATTTCCGGGCCCCGGTACAAAAATTTCTCACGGGCCTCTGACCTGCCAAGTGTGTGAAAAAGTTGGTGACCTTTTTTGCTTGTCAGTCTTTTATGGCTTATGGCATTAATTACTTAAAATCATCGACCCGAGCCCTCATCAGTCATTCGCCGGGGCCCCTGAGCTCATGACGAAGATGACCTTTTCTTCCGTTGTCAGAGTCTTTTTCAGGGTTCAGACTATTGTTAATGCATCGTCATCACCGGACCCGGGCCCCTTTGAGCTTGAGCTCCATGGACCCCCGGCTGCACCCACCTTACCTCAGGCCTGGACATTATATTCAAATCAGATTCAAGTGGCTCACTACGCAGTAACTTAGCCAATGATTCAAAGCATTCTATAGAACTGCAGAGTAATCCGACGAGTTGGCATTTTTTATCCAAGATTTTAATCTCACGACAGACTCTTCGAATCTTCTTTGCCCTTCAGTTGCTTGACTCCATTAATAGTATCTTTGAAAGCGAACCTCTGCTGAATAGAAGAAACTGCTAAACATGGGCGTGTCTGATTAGACTGCTTCTTATAACTGCTTTAATACTGAGTTCAAACAAAAGTTTCATTTTAAAATACAAGTATTTAATCATCATCATCATCACCACTATCGTCGTCGTCGTCATCGTCGTCATAATCATCATCAGTATTGCTATTGTTACTACTACTACTACTACTACTACTACTACTACTACTACTACTACTACTACTACTACTACTACTACTACTACTACTACTACTACTATGACTACTACTACTACTACTGCTGCTGCTGCTGCTGCTGCTGCTGCTATAAGGCCTACTACTAATACTACTACAATTACAGCAATAACAACTACAACTAATGATACAAAAACAACAGTTACAACTACTTATAGATTCCTCTACTACTACTGCTGCAATTACTAATACGCCCGTAGTAAGTTAATAACAGTAAGCCAAATAGTATACATCGTATAGAATGGTTTAGCAGCCTGCTAAAGTCAAATGCTATATGAATTGAAGTGTTGTGGTGTACAAGACAGTGAGGGAAGAGACATGAAAAGACAGATGTCATGGTGACATTCACCTCTGGGCCATTTTTAAATAGTTTTTTTAAATCAAATATTCGACTATCGTTTCCAAATTGGCCCGTCTATATTTTCGTCGTTTAATGCAACTGTCCCCCACCGATTAGTTGGAGTCGTTAATTACACTGTAGGTCATCCGGCTGTCAGATTGGGGGGGGGGCGTCGGTCTCAGATTCGGGGGTGTTGGTGTCGTTAATTAGACATAAAAATCGAAAAGATGCTTGCTTGACGTGATCGTTTTGCTCCGTATTCCCCTATTCTTCAGAAATAGAAAGTGCATAACATTACTGTAGAACCGACTGAACTAGAGAATCGGAATGGAATCAGCATTCAGTGCCGCTATACAAACGGAACAATAAACTGATAAATTGGAATTGAAAGAATCGTTTCGTCTTCCAACTAATGGCTTCGGCCAAAGAAATACGAATCCGACAAAGCAGAACGTATCAGTTAGCTATCGTCGAAACCGCATCTGTCACCGGCTTCTCGTGCTTTCATTTCGTCTGGTTTACCATAAAAAAATGCCAGAC
The DNA here is from genome assembly GCA_018105865.1 of Metaphire vulgaris. NCBI lineage: Eukaryota > Metazoa > Annelida > Clitellata > Crassiclitellata > Megascolecidae > Metaphire > Metaphire vulgaris. The sequence continues at coordinate 7,342,920 of CM030845.1, read as the reverse complement.
CAGAACGCACTAAAAAGCGACACACCCGGACACCCGAGCCGATGGCTGACGGGGGGAGTTGAGTCTCACTTGCAGGACACACACACAGCATTGATCATCTTTCACTACTTCCGACGTTCGAAAATTTTCCAGTTTTTTGTGCACAGCATCTGCAAAATCAAAGGAATTCTCTTGTCGATGTGCGTCGCCAACACGGAAGGACAGGATTGGCAACATTGTTAACGACCGATTGACGGAACTGCTCAGGTGTGGCGCGTCACTCCGGTTGAACAATCGTGAGAAATGCATGTTGTTCTAATGCTGTCGTGAGTTTATCGCGCAGAAAATGCAATCGAAAGTTACAATTCACAAACTGGCGCGAACGTGCATTTCGAACTAACAAAATGCAACATGCCGCTTTATCCAGAACTTTTAGAATTATAATAGATTTCAGTCTGGCAGTCAGGGATATTTCTAGGATTGTGAATTTGGGGTGTCGACCTCAAATGGGGTGTCCGGAGCTAATTAGTATGCATTTTGTATGCATACCATTGTCACATTACCAAATTTTTTTTTTGGGGGGGGTGTGTCGACCTCAAATTGGAGGGGTGTTGGGGGTGTTAAGGGGTGTAAAAATATCCCTGCTGGCAGTCGTTCCGTTCTCGCTCGCTTTCTCGTCCTTAGTCAAACCCGTCGAAGAGGGGGGGACAGGGGAACAAATGCCCAGGGGTCCGACGATTTTTAGGGAGTTCGGGGAGGACCGCAATAAACTTAAAAGTTATACAATCTTTATGACTGAATGGTCTTGCAGCTGAATATGATCAATATTGCGTATAGCGTCAGTTGTGAGCGCGCCCGGGGAGGATAAACGAGGCATTGTGCGCCCTTTGCTTGTAACCGCGAATGCAATAGGAATTAGGGATGACATCCCATCGAGAAGTCTCGACAAGCCAAAAAAGCGCCGTCTGCACCCCACCTATTCTCCGTATTGTTTTATAATTAATCGTTGAACTTTGAGGATATTATATTGAAACTATTTTAAAACGCTTCATAAACTTTTCCCGTAAGCTTAAAGATTGCTTAGGGGTCCGTGACTACTCTGTCCAGGGACCCGGATTTTCTGTCGAAGGGTCTACCCTTAGGTTAGTGATTAGTAAAATCAGGCATTGTGGTTCTTTCTCCCACATAGAAGTGTCAAAAAAATCAGTGTTTATTCTAGGCTTTCTCTGGGGGAAATTCTCCCCCCCCCAGTTTTAAAATTCCTCCAAAATTTTTTATATGTTGGCTGGATGGATGGAAATTCCCCCCCCTCAAAAAAAAGAAGTGTGGAGACTCAGACCTTGTCCCCCAAACATTTCAAAATCCCCCCAAGGTCAAGAGGGCTAGAATAAATACTGGTCAAAATGACTGTCCGACGGTCTAAAAGATTGAAAGAAAATTGGCATGAATTTGTTGCAAATATTACATCCACCAACTTTACGGCGTAATTTAACGGAATTTAATGCACTAAAAGACTAACGTCGAGGAGGAAGAAGGAAAAGTCAGCTACAACTCGTCGTCTCTGACAAGTTGAATGACCAAAATTAGAGTCTTGTGAATATTCTGTGAATTTTCTTGGTCTTATTTTAATTTCAATTGATGTCATTTATCGTAATCGATGTCAGCTAGGCCTATGTCTAGTCGAGTTGAAATAAACCTCAGTTCAGTTCAGTAAATTATCACCGAAACCTGAAGTGAAGTCGTTTCCCTTGTCCTCCGCTGAATTTCGCTCAACTGCTGCTTCTCTAATGAGGCGCAGTCTCTCCGATGTTGACGACCCAGATTAGATGCACAGTGTCTCTCTCGTTTGATACCAAATCTGCATGACGACTTCTCGTCATTTTTCCATGCATTCGATGTCAAATCAAGAAAACTGAGATATTTCGGACACGACACCCAAAAAAACTCTATTGAAAACTCAATAATAACGGGTCTAACAGAAGGAACCAGGAGTCAAGGCAGACCCAAAACCAGCCGGATAGATAACATCATGAAAAGGACGACGAACATGAAAGGAAATCCACTAATGGATGCAGCTAAGAAAAGAGAACGCTGGAGAATTATTGTTCAAACTTTGCAGCCAGCGGAATCATGAAATGATATGACGACAAAGATCATTCTCTCTCTTGTCTCTCTCTCTCTCTCTCTCTCTCTCTCTCTCTCTCTATATATATATATATATATATATATATATATATATATACGAAAATAAACTTGTTAGTCTTTTAGTTCATATAAACTTGTGCAGGTGACATATATATATATATATATATATATATATATATATATATATATATATAAATTACAATATTTCGACACGTGTACCACAAGACCGACACGGTTATGATATAATTGATATAAAGATATATATATATTATATATAATGTATTATATATATTATATATATATAATTATATATATGACCATATATATATATATATATATATATATATATATATATATATAGAGAGAGAGATCAGAGAGATCAGATCATCATCAGAGAGAGAGATCAGAGAGAGATCAGAGAGAGAGAGAGTCACACCATGAATAGTAGAAGACGAATTCCTTTTTTGTAGGAATACTTCTCTGAAATAAACGTTTCTACAACTAATAAATAATTATGCACCGTTGGCCTAGCGTATCTGATCTACATAAGCAAAGACCTAAATAAAAATTATCGATCAATGCTAATAAGTAGATCTTGATTCAGAAAAAAGTCGTGAGACTTGCAATAGTCACCGTCGTAGTCACCATCATCAACTTGGTCGTTGTCAGCATCATTTTTGGTCGTCGTAGTCGTTATGTTTAATTGCCTATAAGCTCAAGGCGCGCTCAGCTTTTGACAGAACACCGTGACAACATAGGCCGGGTGATTTATTACTTAACAGGACAGTCAGTTCGATTCTTCTTGTCTAATCGCAGCTGAAAAAGCCTTCAGGAATAAACTTTCTGTCAGCAAAAAAATCCATTCGGCGCTTGCAACCGAAGCAGAATTTTCCAACGGAGATCGGGGGTGGGGGGGAGACGCCATATTGTCTGTGCCTGTCGGCTGAATTTTATTTCGGTTTCGTCTATAGCTACTAAAGCGGTGCTTTACACTGTGTTTTGTCACGTACGAAAATACGCCCGAAGCAGTTGCGCTCTCGCAAAGAATGGCGCAGGTGACAACAGTAAACATTTGTAGCCTCCTGTCGAAATTTTACAGAAATGAAGAAAACAGTTTCGTTATGAACGTCAACTGTTCCTGGAAATTACAATATTTCGACACGTGTACCACAAGACCGACACGGTTATAGAGCACTAGTTCAGTTTAATCTTACCTGTTGGCTGAGAATGAGAGGAGGAAGGTCACTCATCATCATCAACATCGTCATCATCACCACCACCACCATCATCATCATCATCATCATCATCAAAACACGAATATCAGAAACTAGTCAAATTTTTACAGGGTGGTTATGTATTATGGTTAATAACTTGTACCAAGTGAAAGAAAACAGCAACATGAAATATCATTTTGTAGAATTTCGTGTGCGGATTCCAACAATGTAAAGAATTATTCAATTTTTAGAGAATTTGGCCAGATAGACGGAGAATGGTAACCACCCATATTACATTACATTACATTACACCCCTTAGCAGTGGACGTTAGGGAAAAGCTTAGCGGAGCGAGGGCTAAGTGAGACAAATAAGTAAGAATTACCACAATGAGAATTTAGAAAAATAATAGCAATCATACACTTTTATTCCCCAATTAAAATACTCAATGATATAAATCGATGGTATTCCTAATCCATCCGTAAAAGGATCAGGTTAATTCCAGAGATCAGTCACAGCGGAAAATAACGAGAGCTGCGAGACAGACTATGGAAGAGAAGGCAACTGAAAGAGACGTGCTTCAAACATAGGGATGATAGGCGTAGACTTGGATGAAAAGTTGGGGATCCAACGCCAATCTCTCCACTTCCCTCTCCTTTCCAGAACTTAGGCTCTCTTAAGGGGTTTTGTTTTAAACAAAATAACAATTAAAAAGGGTTCGAGCCTAGAATCGATTGTAGATCTGTCGGAAGTTATATGCCAGATATAGACAGAGTTTCTAGAATTTTTGGACCATCTGTAGAAAGCACGTTCTCTTACAAAGTCCAGTCATAGTCCCAGACCTCAGTGACGCAACCAAGGGGTTGGCCGACCACCAACAAAATTGTTTGCTTTTGTGTATTATTATTCTGTGGGCGGAGAGGCGCCAAAATCGGGTTTAAGTCAGTGGCGGCTCCAGGATTTGGCAAGTGGGGGGCGTTGGGGTGGCAACTTCTAACCATGGAGGAGCAACCATTTGTTGTTAGGTATGTAGTATTAAGTATAGGTCCCAACATGGGGGCCACTGGGGGCCAATAGGGGAAGGGCCCCTCGGGCTTCCCTGTGGAACCGCCACTGGTTTAAGGTAGCAAAAACGAAAGAAGAAGCAAACAAAATATAGTTGTGTAGTCTGTTCTCCGCGCTCGTATAGCTATATACTAAATACTAACTTAACCAAGCGAAATAATAAGTGATGAACTTTTTTACTTCTTCAGAATTGTTCCGAAGTTGGGGATGGGAAGAATGGTCGTTCGGAAACCCCCTTTCGGAAAATCCTGGCCAAGCCACTGCTAGACCTAGATATGCCTAACGAATCCAGCAAACCGCTGGTCGGAAACAATCATTCATTCGCCAGAGGAACCATCTTGACTACCGATTAGCGATTAAAATCACAGATTATCAGATTACCGTTTTTCCCAACAATGCTAGCAGCTACAGCTTTCGAAAATAATTACCAGTTATTCATAATTATTCGTCGCTAAAGTGTCATGCAAATTTATTCTTAAACTAATCGAGTTTCGTAAGTGTGAAGAATACATTACTTGACATTTACGTTTTCTTCATAGTTAGTTTAGCGATGTTTATACATTTTAGTGTTTTTTCTAGGAAGAAAATGTTTGTAAACTCATTTCGAGGGCCGTCGAGAGAAATTCATATATCGGCCACTAGAAAGTTTTGAAATTCTTTATATTTTTAGTGGTGATGATGATTTTTTGTGCTCATCAAGTGTCAAGAAGTGTTGATGACCTTTCTTTCCTTTTTCCCTCATCAAGTGCAACTGCTAAAAGAACCGATTTCAAGTAGGCCTAAGACACGCATTAGGCCTATTGCATATCAATATGTAAACAAATCTGGCCAAAAGGTGTGGGAACGCCGTTCCTGTACGTTCACACTGAAAAAGAACTACATTTTCCGAATAAAAGCAAGGCACAGGTCTTTATCGTTCAAATGATTTAGTGAGGTCTATAAACCGGTCTAAAGCTTGTTCCTTTAAGTCATACAATCAAGTCGATATTACACTATATAGATATCAGAAAAGCAATGCCCGAAGTGCAAACTTTGAAAAATTGGGGTATATTATTTCAACCGTATATTTTTATTAAAACCATAAGAGATAAAAATTTCTCTCTTCCTCCCTCCAATCGTCCAAATCTGCGAATGATAATACGGGAACACGAATATAATTTTGGGCCCATGGGCAGTGGCGGTTCCAGGATTTCTTGGTGGGGGAGGGTGAACGAATTCATAGAAAGTTGATGGGGATGCATCCCCACTCATCCCCCACGTGGAACCGCCACTGCCCATGGGCTCTGCCGGCAACGACGGACATATCTAAAGTTTGCCCAAGCACTGTATCCATCGTCAGGATCATCAAAATGAAACTAAGAATTAACTATTAATTAAAAGATTGCTTCAAAATACTGGAATTAATGACGGATGACAATCTGCGTGGACAACAGATGTCTTCTCTGTGTCAAATGTTGGCCCATAGGCGTAAACTTCTATTGGGCTTCTAGGCTCGAGCCTCCCTTCTCATCGAGCCCCCCTTCCCACATTTTATAGACTACCATAGGCAAGGGAAAGGTACAGGTGTTCCTCTTTCCCACTTTTTCATCCAAGCTTATGCCAACGGTGTTCGCCATTATTGTTCTGTGAAATTTTATCCTCCTGCGAGTGACAGCGTCGCATCTTGTTACACCTATCCATCTATCATTTTACATTTTACTCTCTCTCTTTCTCTCTCTCTCTCTCTCTCTCTCTCTCTCTCTCTCTCTCTCTCTCTATATATATATATATATATATATATATATATATATATATATATATATATATATATATATATATATATCTGTATATAGTGTATATAACTATATACAGTGATATAGTGTATATATATATAGTGTATGTATACTGTAGAATGATAGATGGATAGATGTAACATGATATATGTTAGATTCATCTGCATTGGGGGAGTCGGTGAGAAAGTGGCCCCAGGCGCCGACCAGATGGGGGCGCCAAAATTGACCCGACGACCTTTTTGCTCGTCAAACCTTTTTTTTAATCGACTTGACCCCGGGCGCCCCCTCCCCACTCTACGCCACTGCGCGTCTGCTCATTGTGTGCAGCGGAGTCCGTGTTCATGAAATTCAAATCGCGAAAACCAAACTGCTGAGTCGACCGCTCGTTATTATTATCGGAATCTGGTTACAACGTTCTCTCGAATCGAACGTCAACCAGGGGAAAGCTCAAACGGAACAACGGAAACTGCGCGATGCAAACGTTGTTTGGAAGCCATGCGTGCGGATTCGAAGCGTTTTCACGCATCGCTGCCGTTCGTTCGTTCGTCCGTCACGGTCAACTGATGCGGAACAACTCTAAATTGGAGCAAGATAAAACATCGGACAACGTAGACAGCATAGGGGAGGATGGGGCCTAAACTCAATTCGTAGACAGAAATGCCAAATGCATGCAGCTTATATTTAGATGCAGTCGCTACCAGAGTCCAGTATTTTGCCCTTCCATCCATCTACCATTTCATCCATCAATCCATCCATCCATTCATCCATCCATCCACCCATCCAATCATCCATACATCCGTCCATCCATGTATGTATGTATGTCCATACATACAACTATTTATTATGAACTGACTTAGAGAAACGCCCCATAGTGGACGCACTAAGGCTTAAACTGAACGGCTGTTTAAATCTGAATCCAATTTGATTCTTTTCCATTCTCTCCGTCCTTTCATTTGCCAATTCGATCAGTCGTCCTCTTAGTCCGGCCTCTCCGCCCCCGAACTTCCTTTGTCTGCTTTTTCTCTTTTAAAAGACATTTTGTCGATACAAAGGTCGATCACCGCTTTAAACAAATCAAACGCCTGTCCTGTCCTGTCCTGTCCTATCGTCTCCTCTTCTCTCCTGCAGTTTGTTTCTGTCCTGTCCTGTCTTGTCCTTTTCTTTTCTGTCCTCTCCTCTCCTCTCCTACAGTGTATTCTCTCCACCAACCGTCCAAAGCTTCTGCAACTGAATCCAGGCACGATAAACAACAGAGAACGGAAATAGGAAGAGATTGTTTGATGGACATTGGAAGTGCGAATTTGCAGCTGTGGAGATGGAGCGATGCCAGCCATTCCATCATGCATCCTGGTAATGGAGGAGGACTTTGGACGATGATAATGGCGGCGGTGGTGGTGATGATGATGATGATGACGATGACGATGACGACGACGATGGAAAAGATGATGAGCTTGAGAAAACGAATACAATGCACCCTGTAAAAGGTAGGTCCTTGCGTCACATCCCTCCTTCTCCACAACGCTTTGGGTCGCAGGCGCTTCGAGCGTCGACTCGTTTCTGGAAATCGCTCCTTCCCCCTTCCTCCACCCCGTGCCCCCCACCTTCTCCCCCACCCCACCCCCAAGCTCTCTGCGGATTTGACGGCGCGTTCGCTTTCCGTCATGCCCAGCGGACGAAGGCCTCGCGCCGCCGCCGCCGCCGCCGCCGCCGCCGCCGTCGGGCGCCCGCCAGGAATTCCACGCTGCTGACCGAAATAATACCGCGGACTTATCGTCTCATAATCCGCGGACGATGGAACGGTTTACGGCTATTAGACTAATCGTCGAGCGAGGAGTTTCAAACGCTGAACGGCGAAGTGTCATTTTTCTCCTAGAGGAGGAGGAGGAGGAGGAGGAGGAGGAGGAGGAGGAGGAGGAGGAGGGAGTGGGAGTTTGAACTCTTCGTCTTCTTGAACGGTGTTCAGTTGCAGTCGGTGCACTTTGCAGCGTTTATCTTGCACTGTTTTGCCGAACGTCGTCATGGCATTCGATCGATTGCCGTGCGAGTGGTAGGCACTGCTACATCCACACGGCGCATTTATACCATGAGTGCCACTTCGGAGTTCCGGTGAGTGACTCTACCTTTCGCCCACCTGATAGATATACCGCGATAATCCAAAGGTTGAAGCGCGGTCGTCGCCGTCGGGTTGGTCAGGACAGATGGTGAGCTTCTAGTCAACTTTAGTCTAACATGTTCTAACCCTATAGGCACGTATCACTACTGTTGACACTGCTGACTTTATAGGCTATGGTATATGAAGTCAATAAGCATTTGGTATAATTAATTCTTTTTGCCTAATTCGCTTATTGGCTAATATGTTATGGCGTGAGTAAGGAATTCTTCTTCTTTTTCTTCTTCTTCTTCTTCTTCTTCTTCTTCTTCTTATTATTATTATTATTATTATTATTATTATTATTATTATTATTATTATTATTATTATTATTATTATTAGTAGTAGTAGTAGTAGTAGTAGTAGTAGTAGTAGTAGTAGTAGTAGTAGTAGTAGTAGTAGTAGTAGTAGCAGTATTGTCGATGGTGTCGTCATTCGCCATGTCATTGTATCATCGTCGTTGCTTACATCTTTATTTATAAAAGTAAACCGTCTGAGCAGTAATCTTTGCAGTTTCCACCGGGGACAAACCATTGAGTGCCTGCCCCAGTGGCCCCCCGTTGGGACCCTATACTTAATGTTACATACATTAAACAACAGATGGTTGGCCCCCATGATTATAAATTGCAACCCCAACGGCCCCCCACTTGCCGAATCCTAGATCCGCCACTGGCTTGCTGCAATACTTTGGAGCGTGGCTCTGTTTCTCTGCTTCTCGGCCTCCATCTCTGTCTTTGTCTTTGTCTCTGTCTGTCTATCTGTCTGCCTGTCTCTGTCTGTCTGTCTGTCTGTCTGTCTGTCTGTCTGTCTGTCTGTCTGTCTGTCTGTCTGTCTGTCTGTCTTTCTTTATCTCCCTCCCTCTCTGTAGTTCTATTTTTCCTATGCAATTAAATTTGAGCAGAAGTCTTTGGCTGCTTGACATAACCTGGTAAAGGTAACTTTAATCGCTCGAAGTCTTTGCTCTTTCCGACTAAGTGTCACTTCAATAAGTAAGCGCAGTGCACACGGCCGATGCTCGATAGCTGCACGGATAACAGCACGCTCTTCAAATATTTACACGCCTCGATCAACGGCGTTTGCGGCCTTTGCAAGAGCAATCTTATCTTTGAACTGCTTCGCTAACTACTTCAGATCCACTCTTTGTCGGCGGTTGCTACCATAGTTGTTCGTAACGTTGTCTAAGGTTACGTACGATTTTTAAAAATAAAAAGTGTTATCCAAGGTTATTTATTTTGTGATGGTTACTTGCATTTTACAAAAGTAAATTGAATTTCTAAATTGCTTTTACTTTTCAGCATTAACTGTCCCGTTACTTTGTTACTTAATACTTATTGACTACAGTAATTTTGTGCTGAAGTAAACAGGTCAATGACTCGGGATTTGAGTAAATTAGCTTATCCAGCGTTACTGTAGCAGATAGTCATTACAAGACAACGTTACGAACAACTATGATCAATTCATATGTTTCAATTCATATTCAAACAGTCGAATGAACCTTTTAATCCCGGTTTTCGCAGGAACTTTAAGGTTTTCAAAGGTTATCTAAAGTTACTTATCTTTCTTTAAAAACTGGTTATTATTATTATTCTTGTTATTATGTCAGCAAGGGTTACTAACAACTATGGTTGCAAGTTTGCAACAGTGCCGATGCCACTATTTTCAATTGGCATTTTAAAACGGAAATGTAAGGCAGCCAAGTCTTGATTCTCTCCCTCTCTCCATCCTGTGTTTTATCCAGACGCCAGGCCTTTGGGGATTGAGGCTTTCGGTGGGGAAAATCGACTTGGTTGGAGGAGAAAAGACACAGTTCAATGCAAAATTTGTGTAAGTGCTGGGATTTTGGGGGAATTTTTGGTTTGGGAGGAGGGAATCTCCTCTCCTAACAGGCCTGTATAAAACACTGTCTCCATCTCTCCCTCTCTCCATCTCTCCCTCTCTCCATCTCTCCTCTCTCCCTCTCCTCCTCTCTCCCTCTCCCACTCTCCCTCGCTCCTTCTCTCCCTCACACTCTCTCCCTCTCTGTATGTCACCCTCTCCCTGTCTGTCTATCTATCTATCTATCTAGCCATCCATCCATCTATCCATCTATCATCTATCTATCTATCTATCGCTTGCCGCGTAGCATTTCCGTGTTATTGTCTGCCATGGCGGGTTGTTGGTCATATTTACGAGGCGTTTCACCGACCGACAGCAGCGCCCTGGTCTTCTACGCTGGAAACCGGTCACGCACTTGGACAAGCGGCGAACGACACGGAGGCGCGTCCAATATACGGTCTGGAAATCGTACATTTTACGGCGGCGCAAATGAGCCATAAATGCAATCCTGCGACACACTTCAAAGGAATCTCTCTCTCTCTCTCTCTCTCTCTCTCTCTCTCTCTCTCTCTCTCTCTCTCTCTCTCTCTCTCTCTCTCTGCTGCTGCTGCTGGCTGCGACGCAAAGGCAAAGGCGAGCGTAAAATGAATATTAATATTCGGAAACGTTTGAGGTCCTCGGTGGTATTGCCGGAATTTGCCGGGATGTGTACGACGTGTATTCGACGGCGTTCCGTTGAAACGGGCGGCGGAGACGCCTCTTACGGGAAGGAAGGCGGGTGGAGGTGGGTGGTGGGGGGGGTGGTAGTTGGGTGGATGAATAGTAATGCCGGTGACGGTCTCCGGAGAGAGTTCTTTCCCCGCATCAAGAGATTGTGTTTAGGGCGTCTCTTGTGTCCTATTCTCTCGCTGCAGGTCACGCGGCACGTAAATGCGAGTATTGCATAATGAAACTGTCAAAGTTTGCACTGACGAATATATATATATATATATATATATATATATATATATATATATATATATATATATATATATATATATATATATATGCAACGCAGTCCGACGGGAAGCAAACAGATCAAGAACGCACCCTGCAGCTCCTGATGGCATTCAAAATCTCTTCACGATATCTTGCCGAAGCCGCGAATCTCCTCCTCCTCCTCCTCCTCCTCCTCCTCTTACGCACAACCGCGTCGAGAACTGCTGTAGAGGCGGAATCTCTCTTCCATCTACGCTGTGCCAGTTGTAAAGATCCGTTGCAGAGCGAGGGCTTAAGACGGGGTCTTACGCCGGCCGCTTTCCGAGAAACGCCTCCCGATTGATGAGTCTGCATGTGGTGCTCTTCGTCGAGTCGTTGGGTGTTGTGTGCCGACCGACCATGTCGTGTTATCTATAGTCGGTAATGACCCGGCCCGCCCCCCGATTACATTATCGCGCATCTTTACTGCCGGCCGTCAGCGTTACCGGCCGATAAGAGTGCTTTACGATGATTGTGCCCTCTATGCAGTTGTGTTCATCTGTCTGTTTCTCTGATTCTTTCTTCCAATTCGTGCGATGCCTAGTGTTGCGACGTCCGGTTGATACTGTAAAACTGTAGGGCATTGTTAAGGCGACGATCTTCGTTGAAAACAAGGGGGTGGTTGCTTCCTAACGAAGTGTCTTATCAAGATTAAAATTGTTTGAGTTTTTTTCGCTGAAATTTCGAGAGAATTCCATGCATTCGTATTCTTTCAATTCTATTCTTTCCCTAAATAGTCTTTAAATGTCTTATAGGCCCTATAATAAAATCAAGATCAGGATATAAAAGAGAGGATCGTGCTGTGTGGAAAAGAGGAGGACAGAGAATAAAGAACTACAGTAGAACTTCGTTATAACGTACTTATCGGGTCAGTAAAATTTAGTACGTTATATCAGAGACACGTTTTATCCAATACCATCGAATACGTTTGTGCATCACACGGGACCGTACATTGCAGTACTAAATAACAAAGTATGCTTTAAAACCGAGTCCGTTATAACGAAGTTCTACTTTATATACGCAGTTTCTTGGTAAAACAGATGATTGGAATGAAATACCGTTTACCGGCGTGTACTCGGGCCTGCAGCAATAGTACTGTAGTTCTAGGCTTAACGCATAACAGCTGCTTTCATCACATTAAACGACGTGCTGTATTTCGAAGTATACGATACATGCTGATGCGCTCTTTCTGCACTGGAGATTGGCCGATACGCAATGACTTCTAATTAATACCACAGAAGCAGCTAAACTAGTTTCGCCAATAGAGATATAGGTGAGCGCAAACGTTTTGAAAACTTCGTGCTCACCTAAAGGTTCTTCCACAAATTCATGACCAAAAAATGTACAATATATAATTAAATGTCACGCACATTTTGAGCTGCGTTACATTTGCATGACGATAAATTCATAATGCTCTCTCTCTCTCTCTCCAGGGGCGTAGCCAGGAATTTGATTTGGGAGGGTATAAATATTTTGGGTGGGTATAAATCTTAACTATAAACCACATAAACCATTTAAACCACATATAACCGCATGTAAATCACATGAAATGTTTTAAGGTAGACTGATTTTGGAAGGGGGTACATATACCGATATACCCCCCGTCGCTACACCCCTGTCTCTCTCTCTCTCTCTCTCTCTCTCTCTCTCTCTCTCTATATATATATATATATATATATATATATATATACAGAAAGAGAGATGACGCGTAGAGGCAAGTAGTGACAGGGGGTTAAAAAAAACTATCAAAAATAGCGTGACGTACTTTATGGACGGTCCCTTAAACGCATTTCAACACTACGAAGAATATTGGACTTTTGAGATTGCACAAAATTTGGAAGATGCGAACGACTGACTCTGCTGTGGGCGCTGGCATTATCCCTAGGCAATGGCGAAGCCACAGCCTCCCTCTAGCCTGAGTGATGCCACAGCCTCCCCTATTCTGAATGAAGCCACAGCCTCCCCCCTATTCTAAGTGGGATCTTGTGATTTGCGCAAAATCGTTGAGAAATTTTCCGGGTGGAAGATGGGACGATCGAAACAGAATACATGAATGTGCCGAGAACTTCTGCAGTGATGGACGACATTTTGTGCCTGTAGACTTTTTTGCTCGAAAATATCGATGCGGTCTCCAGGGGGTGGATTTACCACGGTACTAGTGTACTACATCGATACCTAGCCTACCTGCAAAATTCAAATTTAGGGACCCACCTTTTCTATTAACAATGTTTTAAAATGACTTTTATAGACCTTTGCTACAGCAAAAGTCTTCTTCGACATCTTTAGACAATTTAGGTTTTAGACTAATTACCAGTATAGGCCGACACTGCCGCCGCCATTCTGGTCGGACAGGGTGTCGTTGCCAACCATCCCATCGACGGTCAAAGGCAATTTAGGACTGCGCGTCAAATAGGCTACGTTTTGTAAATCGTTTAATCCTCTTAGAGCGCCCTGATATTAATTATTCATTGTCATAGATTTATTATTTATGGAAACAAAACGGCGATCTCTAATATCGTATTCCAGTACACTATTAACATTATGAACACATTGAACAGACAGACCGACCGTGCCCGGTTGATCGTGTACACTGGCTGCAATGGAGGTTTACTTGAGTTGAAGTTAATGGCAATTAATTATTGCTTCGTGCTATCAGTGATGTCTGTGGTATTTTTACTATTTTAAGTGATCGCTTATATGACGCCGGTGCAGGGCCTCCGAGGAAATTTGTGTGCCGGGCCTTAAAATGTTAATCCGCAACAACTGGTGACCCCTATTCTGGAACCATGACTGCGCCACTGTCCTATAGGGAGACAAGCTCGGACAGCGCTTTTTGCCATAAAGAACTAATGATTTTACTTACGAGTTTTTTTACATCGTGACAATTTAATCCTACATAATATTTCCTACATAATATTTCAAGACCGAAATAGCAACACGGCTAAGAAGGAAAATTTAGGCAAACGATACATCGGCTGATGAAGAAATAAATAGCGTCTTCATGACAATTCGTTAAAAAAAGAAAGCCGTAATCTAAAACTCAGTCAAATGAATCCAGGAATCGTATAAATGCTCTATGCCACAGTTGCACATGAATGTGTCCTAAGGCTTCGACGGCAGGCAATGTTTTGTCGCCATGGAAACCGTACATCGGTGACGGTGACGGTGACGGCGACGGCGGCGGCGACAGTCATGACACGGAAATGAGATGGGAACTGGCACGAACAAGATAACAGCGTCTCTGTAGACGCGCAGATATGTCGGGAGAGAGAGAGAGTGAGAGAGCGGGGAGGGGTCACCGACCCCCGAAAACAATTAAAAGAAGACAACGAAATCGAAATCGAAAGGGAATGTCCATCGAATTTAAATGAAAGTACTTCTGCCGCAGCGATGAAATCGATTCAATGCATGCAGTAACAAACGCAACGAAGACACGCAGACAGACAGCCAGACAGTCAGCCAGACAGACAGACAGACAGAAACAACATACGAGCAGTGTTTTATCCAGACTCCGGGCCTGTGGGGGGGATTGAAGCCTTTTGGGGGATTGACTTGGCTGGAGGGAAAGACACACAGATCAATGCAAAATTTGTGTAAGTGCTGGGATTTTGGAGGGGAATGTTGAGGCTTTGGGGGGATTAATCTCTCCCTAACAGACCTGTATAAAACACTGCATATGAGCAATAGGCCTATCATCAGCTATTGTTAGCATTCAGGCTAATACACACAGTTATAAAGTCAGAGAATTGACTTAAGATTGACCATTAGTGCTCCTTTGTGCTATAGCCTCTTATCGTTATTTCATCGGATTTGCACGTTATAGGTTGCTTCTTCGGACATTCAATTTTCTTGACGAAACCTCAGTACATGACGAGAAACCGACGAAAGAAACGACTAGTTGATTAGAAAATGGACAATACTTTAATGCTGTCGGATGGATGCACTGTCGACAGTAACTGTGACAGAATCAACTACGCAGGTTAATGCCCGCGTTCCAGACTGCAGCAGACAAAGCAGCAACAGTCTCGGTACTGCTCGGTCTTGACTGACTGCAGCGAAATAGATCGTTCTAGCCTGTTGTGTTATCTCGAAATTAAATCACTTAGCGGCGACATGCAATTTTGTCTTGAGACGGCTTGACTCACGCTGTGAGCACCCGCTCTCGACACGATACTGTGTGTGTACGGATGAATTTCTTTCCTTGTTGGGAATCACACCTAGAATTTAGCCGACCTCTTTTTCCAAAGTAGCACATTCTGAGGAGCTTCCAAACCTATATTAGGCATAAAATGAATACTAATTATGCAGTATCTAACAGCAGAGAATCATCTTAGCTTCTAACCTCAGTATACTGTCTTTCTTTGTATTCGATGGGTTTGTTGAGAATATATCTGTTGACATATAATACAGGTTAATGTACATCCTAAATCGTTCAAGTCTCATTATCTTATTTATTTTATCCAAACGAAAAACGCATCTGCCTGCGCATTCGGCACAAATCTGTTTGGCATGGCATGCATATTCGGAAAATTAGTTGTATTTGTTATACATAAGGGCTCATTATGATGCGTCTGTTTATCTATTAAGTCAATAATTGCGCTATAGGCCTAGGTTGCCATCGCTATATAGGCATACGGTGGCCTTTTGAGTAGTGGCGTAGACAGGTTTCAGGAATAGGGGGGACATCGACATTTTCTAGTCAAAAAGTTCGACGTGCAAAAAAGGTCGCACTTTCACATATTCTCTTCGATCATACTATCTACCCCACTCCACCTTCCAGTCCCCACCCCCACTGCCGCTTAAACAACTCAACGGTTTGGCGCAAGTCCCACGACCGGTTCCAACCAGGATAGGGGGCCGCCCCTTCCCTGCGAATGGATACAGCAACAACAGGGATTTGTAAGAAATATTGAGTTTCTTTGTCGTTACTAACATCACCGAGAAAAAGATTGCGGAAAGAATGAGAGCTTAAAATATGAAGAAATATCTAAATGTGCAAGGCGCAGAAGAAAAGCATCACAACCAAAGCAGAAACTCAACGTCAATATACCAAGCCGTTGAAAACTTTTGGCAGCAATGATAAGACGAAGACGTTAGTTATTATAGATGACGCCGACCGAAATTCTTTGAAAGAGGGTTTTGGAATGGTTGGGCCAATTAGCCGCTCTGTGGAAAAAATTAAAACGGCAGATAACGACGAAACTTACCTGACTTTAAAAGACCTTACTTGCGCCAAATCGACTTACATCTCAAAATTAAATTAAACCCGTAGAAAATGGCAGCCAACGAATGCAGTGAAAAGATTCGAAGATGACTCAGAACCCCGGTGCGCAAAATGGTGCGTAACTTCGCATTTATGTGGAGGAGAGAGAGGGGGTAACAGAGACGCCGGCACAATTGCGAATCTCCGACTGGCTATTAGATGTGATGACGATGACGACGACGACGACGTCATTGCTGTGCACTTTGATTCCGAGAAAAACCGACAGCTCGAATCGTCAGAATGAAGTGCTATCGGAAATTGATGGGAATTTGCTAAGAGATATAAGGCCTTAGATAAGAAAGCAGGTATTCGACGCGATCTAAACAAAACAACAGAAGTATCTGATAAGACTGAAGATAGGCAAATTGTTCTCTTCGGACATAACGAACGAAGGCCGAAAGATCAGCAAATGCCAAAGTAGGAAGGAAAACAGTGAGATAACAAAGAAGGCAGCTACAGTGTAGGCTACATGTCAGACAGTTTAGAGCGCACACGGTCCAGACTGGTCCAGTAAAATAGCCTACCGTGGCAAAAAAGGATGATCTACATAATCTTATTCTCTACTGATTGGACTATCGACTGGCGATGAGTTCTATGACGATGCGTATGCGATGATGATGAAAGCCTGCTTCTGTTAATGTCATCCAGAATCCAGCAAACAATGCAACGATTATAGTATATGCTTAATATTAGAGTGAATGTTGTTTAGGAATGCACTGAAATGGCAAGTTCTTTGACTAAAACAGTTTTGAGCAGAACATTTCTCTCGAACATTCACATTTAGAACTTAGAATTAGAATTTAGAACCAGCGACGACGACCGGCTGAAATTACTGGCAACGATTTTTTAAAAATAATTATGCGGATTTTTTGTTGCCGAATCGCCCGATTTGTCGGCTAACTATAGCTATCATCAAAGGCACATTAATTTGGCGCACTGGGAAAACTGCTGCGTCAAAAGAATTTTTTTCATTCGCATCTGTCTCTGCCGCTTTCTAGACAATAATTATTAATTAATTAGCAATTCGAATGCTTCTTATTGTTAGTTCTTATTCTCATAGACCTGTTCTTGCACGATGCTATAGATGACCCAGACCCTGTCTCGGCCTGTCTGTCTGTCTCTTTCTGTCTCTCTTCTATCTGCGTGTCTCTCTCTGTCTCTGTCTGACTGTCTGTCTCTGCCTGTCTGTCTGTCTGTCTGTGTCTCCGTCTGTGTCTGTCTGTATGTCTCTTTCTGTCTCTCTCTTCTATCGGTGTGCGTGTCTCTGTCTCTGTCTGTCTGTCTCTCTGCCTGACTCTGCCTGACTGCCTGTCTGTGTGTCTGTCTGTCTATCTCTGTCTCTGTCTGTCTGTCTGTCTGTCTCTCTCTCTCTCTCTATCTATCTATCTATCTATATCTCTATCCATCTATCTCTGTCTCTGTCTGTCTGTCTGTCTCTCTCTCTCTCTGTCTCTGTCTCTCTCTCTCTCTCTCTCTCTCTCTCTCTCTCTCTCTCTCTCTCTCTCGGCTCGAGTTACTGGGGACGTAGAAGATGATTTGCGGTTTTTAGTGCGTTGGTGTCATAATTCAGTCTGATTGTTTCAGTTGACAGATTGAAGCCGGATGCGATACATTAACTGTCGCGATCGGCAGTATCCCTTTTCTTTTGAATTTTCTCCCAAAGCGCTGTAATTGCAAATTTTAAACCCGGCGAAGACATATCGATCTCGGGTATTAATTAGACGGGACTGTGTCGTCTGACTCTGTACTTCGTCTATTGCGGGAGACGACGTGCTGAGGAAGACAGCGAGCGATCGGCCGCTAGGCCTATGTGATATCCTCCTCCCTTGAGCTACAGTAATAACCATGCAAAAACTCAATCCTGTTGCACTGGCTGTTGCACTAGTAAAGAACGAACATTTGTACAATATTCAGAATACATTCTGACTACTTGCATGATTGCAGCAATTATAAATATTACGTTGTGCCTAAAATTAATAATGGCAATTATTATTATTATTATTATTATTATTATTATTATTATTATTATTATTATTATTATTATTACTAACATTACTACTACTACTACTACTACTACTACTACTACTACTACTACTACTACTACTACTACTACTACTACTACTACTAACACTACTAACACTACTAACACTACTACTAACACTACTACTACTAACACTAACACTACTACTAACACTAACACTAACACTACAGCTGCTGCTGCTGCTACTACTACTACTACTACTATAACAAGGTCTAGGCCTAAGTGGCTTAGTGGGTTAGAAAACACTGTTATTCATTTAACCCTCTATTTTAGAATGGTCCTTTGTGGATGGATTGCTTTCTCTCCCGGCAGTTCTTCGGCTGGAGGTAGAAAATGCAGAATGACCACTAGTGAGGCAAGGTAACGGAGGGTAGAGTTAATGATTCTATTCACGCAACCGGAAGGTAGCGGGTTCGAATCTGACTGCGCAGCGACTTTGGGCAGACAACCCAAGATGAAATTATTCTGTTTTCGTTTCGATGGCGTCTAAAGGGAATTAATTGAAAATTAATTCTCTTCGTCGTTTCAAACGTTTCGGCGGATGGGTGAGCAGCAGCGCACGCGCAGTCTTCGGAAGCCATTCGGTGACCTGTGTGTGCATCGAGTCAGACGTTTCGTTTACAAAGCCTTTCGCTGTGCAAATCGATGCCCGGTGATTGATGCGTTTTCTACCGGACCTTTGCTGCCCTCGGTCAGAATCTATTAAGCAATTGTGGAGAAACGATGTCTGCAGGTCGAGTGTCGTTCTATTGCCGGGCATTTTGTCATATTATGCGTCTTTACGGCGGTCGTTTAACCCGCCGATCTTTCCACCACCACCACCGCCCCACCCCACCCCGATCGGTGTTTTATGGTGTCGTCTACAATAGGTTTGACGTGGACCGAAGACTTGCGATGATTTAAATGTATGATTTTGACGCCTTTTTGAGCTGCACTTTAGGAAGCGATGGTCAGAAAAACATCGAGTTTCAAAACGATCCCTAAGCTGAGAACTCGATCCGAAAGAAAATCCGTGACCGATCTGGCATTTCCGACGTTGGCGTTTATTTCTAGAATATGTCTCGTGTTTCATTTTCCTCTTCTTCTTCTTCTTCTTCTTCTTCTTCTTCTTCTTCTCCTCCTCCTCCTCCTCCTTCCTTCTTCTTCTTCTTCTTCTTCTTCTTCTTCTGAACAAATGAAGACGGTATTAACGATCAGACACGAATCTCCGAGAATACCTCTTCCTGTCGTCGTCTGATGGCTCTAAAACAGAAAGCCGAATGTCTTAAATCCACTGCGGTCTTCCTTCCCAGCCAGTTGTGTTCGGTTGCATTATCAGGTAGATCCTAAAACCTGTTACGACGAGAACCGCTTTTAAGCTTAATCTCTTCAGAGAAGTTCAGACTTTCCGAAGGCCAAAGACGTTTCACTGCAAACGATACGAAACAGTGTCCTTTTTTTACTTCGATACGTGTTTAATGCCAGTAGGCTATGTCAGGCGCACAGTATGCACTCTAGTTTCATCATCTGATGCAAAATTGATAGGTTTTCTTGGAATAGTCAGAAAGGAAAGATTCTAACCTACCTCGTTTAAATTTGTAATTGCGCCAAACGATCCAGTTTCGTGCCTGTCCCGAGGCGTTTCATACGATTTAAGCAATGCTCTCTCTGGCTCTGCAGCTGCCAATTGCCTGCTGCAGAAAATCTGACATGGCTGATTTGTCGATCATCATATAACTCGATGTTCTTCACATGAAAGGTCCACAGGCAAAAGTCACCGACGGTCTTCGGCGAACGCTTTCTATCGTGGTGCGCCGCCCTCCGGCACAATGAACGCGGTCGTTGTACGCGCGCGTCATATTTGCCCGTTATCGCATATTGCAATGGCGATGACGGATGGTTCTCGGCTGCGCTTAGAAGTGCCTGCAAACATTTATGAACGGATATGTCAGTCATTGATTCGACGAGCCGAATACGCAATAACCACCTAATTTATATATGCTGTATATATATATACACTGTATGTATGTATGTATGTATGTATGTATGTATATATATATATATATATATATATATATATATATATATCGAAAATCGTAATCAATGCATTTACAGTATAAAAAGAAATCGTAATCAAAGCATTATACAGGAGTGTAGCCATAATTTTTCAAAGGGGTGTATAAATGAGGAGGTATATATTGTTACATATATTATATCTATTCTATTATATATATATAATATATTATATATGTATTTATATAATATGTTATATGTGTTATATATTATATTATATTATATAAGCTATATGTGTGTATCATGAATCGCTTAATAGAAACAGGATTCCATTATGTGTATTATATATGTTAAATGTACTCAGTGGCGTAGCCAAGAGGGGATTGGGGGTTAAACCCCCCTTGGCCGCCGAAAATTTTTTTTAGTTTCCTTGCATATTTTATTTTTTGACTCGTCTTTGGGGGTCAAACCCCCTGGCTATAGACGGTAAAGACTTAAGTAAGAGGCGAGGACCTTTTTTGCTTGTCAGCTAAAAAATTAGAGGTGATAACGTTTTTTGCTTGTAATGATTTTTTTCCAAAGTTGGTCACGGTCAAAACATGAAACAAACCACCACCCTTCCTAAAATCCTGGCTACGCCACTGTATGCACTTTATTATATATACTGATTTTGGAGGTATATATACCGATATACCCCCGTCGCTATACGCCCCTATATAAATTATATATATGCATATATATATATGCATATATATATATGCATTGATTGCAGTTTCTTTTGTCAAGTTATCCGTGGAGGCTTGGCGCAAAAGAGTCCCATGAATTCCTTATGACGAAGGCCTTTCAACAAGTTCTGCGCGTTTTGGCTCTACACTGTATAGGCAAAATATTAGGCAATCATATATTTTAAAAACAGATTAATTAAAGACCAGTCTTTGGCAAAGCATTCAAAGGGAAGGCGACTGGGTGAGAGTACGGGGTAAGAAACCAGAAAGCTTTGTCCTCGGATCTTATGAACAATACGTCCAAGGGCGTCCGCAGAAATTTTTCCAGGGGGTGCAAATTTCTGCAAAACAAGGTTTTGTGACATAACTCCACAATTTTTCCAGAAGGTGCAATTGCACCCATTGAACCCCCTCCGGACGCCCACGAACATGTCAGACCGCTAACTAGCATAGGTCTACTGTGTCACCGAGTCATCCGACATATAGACCTATACGTGAACCAGTGCGCATTTCTTTATGCGTTTTTGACGTGAATGGCACAGTAGTCTCTCATCACATAACCATAACGGCATTCATTCGACACGTAGCAAATCTATCCACGCTCATAACATTGATTTGTAGACGACTTCACTTGAAACGATTGATTGATTGATTGATTGCCTTTCCTGTTCATGCTTCAGCTCGCGTCACTCGTTTCTGTGTATAAACCTATTATTCGACTGTCTGTCTGTCTGTCTGTCTGTCTGTCTGTCTGTCTGTCGACATTCAAACGTTTTATTTATAGAGCAAACGGTGCTGTATTGGCGTCGCCAGGACTTCGGAATGGGGTGGGGTGGGGGCATCGGTTTTTACGAGTGAAACCTCCGACGAACATAAAACGTTACACATTCACATATTCTTTTCGATCATGCTACCTAATCTCCCCTCCCCCTCCCCAATATTCTCAACAGTTTTGCGCAAATCCCAAGATCGGTCTCAGGTAGAATAGGGGGACCAGCCCCCATGCCCCCCGTGGCTACGCCAATGCTGCAGTGCTGTGGATGAACTCGGTTTCTCGACTCGGATTCTTGGCGGTTTAGAAAGAATCCGCGTTTTCATGCGACTTAATTTGAGTTTTTAAATTCGAAGTCCAAACATTTCGCGGATTAGAAGATTTAGGCATAATCCTACGTCAGTCACAAATTCAGACGAGTAAGTAAGTTCTTAGCCATTTGCCTAATCTTCAAATCTGCATATATAGTCGCAACTCGCAAGTTTCTTGGCGTTTCAACCATTCTGTCCTATTTCGATTTCCATTGAATATTCAGCTTGCAATTTGCGAACAACAGAATCGAACATAAAATAATAGTGTGCAGGAACTAGGCCTATATGAATATAATTGGGTGAAACTGCCAAGATGTGAAACTATTATTATTATTATTATTATTATTATTATTATTATTATTATTATTATTATTATTATTATTATTATTATTATTATTATTATTATTATTATTATTATTAAGACTGTTACCAAATCTTTGTCGTTGGATGACCATGGCCCAGTGGCGTGGCCAGGATTCCGGAATGGGGAGTGGGGTACATTTACATTTTGGTATAGGCCTAGCAAAGTCTTTGCGAGCAAAAGATCGTTGTTCTGTTAATCACTCTCAGCTTCTCATTTACCCCCCCCCTCACTAAATTAATCAACGGTTTGCACGAATCCCACGACCGACCCCCTTCCGAATAGGGCCGCCCCTCCGCGGCTACGCCAATACTATGGCCTCTACCTTTGATTGTTTAGCAGTCGTGTAAGTTTAAATGCAATACTTTTTACCAAATCGTTACGCCTAACGGCAAGATTGTCAACGAACGCTGCCGAGCAAAGACCGCAGTCGTACAGCGCTGTTTGAGCTAACAACGGATAACGTTGCATCTATAGCCCGCGGGCCTCTAATTTTCCAATATTCCGGTACGAAAATAATCATAGCGTGACGACGTCATTCTTTTCCATGATCAATCGGTGTTCATTGCTTTCTGCTGAGTCATCACGAAAATCTCCTCGAACCGTCCAGGCCCCGACCGACGCAGTTGCTTTAATTAAGTGCATTGCCCCCCCTCTCCCCTCTCCCGATCCCACGCCCCTATCTTTGTCCGGCGGTCGTGCCTTGAGGCGACGCAATAATAATAATTCTAAAATCGTCTTCAGGTGTGTGGGTGGCATTGCGCTGACACCGGAGCGTACGGATCCTGGATCCATCAATTAGGCAAGTCACGACGTTCCGGATTCGTGGATTTCACCGGACGTCAGCGAAGGGTTGACGCGGCGACGATCAGACGCAGCGGAGCGGTAGACGGGGTTGACCGGTTCGTGTCTTCCGAGGACGTGGACGGGAAGAGCTCTCCCTCGAGGGGATGACTGTCCCCGTCGTCGTCGTAGTCGTCGTCGTCGACATTGCATTGTAGTCGTCCGACAATGTGTTTGCGTTAAATATCGGTCACGTTGTGCCGTCCGTCTTTCGATGAGTCACCCAGGGGCATTGCGGCTGTCCTCCTCCTCCTCTCCTCCGCCGCCGCCGCCGCCGCCTGCCCCGTGCTGCAGCCGACCGTCGTCTGGCCGATCGGTCGATTGGCGGGAATCTGACCGAAAGCGAAAGAAATTGAACCCCTCCCCACCCCCACCCCCACCCCAATCCCTCTCCGACTGGTAAACGTCGACGATGCATGTGACCGAAGAGATAGTCCCACTGACTCATTGCTGAGAGTCCAATAGTCAGTTGATGAAGAAGGAACGAAGACAGACAGACAGACAGACATACAGACAGACAGACAGACGGACGGACTGCCTGACTGACAGAGAGAAACATACAGAGACAGAGAAAGAGAGACATAGATACTGAGAGGGACAGAAAGATACAGACAGAGAAATTGAGATCATATTGAGACATAAAGTTAGAGAGAGAGAGAGAGAGAGAGAGAGAGAGAGAGAGAGAGAGAGAGAGAGAGAGAGAGAGAGAGAGACGTACAGACGAATTCACGTTGTCAGATCCATTTTTTGCATGGCTGAATTCGTCGCTTGCTATTCCTTTTTTTCCATATATACGAGAGGCGCGCATCGGTTGCATAATACGTGCCACAAGAAGCAAACGTGTCTCTCTCCCGTAACGCGCATAATAATAGCATCGTCGTGCGTTTTCTTTTCTTCTTCGCTTTTTTGTCTCTTTAAATTCGTCGTCGCTCGCAGACGACCGAGAATTGGAAACAACGTCCGTCAAAGAACCGGTCGCTCGCTGAATGAATGAAGTGGAATGCATTTTCTCTGCCGTTGGAGGAATTAGCTGGTCTTGCATTTTCAACGATTTCAATCGTATTCGATCATCGATGTCATAAAACGCAGGAAAGAGAAGTAAGGGAAAAGCGACGCCGGAGGGCATTCGCGTGAGTGTGTATCAAAGCTGTGAAGTCTGTGTGAGGGGGAGTTGCATGAGACTATTTTGAATTCTGGTGGACAAATTCAAAGGCTGTTGGTGAAGCCAAGAGCCTATCGCATGAGACAAAAATACTCGTCTGGCGAATAGATTACAGCGCACAATCGCAAGGTAGTGCGGCGATTACAAGTTTATTGCTTAGTTGTAGCTCCTCGTCTTACAGGCAGACTTCCTGGCGCGTCCCACAACAAACGCAGCCAAGTATTGTGTAAGATTTAGGCCCATATAAAAAGGTAAAGATAGGTCCCGCACTCGAGTTCGAGCGTTGGGTTCCAGCGCTTATATCTCCGGTCTATAGGCAATCAGAGACGTAGGTGCAGTGTTTAATCTAGACTCCTGGACTCCGGGGGGGGACTGAAAAAGCCAGGGAACTGAAAAAGCCGAGGGAAATTCTGCTAGGGGCCGCTGTTAGTCCATGTAGTATTCCAAAATTTCCGGGGGGAATTTGAAATTTCCGGGGGAAGGGCAATTTCCCCCGGAAACGGCCTAGATTAAACACTGCGTAGGTGGTATAAGCAATTATTATTATTATTATTATTATTATTATTATTATTATTATTATTAGGACGATTTATATAGCGCTGTAGCATAGTTAAAAACCAAATTCAAAAGCGCTTTGACAGCGCTGACTTGTCGATGAAGGTCCGAAGGTGGCGATGTTAAAAGTCCGCTCAGATGATAGAAGGATCTTAGTTAATCTTAGTTAGTTAATCTTAGGTAGGTTTCCATTACTTTTCCCAGACCAACGTTTTACCTCGCAGCTTAGCGCTGCTGCTCATTTTTACCACCGTCCTCTAGCCAGTAAGGCTCAGTCCACCGTAGGGCTCCTGCGGGTATCGTACCCGCGACCTTCTGCTCTATCGTCCAGTGTTACTACCACTCTGCTAACTTCCCGCCCCAAGATTTATACAACGCCTCTATAATATAATAAATTATTAATAATTAATCAGCTGCCGCACTGAGCAAAGGAGAGCTATGCAATAATTAATTATTATTATCAGTGTTTTATCCAGACTTCAGGCCTTGGGGAAATTGACTTGGCTGGAGGGTAAGAGGCATAGTTCAATGCAAAAAAGATTTATGCTGCGATTTTTTTTGGGGAGGGGGTGGGATTTTTATTTTCTGGGGCAGGAGGGGAATATCCCTCCCAAAAGGCCTGGATAAAACACTGGCAATAATGTTGTTACGAACCGAGTATAGAAGACAAACTGATCAGGCATTTCGACAATCCGCGCGCGTTATAAAATAACGTCGTCGGGCGACCGAAGGTACAGGTTGCAGTTGGGTTGATAGGCTAGCAAGATCTCACTCAGTCGGCATGCACGCGATAATGGGAAGCTGTGTTTCAGAACCATTTAGGAAACGATATTGAGATTCACAAAAAGAAACTGGCAATCGGGTGGAAGCTGCATGTACAGACGACGGACAATGCCGTTTATCAAGTCACCATTTGCTCTCTACAGCGCTCGCTACTCTGAAAGCGCCTCTAAAATTTGCACACAACACGCGGAACACTACACACAACAGATGATGGGCTTTTAAATAAGTACTGTATATACAGTGTGTGTGTAATGTAAATCGTAGATTTTAGCACTCATGATTTCGAAGATTTTGCTAAAAACGACCTGAGACCTCCTCCCCATCTCTCTCCTCTTTCTCTCCCTATCCATCTTCTCTTCTTCTTATTCTTCTTCTTCTTCGTCGTCGTCGTCGTCGTCGTCTCTCTCTCTCTCTCTCTCTCTCTCTCTCTCTCTCTCCTCTCACGTACTGCATGTACGATTGTAAGTCTATGAGTGTACCGGTACGTATATGTTAAATGAATGCACGATACATGTATACACAAATGCTTTTTTCTCACGGCTCTTCGCTCTCTTTCTTTTTCTCTCTTCTCTGCCTCTCTCTCTCTCTCTCTCTCTCTCTCTCTCTCTCTCTCTCTCTCTCTCTCTCTCTCTCTCTCTCTCTCTCTCTCTCTCTCTCTCTCTCTCTCTTTGGGAACAGGGCAGGTCCTCGAGTTCGCGGTGCCCAAACGCAAGGATTCTTGGATTTGATTGCTCACCAAATTAGAAATTCAAACACCTATATAATCGATTAAAGGATTAATTGAGACACTGTCGAACCACAGCCAGCTATTTGAACACAAAATTTAAACCAGCTAAAAATGCTCTCGTTTCGATTAGCATAGTGAAAAATAAAAAGTCAAATTTATGTTTTAATTGACTTTGAGTTTCGATTATTTCGCATTTCTACAGCAAAACACGCAGTCACCACAAGCGCGGGGTGGAATGCGTTGTATCTTGCTCGTCTTGCCCTAGGGACCATGGGCGTCCGCACATTAGGGTCAGAGGGGGCACTTGCCAACCCCTGGAAAATGCAAATGCCAACATTTTACATTGAAATTTGAACCCTTGCTAAAATATTAACCGTGACCATTGTGTTAAAACGTGTTTTGCCCCTCCTGGAAATATGTTTGTGGGCGCCCTTGCTAGGGCCGACCCTGCATGGAAATATATATTGTTATCTTTTCTTGTCTCGCTTTTCCTCTTTTCTTCTTCCCCTCCGCCCTCCCACCATACATGTGTGTGTGTTTGTGCGTGTGCGTAGGCCTAATTCGCTTCCGGTAGATGGCAAAGTTAGTTGCCGAGAGAGAGAGAGAGAGAGAGAGAGAGAGAGAGAGAGAGAGAGAGAGAGAGAGAGAGAGAGAGAGAGAGAGAGAGAGAGAGAGAGAGAGAGAGAGAGAGAGAGAGAGAGAGAGAGAGAGAGAGAGAGAGAGAGAGAGAGAGAGAGAGAGAGAGAGAGAGAGAGAGAGAGAGAGAGAGAGAGAGAGAGAGAGAGAGAGAGAGGTTGCTTCGTCGAATGTCGTCGTTAAGTGATTCTGTAGGGAAAGCGCCGCCTGTGAATTCACCGACAACATCGATCCGACGATCAGCAAATTCGGTCTTTCTAATTATACTGTAAGTTTTTTCCGGCGATTCTTCTCGTAACTGCATCAGCAGTGCATGGTCTTTATGCCATGAATCCGTAATCTACAAGAGGGCGGCTATGAATACAAAATCAGGTATGTATATATATATATATATATATATATATATATATTCGCTTAGGGTAAGTAAGGTGGTCTTACATGCCACTCTGGTACACTAAACTCACTTCGTATTACTTAGTAACATACAAATCCTGAGCAGGGGCGCAGCCAGGAATGTTATTTGGGGGTGGAGTATAAATATTTTGGGGGTATAAATCTTAACTATAAACCATATGAACCATATATAAATAACATAAAAACTTTACAGTAGACT
This sequence comes from Metaphire vulgaris, assembly GCA_018105865.1. NCBI lineage: Eukaryota > Metazoa > Annelida > Clitellata > Crassiclitellata > Megascolecidae > Metaphire > Metaphire vulgaris. The sequence continues at coordinate 7,314,982 of CM030845.1, read as the reverse complement.
GATTTTTGGGGTATATATATATACTGATATACCCCAGTCTCTACGCCCTGATCCAGAGTGAAATTTTTAAGAATTCACACGAAATGGCAAATGGGTCGTTTTACTATATATGAATATATATATATATATATATATATATATATATATATATATATATATATAATACTATATATATATAATACTGTATAATTCCACAATTCCACGAGCCACAGAGCATTAGCAATATAGCGATCCTCAATTTGGGCCATAACCGCGGACGGAATTCAACGAAGATGCTGTATAGCGTCAGGAATCAGTGCATGAATAACCCATCGGATTGAGTCCCGTCTTTTTACGCCAGGCTACAACGATGGATGCAGCGGCCGCTGCGACGACGACGACGACGTGGTAAATTTGGAGAAATAGCAGCAGGGTCTACCCGGGCATATAGCGGTAGGGGCCGTCCATAAAGTACGTCACGCTCGAGGGGAGGGGTCTAAGAAAGTGACAGTTTGTGACTGAGGAATGGCAGGGACCGGCGCGCCGTTACACTTTCCAGGGACGTAGCCAGGAATTTGATTAGGGAGGGTATAAATATTTAGGGTGGGTATAAATCTTAACTATAAACCACATAAACCATATAAACCACATATAACCACATGTAAATCACATAAAAAACTTTAAGGTAGACTGATTTGGGGTATATATATATATATATATATATATATATATATATATATATATATATATATATATATACATACCTCCCCGTCGCTACGCCCCTACACTTTCAGTATAAATAACCTCTTGAATATAAATGATATATGAGTTATGGTTAAATACGTTTTTAATTGTTCATTAACACTTTATTGCCCGAAATGCATTACATTTTAGGTTTCAATCAGGATTATTTCTAGGATTGTGAATTTGGGGGGGGTGTCGGGAAAGTCTGGGGGTGTCGGAATTTGGAGTCTGTTCCAAGAAAGACTGACAAGGGAAAAACGTTATCTAGTCTCAAAAAAGACTGACAAGCAAAAAAGGTCATCCGATAATTAAAGTTGGGGGTGTACTTCTCCATTGGGGGAGAGTGTTCAGGGCTAATTAGTATGCATTTTCTATGCATACCATTGTCACATTACCAAGTTTGGAGGGTGTCGACCTCAGATTGGGGTGTGTTGGGTGTGTTGGGGTGTTAGGAGGGCGTAAAATTATTCCTGCTCTCAATTATATTCGTTATCAACATTGGAAGTTAAATATTTGTTTTGCTGCAGATAGCTGAAAGAGAACTCGAATATATTAAATAGTGGGTGGCGCAAAAAACCGGACTAGTCACATTTAGGTTTGCATTTAATATAGTCCGGCTTTTATGCGCCACCCTGTAGAAAATTGCGTGACGTAATTTATGGGCGAAGCTTGAAGGGGTCCGAGATTTGTGACGTACCTTTAGGGAGTTCCGAGAGTTGTGACATAGATGTAGGTAGTAAAAATGGTCAAAAAATAGTATGACGTATTTTATGGACGGTCCCTAAGAAGCTAGAGCCAGTGTTACGTATATATTCCTAATGTTGAGGGTATAATGAATGGATTTGTAGTTGAAGATTTGAGCTGACACTGAACATGAGAATTTATGAATGATTCTTCCACCGAGAATGTCAGCCGACAGGGACGTTCTGGCCATAGGCTAATAGGGCCTAATTATAGTGGCATGAGAAATTTCCCAGTCTCTTGACGGTAAATTAACTTTACGGGCTTCTACGCCGCGTAAATTGGCCCCTAACTGTTTTAGCAACGTGCCATAACAATATGTCTAATGAAATGCATCGAAATTGGACACCAGCTTAAAAGATAATCATATCAGCTTGAGCTAGAACGACGGACCCTCGAGGTCAGCAATTTATCGGGCCCCATCTTATAGCCCAAGAACGCCTATTAATCTAATCCGTGTAATCCTAAGCTTCTATAGCACCATTTCACAAATTCCAATGCACGGAAGCATCAGTCGATGGCACACCAAACCAAAATCATTCAAGATCCAGGTTAAATTATTCCAGGGTAAACCGTATCGCATCGGACAGACGGCGTATGGCTACATGCAGACGCAGTACAATGGCGAACCAGTGGCGGCTCCACCGGGAGGCCAGGGGGGCCCGTGCCCCCCTATTGAGAGCCTGCCCCCCAGTGGCCCCCAGTTGGGACCTATACTTAATGCTACATACATTAAACAACAAATGGTTGGCCCCCATGATTAGAAGTTGCCACCCCAACGGCCCCCCACTTGCCAAATCCTAGAGCCGCCACTGTGGCGAACTTATCACAAAAATTAATTCTAAACTCTAAAGTGTGCAGTGTCGGTTTCAGGAATTCTTGGTGGGGTGAAATGAATTCTTAGGAGTTGGTGGGGGAATGAAAAGAGAGGGGGAAATCAATAAAATTTGCCGGAAAAGAAAAAAGCTGACAAGCAAAAAAGTCAATTTGCTCGAATTTTACTAGATTTTTAACGAAAAATAGGTTGACAAGCGAAAAAAGGTCACCCGCAGTTTTCCCCGTCATTTTACTTGACTTTTACCCAAAAATAGTTTGACTAGCAAAAAAAGTCCGGCGAGCCGGGGGATGCATCCCCACTCATACCCCACGTGGAACCGCCACTGAAAGTGTGCTTGCTTGTTCACCGAGTAGCTTTGGACGTCGGTCGATTATACGTTCTTGGCGAAGTTTCGTCTCAGTCGCCGAAACGAAAGAGCGCAGTATTCGTAGGTTACAGAAGTTTCGTGAAACGTATTGCGAGAAATTACAAGAGACGTGTAATAAAGGGAATTTATTGTTTCTATCGACTGCAAAGGCGCGTCTCTAACGAGTAGCATTTCGTGTCGACCGTTGTCGGGTCAGCGTGTGTTTGTGTGTGTGTGTGAGGAGAAGGAGGAGGAAGAGGAGAAGGAGGAGGAAGAGGAGAAGGAGGAGGAAGAGGAGGGGAGGAGGGGAGGAGAGCTTATTCCACATTGGGGTCGTGTTTTGGACGCCGTAATGACCGCCCGTACCGACCGCTGTCCCCTCTTTGGCCGCTGCGTTGACGATGGCACCGGGCGAGAGAATGCTCACCTGCCGCATCGGAACAAAGGATGCTGCCCGGTCGGTGATCGGATGAACGGCGTCGTCGGCCGCAGCTGCCCATGCCCTACCGGCCGCCGCCCTGGCCCCTCGTCTCGCCGCCTTTTTTAAGACTCTCAGAGACATACAGGCAGAGGGAGACGTCCTCCGCTGCCTGCCCACGCTGAGCCGATGCCAGTCGACTCGTGCACGGTGGGCGAATGGAAGGCGTTCGTTCGAAGCGAGATTCCGTTTCGCTCTCTTGCGACTCTCTTCGTTCGTTGTCTTTATGCTGGTCGACTTTTCAATTGTCCGTCGAAGTCCGCTGTCTGACGCAGGTTGGTCAAACCACCGATTGTTACTTCAACGGTAGACTTATTTGACGTTTTCTTAGATGCGAAGGCCTCAAAGTTGGCGATTTTGATAAGACTGCTACAAGAAAAATGTAATAAGAAAAAATAATAATAAAAAATAATAATAATAATAATAATAATAAGGATCAAATAATATAATAATAATAGCCAGCAGGGTCAACTCCATTGCTCTGTAACTCCATTGCACTGTAACTGTTTACTGGATCTCTCTAGACTCCTATAAACAACATACAGCCATTAGCCTAGCTTCAGTAAAATACACAGTGTCACCATTTCAACTCAACTTTAAGATACATTTAACACAATAGTGACAATACTCTTTAAATACAGCATCATTAAAATTAACTCATGATGATAAAAAATCACACCTTAAGTTTTACGATTAACACTCCAACAAATAAACACTTCTAAAAACACACTCTTCTACAGCAACCAGGCCTGAGGAGAGGGGGTGCAGCCGGTACATTGCACCGGGGCCCATGGAGTTTTCAGGGGCCCAGATCCAGTGACAATAAGGTTTTTTGCTTGTCAGGCTTTGTTTGGAGAGTTGATGATAATGTTTTTTTGCTTGTCAGGTTTTTCGGAGTCTTGATAAATTTTTCTTAAAGGCCAGCAAATTTTTTGTTCCGGGGCCCGGAATTTCTCTCAGTGTCCCTGACAGCAACCCTAAAGAATGATCTGCAGGCCATCACTGCGCACTCCATTTTTTAATTATAGGCCTAATAACACTTTATTTCACTCCAATATGGACTAAACAAAGCACTGCACTGCCCTAGCAGCAACAGGTTAAAATTATTCTGCCTCCTACAAGACGGCATTATAGTCAAGCTGGCCTCCTATCATGACAAACTCCCACTCTTATCTATGCCTGATAATGCCTCTCTCCTATTATTTAATAGAATAGCAGAGTGAATTTTCAAATGGTCGTCAGGAGGAAAGTTCCACGGATTTATTGAATTCCGGTTTGAAAAATTCTTCCAGGACAACGACATCATGATGACGTCAGGATGTAACGTAATAGCTGTAGCAGCAGCCGCGGCGGCGGCATTAGTGATATGTCAATGAGATTAATTGTTATTGCTACAGATGTGCTTTATTTGTTTGAACTTATAGAGTTTCACATCGATGCCTTGTTTAACAATGTGATTTCATTTGGCTGACATTTGCATAATAATCAGATGGAATGTCTTTATAAGTTTTGTTTCACTGGTTTCTCTGTCTCTCTTGCTCTGTCTCTGTCTGTCTGTCTGTCTCTCTCTCTGCAGAATTTTGACTCTTTTTGAGCATGTGTTGATCTGGTTTATTCTGAGCACCTTGGTTGCTCTGGAGATCAGCATAACCACCGCTCCGCGTTGCACTTGCTCTGGCTTCGGTTGTGAAGTCCATTTCAGCTCTCTACTGTGCATGCTTCAGTCTCAAGGTGCAGTTGGCTGCACGGAAGAAGGGCTAATAGCTACAGACCCGTTGTAGTTTTCTGGTTTTACCATCCTGTGTAGGATGACTTGATGATCATCAGGTCCTTTCGAATATTGCTTCCAGATGTGACGATGTCAGGCCTGCAAAGTCCATGCGCATTCAGGCATTCAGAGAATATCGGAGACCAGAGCAGTGAGTGAGTGGATGGATGGCTCATCCTGACGTAGACCTGTTTGCTTCTCCTAAGTTGTTGCATGCTTGGGTTGAGGATAACTATAGTGTTAAGCAGGTTTTGATTTAGTATCAGCACTGTTAGAGTTGTAACTGGTGGAGATCATCAAGAGAACCTGTTTATCTACGCTCTCTGGTGTTGATCTTTTTTGCCTCAGGTGGATGTTTTTCTGTAGATCTTTAAGGAGTTAATATTTGATCATCTTCATAGGTTTGGAAAGTGAACTTAATTAATCAAATTCAGAGCTATTTTCTGCAAGTGATTGAATCAGATTCAAATAAGAGTGACACAATACTTTACAATATATTCTCACTGTGGTGCACTTCAGAAACTGGAAACAGTCCACACATTTTTTTAATTAGGTGTTTTCCTGCATCAGAGGTAAGCCAGTGTAATTGCATATATTAAAAAAATACAATAACAGTAAGCACAACAGTTAATTGAATTTTGCCGTGTGCACGAAGTCAGATACATGGTTTGGTGTGGCTGCAGATAGCTGTGGTGCTTGCAATGAAGAAAAGAATACCGTAATCACTGCCGTAGGTTGTAACACAGTTACAGTATAACATACTAGTGAGTCTGTAAAATTTAGTATGTTATATACGAGGTACGTTATATCCAATACCATCCAATACAGTAGTGCAACATTGCAGTATGTTGCCAATACAGTAGTGAAACATTGCAGTATGTTGCAACTAAGTACAGTAGTATATGTTATAACTGAGTCAGTTATATCTCAGTTTTATTGTAGATGATCATCTGTCTTGGAGTCCATCCATATAGTACGTATGCATTGAGGGGGAGAGGGTTGGATTTAGGAGATTTTGTGTAAGTGTAGTGTGCAAACGGGAGGGGAGGGGGTTGAGAATATGCCTTTTTTGCATGCATACTATATGGATGAACCCTTGTCTACTAATGGTGCAGATTCAGTGGTCATTGATTGCAAATGTTACATAAGCGAGTCAGTGACAAATGGAGCCATCTTGTTTTATATGCAAACTGTGAAGCTATCAATGAAAGTTCACTAACCAATTAATTATAGCTATATTTGGAATTGAATAGTAAGATTTGAAGATGTTATAAGTCTTCTTGAAATCACTTTGCAATGCACACTTTGCCAGGAGTTGGAGTTGTTACTAATTAAGCACAAGACCCACTCGCATGGCTTAAATTTTTGATCCAATCCAGATGCTTTTGGAAAATTTAACACTGTTTGTAAGGTTGGCGTCATTCCACTTGACATATTGCATTTGTTAGTTAAATTCATCTTGATTTTACATATCAGGAGTGGCCAAACTGGGGCTCTCGAGCACACGTGGCTCTTCAAGCTGAATTACGCAGCTCACGAAAAGTTTAAAATTTTTTGAGCAGGTTAAAAGATCAACAGAAGCATGCAAATGCCACATTTCCATGTTTACCTTTCATTATAACAGTAACAATTTTGCCTGTTTGCTACTTTTATCACAGGTCCCATAAAAATAGTAGCAGAGATTTAATGGAGTTTAGCAAAGAATTGGATCACACTGCCTTGTTCTCGTGTCAAATTGTGGCAACGAAGCTCCCAAGCAGGGTTATTTCTAGGATTATCAATTGGGGCGGGGGTGTCAGTCTCAAATTGGGGGTGTTGGAAGGTGTTATGGGTGCATCTCAGGCTCGGATTGGGAAAACTTTTTTTTGGAAGGTGTTGGTCTTAAATTGGAGGGGGTATTAGGGGGGTGGGCTTTAGAGGGGTGTAAAAATATCCCTGCTCCCAAGAGTTTGACAACTGTTATTTGCGGCTCGCACCTTCTATGGATTTGGCCACCCCTGTTATATGTGGTAGTTTTAAATTCTATATTAGTCAGATTTGTGTGGAATCACATTCATGGGCTTGGAAAGTGTAGCAGATTTTAGCACTTTCAATAAACAATTTACGAAAAAGAGCTATGGTGCCCTAGTTTTTGCTGACATGAATTTCCTAGTTTAAGTTTATCAAATCTATATTTGATTTATAGCTTTGTCAGTCTAATGTTTCTGTGTGATATATGGTCAGCAGATAAAACAGGTTTGTGGTTGAGGTCAGGAGAAGTAGGTCAGAAGGTCAAAATTCAGACCATTGCTGGTCATGTTGGTCATGTGTCAGGGGGGGGGGGTTGAACTCAGTCCAGACATATACAGACAGATGTTCCAAATTACTTACAATATCTGTAAGGAGGAAAGCCATTTGGTGGAAAGGAGTCATGATAAGGATAAGACGGACAGTGGTCAGAGGTTTGCTCACCTGGTCATTTTACTCACCATTGACAGGGTGGATGAGCTTGATTGTAAATTCACTCAGCTAGCTACAATAGTACCTGGCAGTACCTGGTAGTACCTGTTTTATAGGATTGATATGTCTTAAATGAGAATCAGTATCTCTGAATTAGTAGTGCAGCTCCAGTTTACAGAAAGTCTGAAGAAAGGACAGATTCAGGAAGCAGGACCTTATATCCTTGCAAGTTTAGTATAAAAGAAATTTGTCCACAACACGTTGCAACAGTCGAAAATTTGTTGAACGTAAGATATTTGAATTTGATATCAATGTTTCTGTACATTATGAAGTGGTGCTATAGAAATTGATGATTGGGTGGATTGAATGGATGTAAATTACGAGAACTTCTTTAAAAATAATATACTGTAATAATACAGTGGTCTTGCCTCAATTAGTCAATGATTGATTAAGCACGAAATCGGGGTAAAGAGCTGTAAAATAGTTTGCTACTATATTCATTTTGATAGTTTTCAGCCCAGTAATATATTATAATATTATCATGGGCATTTCGTATTTTGAAGTTCAAGAATTTTTATTTAATATTGAATGAAAGATTTGAATAGTATTGAAGTTGACAGACTGAATTCACTCTGAGGATGTGCAAAGTGTAAACCTCTTTAATTATTTAGCTCCAGAAAAGTGCAACAAAGTAAATTTAAGGGTGATGAAAATATGGCCAATGAAGTTGTTTGTGCAAGGAAGGAAACGACAGTGTTGAGCACACAGACACACAGTAGTAAATCACAGCAGCTCTTTCATAATATACCTTCCGTAATTGTTTTGTGACTCAGGTTTAGTTGGCATTCAAATTAAAACAAAGATAAGGCAGTCCAAATAAAAGATAAGACAGCCAACGCTCCAAGAAAATCAAAGAAACTCAGCATTAAGGAGAGACATTTTACCTACTGGTAGTTCTTTAAGTCTGTTGCAGATAATTACTGCTCGGATGTGTGAAGCAGTAAATTCTATGGAGTTTCCGTAGTATTGCTGCTACAGCATGCCATACATTGCTTTCAAGTTGTCCTAAAGGCTTACCAAAGAAAATTAAGACAAGTTAATAGGCTATTTATTATGTGGACACAATTAACTTTAGCTGCAGACTGAGAATCACCGTTTTGTGCATGACCTTGCAAAACATGTATCTGGCAGAACGGAACAACAATTTACTACCAGCAGACAGATTTTATCCAGGGCTATTGCATTGGACTATGGTAAAAGTCTGTCAAAGCGTTTTTGAGAACATGATACTGTGAATCTGTGATTTAGAGTCCCAGGATCTGTGACATTTCAGCTGTAGCTTTTTGTGATAGCTTCACAGATTTTGCAAACATATTCTATATCTTTGTCATAGACCGACTCCAAGTTAAGTGCTCAACCGCTATCTACTGAAAAAAACTTTGGACTGGTAGAAAAATTCACTTGCTGTTTTCTTTGGATCAGGTATGGTTCATCGTCCCTAGACCTCATAAAACTGCAATCACAGCCTGGATACAGTTGAACCCGATTAACGTCGATGCTCTTCAAGTTCCATATGAACTCCATGTTGATGGGTGTTTGACCGTACGCTGGAAACCGTTGTGATTCTAATATTTACATTTAAAACCGCTTTCTGTGTTTTAGACATAAATTGCACAGTAAAATTATTAGTGTTATGTACTGTCGTTTTATAGGTTTCATAGGTTTCTCCTGGATGCTTGCATGTCATTGATTGCTTGGTTTTGTCCAATTCATCACGTGCGTCTGGGAGGAAATGGTCGGCTGATTAGACGCCTGAATACTTGTATGTGAACTAACAGATGATCTGTCAAAATGGTGAAAGTAGCTGTCCGAAACGCTTCAATGGCATGCCACTTGTGCTTTTGGTGTTCCGTCTGCTGAAAGATCTCCTTTTGCCATTTGCGACACTCCTGCTCTTTTATGGGAGAGTGACCGACCGACCCGCTGTTGCCACATCATCGCCCACTGCAGAAAATCAGATAATGGAAAGACGTGTGATAGGTTTCCAGTTGAACTGTGCCATTATGATTAAGACGTCAGTGAGAAAGGAGTTAATGGATTGCTGCATTGTGCGGGCGCTGCTCCCCTTTCAGCTTTTTTGATGCCTATCTATTTTTGTGTCCAATCTTGATGGAATACTAGTTTGAGGTCTGTAAGTTTCTGTGCACTTCAGAATTGAGCACATTCTAGAGTCTAGATGAGGGATTACGGTGCTGAAGACTTTTTGTGTCATTTCTGGTAGACACTCACCTTTGGCATATTCATTTGTACTGTTCAAAAGCCAAAATGCATTGTTTATCATTTATTTATTACTTTGACTGAATAACAACTTAATGACTGTTTGCAAACAAAGAGCTCTACTCTTGTTTGTCAAATGTCAAAAAATTGATTGCATGCAGTAGTTGGCTCTAAATTGTGGCACCGTATTAACCAACCATTTTCATATTAGTAAGTTTCTATGGGAGTTATATTATATTTTCATCAATGTTGTGCAGTGGCAGGTTTTTAAATGCACATTTTTCACTGTAGCAGTGCAACTTGGTGAATGTGCTCGGGTAGTTAAAATGTTCTAATATCATTGTATAGGACTACAGTGATTATGGTTTAAGAGTAGACAACTATTTGACTTTAGCTCATGCTACATACATTTTGCTGTGTGCAATTGAATTAGCCTAAGTTTCTGTACAGCAAAAGTTTGCTTGCTTGACTAAGTTGACTTTTGTTCTCACTGATTTTCATGCTTGCATATCTATTTAGAGTGCTTATTTCTGTGCTTATTTCTTTTTCTTCCGGTTGAATGGTTGAATGAAGGCATACAATTGATTGAAATTGATTTAAAAGAATTGTTCACAGACAATTCTTCTGTTGTTTTAAGTGCAGTACATAAGGGGTAGTGCATGCGTGTGTGTGTGTGTGTGTGTTTGTGCCTGTGACTGTTATTGTCAGCGTCTTCAGTCGTCAGCTGCTTCTAATATACCTGGTATATTAATGTCTCTTTACTGCCTTGCTCTTGATAGTAGTCAAGTCTTTTGCTTGGCTGCTGCTGCAGATCAGGCTGAACTTTTCTTTATTCTCAGTGTGTGAAATTGTGTCATGCAGTTGTCATTCGGCCTGAAGAAATTTGAATGAATTCATCTTTCTATTCTCTGATCAGTGACAGTTGATTAAATTTTTACACATTTTATCAACATTGACAATAAATAACTCATTTCTTTGACTTTGAGAACTTCAAAAATAAATATTAGTGTGTGATTCAGTTATTTCATCACTCCCTCTCTTCCTTCTTCTCTATTTCTCTCATTAATTACAACAATTGATATTTGTTTAATTTGTTAATGAAGCATTTTGATCAAGCTTCAACATCTAAAATTTATTCAGTTTTCATTAAATACTGATTAGAAAATTTGGATTCAGCTTTAAATCTTCAGTTTAAAATCTGCTGAAATTATGTATAACCAGTAGTCCATGTATAACCTCTGTGTCTGTTCCGAAATCAGTATATTGTTAGTTCTTGTGGTTAAGGTGCAAAGTGCTTTTTATTGGTGCTGTGGCTTAGAGGCACCAGCATGGGTTAGATGGTAAGTTTGTGTGTGTGTGTGTGAGAGAGAAAGAGAAAGAGAAAGAGAGAGAGAGACAGACAGAGACAGAGACAGACAGGCGAACAGAGACAGACAGACAGAGATAAACAGACAGACAGACAGAGCACTTTGCCTGTTGGGAGTAAATGTGTTGGTTCAATCTGAAGACAGTGGCCATGTGACTTACATTTATTGATATCTGTACAAGAATCCGATGCCCATCACCTCATCTGTCTACAATTGACTTATTCCGTAGAGCTTCCAGCAGTGTACTACTCTGTGAAATCTGTTGATAGATCCCAGACTTAAAAGAAATCAGACAAACAGACGGACATACGGACTGACCCACGAACACACTGACAGATATTAATAGGAATATTTTGTACTATTTCTCTTAAATTAATTGCCAATTTGAGTGGTCTGTTTGAATGTACTGTAACTATTTCTAAACCTCTGATTTCTGATTTTGATTATGAAGGCTTGGGATGCATGGTTCAAATTGGAACATTAAGATTGTCAGTATTTAGTCGGTATCAGTTGTTCGTTTGCTGGCTGAGTCTGATCTGTTCTGATTTACTGTATATTGAAGTGAACAGGTAGACTGGCTATATTCCACCGTTAATTTTTCAGGTTGAGTCCACATGACTAGATGCATCTGACATAATGAAGCCAGCTTTCCTGATAACTTGTCTGGTTTATTGCACATCAGGATTCTTGACGGCCTCAGCAGGTATGAACATATGTCTCATTCTATTGTCTAGTGAATGGCTATCCTTACAAATGATTGAGCTTTTGCTTGAGCTGGTGATTCTTTTGGGTTTAATTGTACTCTTAGATCAGTGATTCCTAACCTTTTTACTATTACGTAACCCTGAGACAAGTACTGGTACTAGCAGGTGAAGTACCCGCTACCAACCTACCTTATCTGAAGACTAAAAAGCTTTCAGTTCCACAATACAGTAGAACCTCGTTATATCGAAGTTCAAGGGACCGTGATAAATACTTCGATATATCCGAGGTTCAATATATCTGATTCCTGTATCATTAACACTGTTTTGGCGGGAATGGCGCTCAAACTTCGATATAAACGTGATTTTGATATAAGCGAGTTCGATATAATGAGGTTCTACTGTATATTGAAAGCATTATACTGTAACATTACATCTGTTGCTGATTGTGCATATGCAAGAAGTGTGATTTTTCTTTTTTAGAATGTTTAATTTAGTACACAAATTGCTACAGTATCTGTACAGTGCACAGAGTACATTGAAGTAAAAGTCTTTAAAACAGACTTTATTTTCAGATCATTCTGCATACCCCTAACAAGGTCCTTCAGGTATCCATAAGGGGTACAAGTAACCCCATAAGTACCCGGAACCATTGTCTTAGATGAAGCCAATAAATAGCCTGGTGTCTGTTGACTGAGAATTTAGTGTTTGAAATTTTGTTGGCATATAGTTTGAATTCATCTAGCAATTTATTCAAAAGTACCAGTAAAGGATCAACTTCATATTTATCTTTGTGCCTTGTGGGCAAATTTATTATGCTAAGTAAAACTTGGCTGTCTGACTGAGAAGCAATAAACGGCTGATCAGTTTGATTACATTGCTTGGATAAAACTTTCAGTTTTTCGCTTCTTGCTGTTCATGTTGAAACACTAAAATACAAGATGGACGTCATGTCTAAACCTCACTCTGGGCAGAGTCCGTTTTCCTGTTTTCTTATTTCCAAGATTGAAACGTATAGCCTACGTCTAGAACTGATAGGCTGCTAATGATAAATTTCCCAAACTTCCTGCACAAAGTCACCTTCTCTATTCCACAACTATTAAACAATGTTTTAAACTGGGGATGGCAAGCAAACATCAGTACCTATAATTGCAGCCTGTTGGCAGGAAGCAAAATCTAAAGGAGGTTAAATTGATAAATGGGCTCCATTGTTCACCACAGGCCACATATTAGCCCAATTACTGGGGAGAGCCATCAACAATTCTCTCCCTGTTCGTTTGATTGCTCCAGACGTTCATGTTCTTACTCACAATCAGTCATTACGTTCTTCTGTTCTCGGGCGGTTAAGTGGAGCTGTCATGGCGGATCCCTTGGACTGTAAATAAACGCCTACCTTCCCTTCTTGCCCATGCAGATTTACAGCTTTCTTGCTTCTTTCCGGGCGGTGGGTGCGGGTGAAAGAAGGTCGAAGGAGATGGAAACTGGTGCAGCCGTCAAATGAAGTTTGAAATTTTTCTTCTGTTTGTTTTACTCATTGATCCCTATAGTTTGTTGAACCATTAAGTTTAACAGACAATCTTCATGTTCCTTCTCTGGTCTGCTGCTTCAACCGATGTCAAACGGTTGGTTGACTTCTCTCCTGTGCATTGTATACTTTGGACATACAATAAACGATACTCACAATAAACGGATACAAATATATATGCAGTGCTTTTTTCTAGGAAAAAGGTTTGGGAACTCATTCGATCAAAGCTTTTTTATTATTTCCAAATCTGTAAATAACAACATATCATAATAGTAATTACAGAATGGCAAGAAAAGTAGAATATAAACAAGATGAACCTTCAAAAACGTAATTATTAAAGCATAATCCAGAACACGTAAAACAAATTACACAAATGAAAATTATGCAGTCAATTTGAGCTTTTCTGCATATAGGAGAGAAAAGGAAAATAAGCATTGCATTCTGATAAATCATAGAAAACTTATGACAATTGACAAAAATTATTAAATTTCAAAGTCAAATAGAGGAAAACAGTTGCTCATAATTTCACACAATAAGCACATAAAGGAAATAAAAAGGGAATGATGGCAATGAAATTCTCGCAAGTAGGCACCTGTATTTGTGTGATTTTTTTGACTTGAAACAGTAAATGTGGCAGTAACAGTAAATAGTGATGAGTATAAAGAATTTTTATCTTGTTGTATTGTTCAGCTAGCTCATTTATTCATGAAATAGAGGCTGCTGCTGCAAGAGTCTGGAGAGAGAGAGAGAGAGAGAGAGAGAGAGAGAGAGAGAGAGAGAGAGAAGAGTGTGGAGATGTTTTTAAGTGGAAAGTTTTCAGCTTCCAAGTCTTTAACATTGCTGTTTCGTGTGACAGGAGATTTTGAAGCTAAAATAATCCCCTTGCAGTATTATATTCGGTTTCAGTGTTTCACATTTTCCGGTTGAAGCCGAACAGCAAATAGAAGGGATGAGCCCGATTCTGTAACTGAAACATAAACAGGTGTGGATGGAGGTGTTTGTTTACGACTTCTGTAAAGAGTGTTGGCTGTCTGCTTTTAAAACCACTAGCTTTTGATTTCTTACCAAACTATACAGTTGTAGGCTAAACAATTCCTGTTAGCTTAAAGAGATATATGGTGGTAAAGAAACATTTGGTACAAGCATTGTATTCTCATAGTATGCTGACATATTTTGTCTCTGAATGATAAAAGAAATGAAAAATAATCATTATATAAATTTTTCAGATGTGAATTTGTTTCTGAAACTTGAAACAACATGTGGCATTGCATATAACAAAATTTGGTAGTCAGTGTTTATATTGCCCATTATTTTATAGTTGATGTGTTTAAGATTTTAGGGTTATTTGAAAATATTATGGTTGATACCCTGGAATCTGATTTCAGTAGCGCTACTTCAATGTGCATATTATATTATTGCTCTTATTTTATCTCTTCATTCTCTTCATTCTTTATTATGTGTGTCAGAACAGCATCAGTGTCGTCTGATTTGGCTCCATGTGGATTTTATTTATCTTTCTATGAAGCCATACTGCATTCAGAACACTTCATTTACAAAAATTTTGTGAGCTCAGCCACTAATCATTGACCAGCTAATGGCAGCCATGGCGCAGCATCTGTGTACCTGTTCCGTTTGATTAGAGCTGCGGCAAGATCCGTTGATGGTCCTACAGTCGTACCTGTGGCTGACCATGAGTCATGCCATGAGTCATGCAATTATAGACCACTGGCTATCATAGTGTGAAAATAATTGATCTTAAACATTTCAGCTTACTTGTACCTCTTGATTTCCATGCATTTCTTAAACACAGAAATTAAAGCTAGACTAGTCTGTCAAGTGTTTTCTGTCTATGCACCATAGTAGCAACAACACAACTCATGGTGTGACTTACTGGTTTTGATCTCAAAACCACCTGCACTGTAGATTTACTGCAAAGAGCAGACTTTACCTAAGCCTAAATTGACTGGCATTTTGTCGTAATGGCACCATAGTATTTGCCAGATCAGACGAGATATCAATATGAATGCTTAATAGTGTACTAAGGACTGACGTTGACTCATTCCGTATTGGGAATTCCTGTTTACTGCAGTTATTAAAAAAGTGATAAATGAGAAATACTGTGATGATAGAAGGGACATGCATCTGAGGCTGTTGTAAGACCTCTCATTGTTGGAAGCATTGCTAAAACTCAAAATGGGAATTTTGACATTAAAACTGTTTTTAAAATGTCATGCCGGTTGCCTGGTGAAGAGAGAATCACATTTTAAAACCAGCCTTTTCATTTATGAAACACTGCAATCTCATAGACAACATTCTCATTCAGATTTTCTGTTTCATTCTAATTGTACCTAGAACTATAGCACTGAAATTGGCAAGAGGTCATTTGCTGTTGTTGGCCCAATAACTGCTAGATCTTCCTGTGAACTGAATGCTGCTTTCAAATCTAACCTACAAACACATTTCTACCAGCTGGCTTTTCCTCCAAAGTAAGTCTTGCTGCCTTTAATCTGGCTGATCTCTTCTGGAATTGATCTTACTTTGTTGCCGATAAACGCGGATAATGCCATCGATTGATACCTTTGTGCACTAGACCTTTTGCTATAAGTCTTATTAGGAATTAGTCTATTTCTCCATCAATGAAAGACGTTTTCACATCTTGTTAATGCTTCTCGAAGATGATTGATGACAACTCAAATTTCCTTTCCCCAAATTTAAGTCAGAAATCAGCAATTTTGTTGAATGACGACTGATTGAAATACCAGAGATATTTGAAATTCCCCTGACTTTGCTTCATGAATGCTAGTTGTGAATTTTAGGTTACCCGGAAATAAAAGTTGCTCCAGGAGACCAGAAGGTGTTAGATAATGCAATTGCCAGCTTCTACTGTGAAGCTTCTGGAAGTTCTGGACTTGCAGTGTACTGGCGTAAGGCTGGAAAGAGAATAAGCGATAGTCGGCCACGTTACCTCGTCGTAGAAGCAGGGAAGGGTGAAACAGTACTCCGGATAGATCCTGTGAAATCACGAAAAGATGACGGCCTCATTGAATGCTATGCAGACAATGGAAATGGCCAATTCGCATCGGCAAAGGCTAAGTTAGAAGTCTACTCAAGTCCACAAGAAGGTAAGAAAGAGATTGGTCGAGCTGTTTGGAATGTTTGTCATTGGGCTGATTTCTATTCTGCTTGTCTTGTTTTTGTGTCACAGCTAAGATGGCATTGGATGAATTTCCAGGAACAGCCTTGCATTTTAGTTAACTGTTAAAATTTGCTGGGATATTTGTTAAATTAGTGTATGAAAATGGACTTCAAAATTACAGAGTTTTAAAAAATGGCATTATGAAGCATCAATCTCTTCAAGTTTCAGCACTGATAAAGATGAATACTTCTGTTCTTAATAAACTATAATGCCAGTGCTTGACCAATTTTTAGTTGACTTATAATTTCTATGGATTATGAAAGTAATGCAGCAATTGCAAGCAGGGATTTATCTCCACCCCCAGTGGGGTTACACCCCTCCAGTTTTTGACAGACACCCCTGCCCATACACTCCCTGCCGGGGTGGTGTTGGCTATCACCCAAACAGACATATGTTAAAAGTAGTATGAAGCTGCTGTGAAGGACAGTGAGTTTTTGACAGACACCCCTGCCCATACACTCCCTGCCGGGGTGGTGTTGGCTATCACCCAAACAGACATATGTTAAAAGTAGTATGAAGCTGCTGTGAAGGACAGTGGTGTTATGATGCAGCTGTCTTGTACTGCATATTGTATGTTCAAATCAGAAATTTCAGTTTGCAGATGATACAAAACCACTTAAAATCACATTCTTCTTCTTCTTTATTCTTCTTATTATTATTATTATTATTATTATTATTATTATTATTATTATTATTATTATACAAAAAGCTAGCTGCATAAGACTCAACACTGGACATTGACACCCCCGCAATTTTGGGACATCCCCCAAATGCAAATTCCTGGAAAAAGCCTTATTGCAAATATATATATATATTATATATATATATTAATAAAAGAATGAAAGATGTGTGCTTATAAATTATAATTATTTTGGCCATTGTTCATTATCTATGCTGTTGAATTTATATTTTATAACATTCATTTTCCTGCTTTAGAGCTACAGATTGAAGTAAAATTATGTTTGAGGAAGGAGTTGTATGCGCTTGCACAATATGAAACATCTGCTGTGCAGTGTATTGATAAAATTAGCGTCTGTATAGCAATTTGCTTTGTTTGTGCTCTTGGCAAATTCTAGGAAGAACATATAGACATTACTCTGCATGCTGGCACGGGTGCTCAATAGGCTTTTAGACAAAGCTTTGTTTGTCGTTCATTACGTTGTACGGTGTTTGTTGTGCTGGTTTTTGATGCGTTGTTAATTTCCCATTGCGCCTGTGTCCCATATCGAGGAAAGCCATACTTCACCGGCTACTTCCTCCGAATGCATACAACTCTCCAGCTCAGACTGGATTACCTTGGTCGTCAGTCAATTGGTCATGATTGCCGATGCTGCTATTGGAGCTAAGAGGATGACAGAGTCTGCCTGACTGAATTTCAGTTTGACATCGTTGGAAGCGTTCGCATATCAGCTGCGTTATCATTTAGACTTACTGTGACAGTAGAGTGTACTGTACATGGAGCTCGCGGTGGAACATTGCAAATCGCCGCTGTAAAGCCGCTTCGTTGTGGGACAGTGTGAATGATTCTGTCACCGCGCCTTCTGCTTGCTGCCGGTTGGATTTCACGACCTATGTGGGGATGAAATGTTTCTGGGTGGATGATGCTAGAGAATGAAATGCTTGACTAGTTATGCGGCAGTGATTTCGTGATCGATGATGGATTTGGAAGATTTCTGATACGTGCCAGAACCACGATCGCAGAACAGAATTTGTGGTACCCATGGCAAATGTCTTTCACTGAATACTATTTACTGCCAACACTGTTAGAGTGCAGTTCCAGCTTTTTAAAAAGTGTAAAAGCCTTGTCAGTTTTACGTACAGAAGGCAAAGCTTTCGATCTGTGTGAACCTACCGGCATTCTGTTTGCACTAAATGCTGACGCTCATCTAATGACCAAAGCTTCCTGTTAGTCCACTCTAAAATGTCAGACTTTGTGTGTAGAACAATCTCCATTGCCTTCCTACTTCTGATCGCATTGGGTTCAAACAGATACAGTACTTCTTGTCTTCTGTTGCAATTTGGATTCAGGCTTCTTATCTCAGTCAACTTCTTCACAGTGCCTTTTTCTGCTATGTCACATCACCTGTTTCTGACGGTAGTGATGTGACTGTCATGATCCATGTAGCTAGCAGCAGGCATTTAGAGTCACTGGTGGACCCTCATCTAGAATAATCGTGCTTCGTCCATTCACCTTTTACCTGCCTCTAAAAATTCACTGTGAAAATTGAAGTATCAATTACCGGTAGAAACTCAGTGATTTCAAAACGCGGAGCGTTTCTGTATGGATATTTGCTACATCTCATTTAAATTTATTTGGGTTGGCAATACTTTTTTTGGAATCATTTCATATTCTCAGTTGACCAATATGTGTGACCATGCCTCTAATGAGTAAAGAATCAGTAAGCAAGTAAGTAAGTCAGGTAGCTGTGTGCAAAGCAGTGAATGATTTTTAGCATCTCAAAATCTCAAGTATGTCAAGCATGGCACTCTGCAGGATATTTTGTACTTTTGCAATTTGACCATCATAGCACCTATATTTTTTATCACATAGAAAATGTTTGGATATGTTAAATTGCACAAGAAGAAATTGCTTTAGTTTAATAGAAACATTTCAGTGTCCATCAAATGAAAGCGATTTGCTTGTGCTAAGTGCTAATTTAGAGTGAGAATGTTCTCTTAATTGTCCTACTGCAGTATCAAACCACCTGCTTCTTAACTACCGAAATCATTGGTATTGATTGAAGAATGTATTGGGATGGGATGTTTCAGTGACATCAGAAATTGAGGGCAAACATTTCATGGGAGCCTTTGATTCATTTTTAACATGGCTCTACAGCCCTCAAACACTTTATGTGCTAGATATTTGCACGCTTTTGTATATATTTTGAGATTTGCCACTTTTTTCATAATTTTGCTTTTGTTTTGGTCTAAAACTCCTATTTAAACAGTGACTGAGTGATTTCCTCTGGAATTTTCTCAGGTACCGGTAAATTGGAATTTTCATTTCATGTTAAATAAAATTACATAATTATCATATTAGTTACAATATAGTGGTAAACCAGTGGAATTGAAACTTGGGAATTCATGACATTTGGAATATGGATACTATTACTAGGGCCAGTGGCGTAGCCAAGGGGGTTTAGGGGTTAAAATCCCTCTGGCTGCCGAAAACAAAATAACTTTAATGAGTCCCCATGCATTTTTAAATTTTTGACACGACTTTGGGGGTCAACCCTCCCTTGGCTATAGACTGTAAAGGTTTAAGTATGAGACGAGGACCTTTTTTTGCTTGCCACCTGAAAAACTAGAGGTGATAACATTTCTTTTGCTTGTCACTTGAAAAAAGTAGAGGTGATGACGTTTTTTTGCTTGCCAGGATTTTTCCAAAGTTGGTCACGGTCAAAACCATAAACCAAACCCCCCTTCCGGAAATCCTGGCTATGCCACTGACTAGGGCTGGGCCAAACATTCGCTTTGTATTCACTTCAGTGCGGAATAGTGCACTGAATAGTCTATTCATATTCATCCGAATAGTGCTGGTCAAAACGAATACGATTAGTGGTCACATGAAGTTCAAAATTTGCATATGGGCTGTGTGTGTTTTGTGTTTGTTTAGAGCCTAAATTTGTCAGCTTTGTAAACTTAAGTGCCAGTGAATACACTTGATTCTATTGGCCAGCTTTCAGGTAGCGCTGTGCAAATTTATTATTTGTGTCACATGCGTTTCCGCTATTCTTATTACGTATGCGATGATTCTTATAAGTTATAATAATATTGCGCAGCACTATTGCTGACAGCAATATGGCGACTTGTAGCAGGAGGGGTATCGTTTCCACTATTCAGTACACTATTCGTATTCACTATTCTTCAGATAGTGAACCAGATTATTCGTATTCGTCCGAATAGTTCAAAACCACTAGGTATTCACTTGCCAATTGATTATTATATTTAGTTTCAATGAACTGTAAATGTTTCAATGTAAAATTTGATAAAATTTTGCTGTCAGATGAACCATTTTGTCTGAAATATAAGTTATTTAATTTGTCATTTACAACTTAAAATGTCAGAAATGAGCTTAGAATTGCTAGCATCATTTAAACCTATGGAGTCGCTGCTGTTTTTAGCAGTTTTATAACAGGAATGAAATCCCTGAAGATCACGTTTCTGATACAATTGTAAGCCTTAACAAAAAAGTCCAAAGTATACAATTTCTAGCATGACTTTCCATTTGTGTTTTTGCATTTGGAAAAATTTATGAGCTTAATGCTGTAGAGTAGAAGCGTGTTAGGTTCATTAGACTGCTCTACACAATGTTAGAAAACATCTTCCTACAGCAGGTAACGGTGCGTGCGTATTGTTTTATATGACAGTGGAAACTGATGATGCTAATGACAACTTTGTGTGCATGCATGTTGTAAAAGCGTTGTCACTGCGTTGTGTGTTTGTGGAAAGCATCACGCCAGTGCAGCTCTCTGTCTTTCACCATTTAGAATCCCTGTGGCTTGTTTAATTAGCCCCCACATTGCATTGATTCCAAAAAAACAACCCGAAAACATCAAAAGGTCAGAGGATTAAATTTTCCAAGGATGGAGGACATCATTTTGTG
Source organism: Metaphire vulgaris (assembly GCA_018105865.1). Taxonomy (NCBI): domain Eukaryota; kingdom Metazoa; phylum Annelida; class Clitellata; order Crassiclitellata; family Megascolecidae; genus Metaphire; species Metaphire vulgaris. The sequence goes on along the minus strand of CM030845.1, from coordinate 7,293,977 downwards.
TAATTTGTCTTTGTCAAATGTGTCTTGTGTTTGACTGTCATCCTTTTACAAAGACTGTCATCCTTTTACGTTTTACTAAGCTCTCGAGAACATTGTTGGTATAAATCATTTTTTAATTGACACTGGATTATGGTCTTGCTTGTCTGCATACAAGACAAATGGCCAACTGCAGGAGATGTTTATTTTTGGACTCAATCAAGTGAAGAAACAGCAGAATTCTTTTTGAGCAATGTTGTAACTTTTCTTAGAGTTTATCGAGACACTGGTCTGCTATATTAGACATCACCTTACGAGCTCCTTGCTTCTTCCATGCATCATAGATACGTATTTCTTGCAATTATGACCTGCCATAGATGCTGAATTGTACAATAATTGTATTCAGTTTCATTAGACTCACCTACTCTGTTTGAAGCACGTTTGTATGACTGTTGGAAGCGTATGTCGAATGTCATTGTATGCAAATATGTGTATCTAAGAAGTGTCAAACTTATTTACTCTTGGGTAAAAGAGGATCAAGATCATTGCAAGTGATCCATCACCAACCAAGGATTTCTCTCATTTTCAGACAAGATACATGAAAAGGTTGAATTGAGGATTCCCCGTAGAGTTACGAAGTGTCTTTGGATGCATTTGCATTTGGACTGCATAGGAATTAACCCATAAATCCTTGGACAATTGCCATTGGAATGCTTTTGAGAAAAGTAACAGAATAATCTCCTGGCAACAAAAATCTAATGCAGCAAGCAAACTATTTTTAATGCAGCATTTAGCAGGAATGACAAATTCAGCGTCGTTTAGCAGACATTTATTTTGTCTATTGTACTCGAGAACAGAGAACAGTTTTCGATTTTATTATCACACTTGGTTGCTCACTTGCTGTTTCATGTGCTTTGTGAGACATACTTGCCTGTCCCCAAGGTTTTTGTGTATCATCATATAAATTTTGTAGTGAATTGTTGCAGGTGTTAGTTACATAAATTCTGGTTTTGTTACCGTGAAGGTAATGGTCGGAAATACCGGAAACAGGAACACGTATTACCATAATTCTGTATTTTAGTTAGCTGAATCTTGCTATTTCTATGAATCTGAGTTTAACTATGGTGCTTTCAGTAGCTTAGCGCCTACTTTCATTAGATATATTAATACACTATTATGTTTGTAAATGAATGGCTGTCTCAGTAAATCTTGTGCAATTGAACAGTGACACGTCACTGCAGTATATTTGAAGTTTTACTGTATTTACACATGCTGCAGTTTATTTATTGAAAGATTGACTCATTAATTGATTGATTTGGGGTCTCTTTTGATTGATTGATTGATTTTTGGGTAGTTGGATGTTACACATTGAATTATCACAACTTCTGAATCAATATAAGGTTTCCTTGTTTGACGACGACGCAACCAAAGTTCACAGAAGCTATTGTACGATGGGCCGACGCTTGGCAAACAGTGTTACTGAAATGTTTGCGCTGGTGATTATTTAGCCTCGCCCGGATATCCACGCATCATAGAAGGTCCGAACATGAGAGCCGCTGAAAAAGATCAAAACGTCATAATGCAATGCTCAGCTGCTGGAGTTCCTACACCAACGATCCACTGGTTCAAGGACTTCTTGCCTCTGACAGTCCGCAATGCACATTTCAGAATCTTGACAAACGGTAAAACGCCTTTTGTGGGAATTTCTAAATACATTTTCTATGAGACATATATTATTTAGGACTAAAATTGCAGGAAGTGTCTGTAATTTTAAGAAAATTAACCAAGGTTTTTAACTAGGTGTCAGATGTTTGCAAGGGTATCATAGAAATAACGCTTAACACAATTGATTAATGTGCTTTAAGTTATAAATTGAGAAAAAATGTTCTTTGTGTGCAGTTGGTTTCCTGTTTTGTAGCTTTCTAAAATATCTTCCTTTTTATTTGCACTTCTCTGTGCTCAGGAAAAGTAATCGGCAGCAAAAATTAAATTTTCTTCGGATGTGATTTCTATTATCTTGGTCTGGATACATGATGGGAAGGACAAAATATAGAATAGATCTTGGGTATTTGTAAATCAGATAATTATAAATCTGCTTATGAAATATATTTAAGGTTCTTTGGAGATCTGGAAAGTCAAAGAGTCTGATGAGGGGAAATACGAATGCGCAGCAGAAAATTCTGCTGGAATTTCGTATTCCAGCTCAGCACATCTATATGTACAAGGTACAAATGTATACTGTACACACTGGATGAATTGCTTTTTCTTAGGGATATATAAATTTTTTAATTAAATTGAATTAGTCTATGGGAGTTTTAGTGTCCTCATATATTTTAAGGATTTGATTACACTAAATTTAATTTGCCAATGATTCTGTGCAGCTATGTTAACATATTGCCAATGATCATATTTTACAGAGATCACCAAAACTAGCTTTTCCTGGTCATTATTGACTCCCATCACTCCATGAATAAATGTTTTCTTTTTTAATATAAGGCTTTAAGAAGCAGACTATTCCTAGGACTTACTTGAGTACTTCTTCTTCAAGTGCCGTGTATTGCTACGTCGGCAACCATGGATTTCCACTCTTCTCTGTTTCTGCCTTTTCTTATCAGTTCGATGTTAGTTCTTGTTGCTGCTCTTAGGCTGTCTGTATACTTTATTCGTTGTCTTCCTCTTTCTCTTTCCTCCTCTATTTTTTCTATTATGACTAGATTTTCCAATTCGTCCATTCTTATTAGATGTCCGAAAAATTCCAACTGTTGCTTTCTTATGATTTTTAGCAAGTTTCTTTTTATACCAAAAGCTTTCAGTACTTCCTCATTGGTTATTTTTTTACTGTCCATGAAATTTTTTGCATACGGCTGAGAAACCACATCTCTGCAGCTTCCGGTTTCCATTCTGTTGTTATTTGTCAGTGTCCCATGTTTCTGACCCATACATCAGAACTGCCCAAAAACATAGCTTTGTAGAATTCTGAGTCGTGTTGTTGTTGTTGTTGTTGTTGTTGTTGTTGTTTTTGTAATGTGTTTGTTTGTGAGGATCTTTGAAGGTTGTCTTTGCCATTCCTATTTTGGATTCAATGTCCTTTTCACTCCTTCCATCACTTGAGTGCACTTATATCTTATATCAAAACATATGCTATATAAATTGTCAAAGATAATAATAATAATAATAATAATAATAATAATAATAATAATAATAATAATAATAATATGCAGTAATGTTGCTAGACACAGTGGCAAATTATTTTGCATTTCTCTCTTGTTTCAAGAAACTGCTCTGATGCATATGCTGTAACACACACACACACACACACAAACAGACACACACACACACACACACACACACACACACACACAAGCTGTACTCTGGTGACTGGTGGTCTAAATGGAAACATTGTCCTGTGCTGTGTTTCAAACTACCTTCTTGATGTTGCCGTCAATTAAGGATATACTGGAGTCGTTTCCTGTGGCGCTGCCTCCATGCTACTTCTTGCTTTTACTGTGTTGCACTATGATCCTGAGTGATGCATTTTATAATGGCATAATAGCATCTGTGTGTTCCTGGATTCACTAATTCTGCACTCATTTTTAAAAAGTGCTGAAATGCTGCTAATGATATTCATTGTTCTAGCGGCCGTGTTGGCTTTTCTGTTCTAATGGTTTGTCATAAACAATATTTCACTTTTTATGCTGTTGGCATTTTGAATAGAGAAAATGTCACATGCATAAACGTAGTTTGTTTGTTGTGTTATTTTTGCTTTTAGTTCGACGCTTGTCTCCAGAATTCTCGATACCCCCTGAAAATGCAGAGGTCATGCCGGGAGGGGATGTTAATCTTACCTGTGTCGCGATTGGTTCTCCGATGCCATTTGTCAAATGGCGACTTGGAACTGTAGATCTGACCTCTGAAGAAAATGTTCCAATTGGCAAAAATGTCCTTCAACTTGTGAGCGTTAACAGGTCTGCAACTTACACGTGCGTTGCATCTTCTGACTTGGGCAGAACAGAAGCACATGCAGAAGTGAGAGTGAAAGGTACATTTGCTGATGTATTTAACAGATGTTGTTCATCTTGACTTCGTATCTTTGTGATAATTATTAACAGGTAGCATAATTCTAGGTAAAAATCAAGCAATTGCATAATAATAATAATGATGATGACGGCGATGATGACGATGATGATGATGATGATGATGATGATGATGATGATGATGATGATGATGATGATGATGATGATGATGATGATGATGATGATGATAATGCACTTTGATGGCAACAATTCAAATACACAATGGTATCAATTGATGATACTCCAAGTATATCTTTGCAAGGAATCAGGTCAATTCATCAGTCAGCATGGGATGGAAAACAAGCGAGACAGACTATGGAGGAAATGCCATTTGGAAGGAATGTGTTTCAAGTCTCAACCTAAAAACTCTCATTTTGTTGGAAGATCTAGCAGATTGAGGATGTCACTTCCAAATGTCATGATTCTGCAACAGAAAAAATGCTCTCTTTCAAAGTTCAGCATTGGTTCTAGGAACGTTTGACAAGCAAACCCGTCATACTTATTTATATATAATTACCAAAAATCCATGGAAACTGATAGCCAGTGAAAGGTTTCAACTCTTGCATATGCTGCCTGAACTTCGGAACGATAATGAATAATAATGACGTTTGTCATTTTGCTTCAGAAATTCTGTCACGGCTGTCAGATTAGATTAGAGTTGCCATTTATATCTTTTAAATGATATGTTTCAGCATTGCCAAAGCCTCCTGTCAGCCTAAAGGCAACAAACATCACACATAATTCCGTTCGGCTGCAATGGAGAAATGAAAACGCAGAACCAGTTGAATCCTATATTGTACGTTACAGGCGTAAGGACGTCAGCGGTGAGTCCGCCAAAGAAGTGTCCGATATTGTAACTACTGACCACGTGCTGACGTCTCTCTTGCCGAACACTCTTTACCAAATACACCTGATGGCAGTCAATAACATCGGGCGAAGTTCACCGGGAAACTCGATGGAAGTGCGGACCAGAGAAGCCGGTAAGCTGTTTGTTGTTGCTATTTATAGCATGACACTCAGTTACAAGGCGTAGGACCAAAGCAAATATCGTCATCTCTTTATATTTATTGTTATCACCAGGGCACAATTTGTAGGAGGGGGGAAGGAGGATCCCCCCCCCACTGCCCAACTGCATCCCTCCTACTGCTACATCCTCCCTCCACTACATTCCCCTCACTGCTACACTTCCCCAACAACTACATCCCCCAAGCTCGACATATTCCCCCCACTGCTCCAGGTCACAAATCGCACCCTGGTTATCACTAGTCTTCTGACAAATCTGTGAGAGTTCTGAGCATGACTGAAATACTATTTTAGAATAAATCAGAAATATTTAAGTGCTTTTAAAAAATTTTAAGACACCCATACTGTCTTTTAACTATTTTGATTGTCACTTCATTAATTATTTATGGCAATTTCCATAGTCAGACTGTTTTGGGGAAGTAGTGTTTCCAGAAATTTCTTAACTTTTGTCCAGGAAATTCCTGACCACTTTTGTGATTATATACCAAGAAATCTCAGGTCTTTGCTATAATTTTTTTCTCTGGTGGTGCTCAGTTCTGGACACTTTGTTTTCTGTGTTTTAATGTTTAATGATGATGACGATGATGATGGCAATGATGTATAAATAGAGTAGTGTTAATCGATTCAAAATTCAAGTCTGATGCAAATGATGAATTATATTGGATCCTAGCACCTGGTAATCCACCTCAAAATGTTAAAGCAAGACCTGTTACCGCAGACTCAGTTCTTGTGCATTGGGATGAACCGGAGTTTACAAATGGAGTTCTTAAGGTCTGCTTGTTATTCTTGTTATTTATGGAACCAATTTATCTCCTCTCATCTTTAATTAAAAGCAAATGCTTGCACGGCTCTTTCTGTCAAGTATGTACTTAGGTTCATTAAATGTTTCTTCTATGCTAGAGAAATGAGTCTGATTCTTATATTGTTATAAAATTGACGGTTAGTAATGATTACAAGAAACATATTGGTCTAATTTAATTTAAATGGTGTACACCACACATTGGCATTGACATTATGGACATTTTCCCATTGGTTGATTAGAACCTCACGGCCCACCCCACAGAGTGTGTGTGTGTGTGTGATGTAAATGAGATGCTAGAAAATATTTAGTTTTTATTTCTGCTGATAATTTTTTTAGGGCTACAAAGTCTACTTTACTACAGATTCCAAATTGCCAACCACTTCTTGGACCTTATTGACTGTTGATAGCGGTAAATTTGTCAACGTGAAGAACTTAAAACTTAACCAGACTTACACCATAGCTGTCCTTGCATTTACAAGTGCTGGGGAAGGTCCACTGTCAGAACCAATCACTGTAAAGATTCTACAGAATGGTGCGTCAAAGTCTAAATTATTTGTGTTGTGTGTATACATATTTGTGTTGTGTGTATACATATATAATGTATATGTACAGTATATCTGTATGAGAATGTGTGTAAATGATTTACATTCCCATATTGATTGATGTACAATTGTTTGTGTTTAAATTATTTGTGTTCTGTATTTGAGAATGTGTATACATATAAATGTATTTACAGTATTCTGTATGAGAATGTAAATTGATTGATTCTCAATTGATTGATGTACAATTGTGTATGTGAAATTGTGTAATAAATCTTTCCAAACTTTCCATGTCAATAGTGCCCTGAAAACTTTAAATCATTATTATACATTGGATGGTCATTCATTATCCTGCGGCCTGATGTCCTGGACTTTGGTCTGCTAATGGCTGATGCTTCTATGTATTATGAGGCTTCAATATAAAAGTTGATTAGATTAGACTAAATCTAAGCCTGATGATTAGCAACTTGTTCATCCTCATCACCACATAACATGTCCAGAGCTGAATCTTTGATCTTGTAATCTCGAGGCACAAACTGCTGTCACTAAAAATTTGCCTTCTTTGAATTTGCTTGTTCACCCTTTCCATCAAATATATGTTTTATAAGAACATATTGCATTTTCATTGAAATATAGTGATTGATTGAGATTTTGTCCATTATTTCATAATAAATGAGGGTTATAAAGCAATCTGTTTAAATGTTGATGCATTTGTTTAGAGCCATTATTTCCTGGAAGCATTTACAGAACAGTCATTTATCATAGTTATGTGCATTTTGTGCAATATGTATGCAAATGAGTCTATGATTTATTGTTATTTTTCAAATAGTTTTTTCATGCTTGAATGCATATTGATATTTATTACTTGAATTTCCAGGTGAATAAATTACTCTAACATACAAACACATTTTTCTGTGCAGTAATGTGTTACAATAAATCTTCTGTTATGTAATAAATGCTGGCAGTTTATGAAAAGATCCACACTTGTAAGTATTTTGACCTGTGCACAGATATTTTGCCAGTTGGTGTATGTAGCTTTTCTCATTTTGCCTATTGATTTATATTTTGATTATGTTTCTTCTTGAGTGTGCATGATTTTGTGATTTACTAATGGAAATCTAAGCTAATTATTGGAAGCAATTTTGCTTTATTTCTTGAGCTTGTTTAATTTACTTGAGGAGTAAAATTATCTGTATGTGTATTTAGTGTCTTTTTATAATATTATTTCACAAGATAACAAAATATATTGTGTCTGCTTTTTCTTGTTTCTTCTTTCAAAAATTTGTTTAAAACTCAAGCATATAAATTAAAATCTTAGTTAATAACCTACCAGTGATGTTCTGTGTGACTTCTTCTGTTGAGTAGTAGTTGGACCTCCTAAAAATGTTGTTGGACATGCTGTTTCGTCAACCTCCATTCAGTTGACTTGGAATGCGCCAGAAACTTCTGGAGATACAGTCAAAAGCTACGAAATCTATTATAATTCATCTGATATGGATCAAAACGTTCACATTACAGTTTCTCCTCCAAGAAATTCATATCTTTTGGAGGATCTATCACCCTTCACCTTGTATGCTGTCAGTGTGACTGCAAAAGCTACCCATGGCGAAAGTGGTCGTTCAAGTCCCATAACCATCCACACCATGGAAGCTGGTCAGTGAAATTGGAATCTTGAGTAATTGTGAAATGTTATACGATGCATATTTCTGTATACTGTATGTTTGCAAGTGGTTTGTTATGTTGCTGCGACAGAGTATTTGTCTTTTTCATAACCTTTCATCCTTACAATTACTGAAGGGAAAGCTGTTTTGAAATAATTGATCTGACTATTTCAACTGTGTGTAATCCTGGGCTGACCAAACTGCAAATTTCATGTCTGAAACTTTATCCAGAAATGAAAATTTCCAGGAATTTTCAATGTCATAAGAACTACTTATGTGCAGAACAACTCTAATTTGGCTATCTCTTGTGATGTTCTGCTAATTCTATCATTGTGCTCTCTTATGTAATGTAGTGGGATGCAAGATAAAAGACATTTTATTTAGGGACCTCTAAGGCTGCCTGAGAGTCTTAGAATGAATTCTGTATGAAAATCTTTCACATTTTCACTTATTTGCCAATTGCTCAAATCTAAGGCTGCTCTGAAGTATAGCACAGAATGAAACACTGACATCATTAGTAGAGTCAGACTGAAGCTGCAATTTTCAGTTAAGGCTGAAGCCGAAACTGGGTTCATAACTGCAGTCATACATTCAGCCGAAGCCGAACCTAAGCCGAAACTGTCAGTAAGAGATTCGGCCGATGCCGAAGCTATTGACATGTAGTCCTAAAAGTTAGTGAACAGCGACGTTTATGTTGGAGATGCAAAAACACACATGATTCATACAAAATATAAGCAAAAGTTTGTATGAATCATGTGTGTTTTTGCATCTCCAATATAAAATGTCGCTGTTCACTAACTTTTAGGACTGCATGTCAGTAGCTTGTGTGTGTGTGTGTTTGTGTGTATTTGTAAAGACCCTTGGGAACTAAGTACCAAGGGCATACAAAAAATACATAAATACATATAAATGTCTATATTTTTTGCCCTCAGTACTTAGTTCCCAAAGGACTTATGAAAAAAGTGTCTGGAGACATTAAGAAATTGTGTGGCTAACTCTCGTCCCATTTGAGGTCTGGAAAAGTTTCTAAAAAAGAAATAGCATTGAATCATTGCAAAGAGACGGACAGTCATTGAAAGACGACGCTTGCTTCCCTCTTGTCTCTAGATTGCTGGGTTGGATGACAACCAAGCTTGTTAATGAAACAAAGGGCATCTTGATTTATGGGGCCTAGCTTTTCAAATGCAATTGACAGGAAAGTGTAAATGGGAATATATATATATATATATATATATATATATATATATATATATATATATATATATATATATATATATATATTTATATATATATATATATACACGTGTGTGTGCTGTGTATATATATATACACATGCATAAAACTAGTATATCAGTAATCTGGTGTTTATGCATTTGCTTGTGTGTGTAATTGTATATGTTTTACATAAAACATTTTTCAGTTTCAATCACTTTAGTTTTTAAAAGTATTATTGAGTTTTTGTGTTTTTGTTTTCTAGCTCCAAGTGGAGCCCCTCAGATGGTAGAAGCTGAATATGTTGACTCGACCAGCTTCAAGGTGATGTGGAATGCTCCACTAAAGTCAAAACAGAATGGTCAGATCTTGGGCTATCGGGTTCTGTTCTCTGAGGCCAAGGGAAGTCAGTCATCTGATGATCCTCCGTCTGTAATGGCCACTCTCCCTGCTTCTGAGATGATGTACATAGCAAGGGGATTGCGCAAGTGGACGCTCTACAATGTTCAAGTCCTTGCTTATACTGCCAAAGGAGATGGTCCACTGTCTGACGTAATCATGGTGCAGACTGCAGAAGATGGTAAGGTCATTTCAGGTGAAATGGTTGACAATAAATTTTGGTTTTCACTTTGAGAAACTTTTTCCTACTAATGGCTCCATTAGTCATTAATACTGCAGAAGGTCAAGCTTTCTACTATATAAATATATTATCTTTTATCTAGAATATTTATATATATATATATACTTATTTATTTATGATTAGTTATAATTTATTTATTATTTATAATTTTGTATCAGGATGTTTTTTTTAAGCTTAGAAGTGTCTGTTGTCATCAATTTGACATTTCTATTTTGTTCTTCCTATCTGTTATGATATTGTGAGTTGCCAGCCACTTTGGAACAGTTTACAATTATTACTGACTGTCAGGATTAAACTGCTAAACTAGCTCATTGAATCATGAAATCTTGCTTGCTGATTCTTTTGTTGCAAATGTATGGAAGAATGCTGCATTTCCTAAATTTATTTGATATTTGCTCATTGATATAGTTCCAGGTGAACCTAGAAAAGTGAAGATTGAGGCAGTTAATTCAACTGCTGTAAGCGTTCAGTGGCGCCCCCCTCTGGAAAAAGAACAGAACGGTATTATTAGAGGGTATCAGATCTACTATACTCGTTTGGATGAAAACGATGAACACGTCGGTTCAGCTCTTATGCAGGACATCAATGATGGTCTGTGGTCACATTTTTAATTCAGAAATTCTATGAAACGTTTCCATTTGATATTCAAATTGTTTCTTCTCTAATGTAGATCCCATTTATAATGCATAAGTCAAATTAATATAATTTTGTGTATAGTAATAGAATTTTGTGTATAGCAATAAGCAGGGATGACATTGTTTAGCTTCAACTATCAAACACCTCCATTTGCCATCCAGTTGTCTTTCCTGATATCCTGGATTTGGGCTTGGTTCTTATGCGATTAGGCTTTGGTGCAACATCAGTTGATGTTTCTGTACGTTTTAAAATTGGTGCTATATAACTTGGTTATTGGTTTGGATTTAATATGCATAGTCTTTGGTTGTCAAAACAGCATATTTGATTTTGTTCTGTAAGATTGAATTGTAATTTTATTATTAATAAGCCAAGCCTTTATAAACTTTATAGAGCTCTGGTTTTCCAACACGGGATAAATGTAATGTAATGTAACAAAATATTTGTATAATGCCTCTTCTGAAGAATCACTCAGAAGCATTCCCGCTGCAATTATTGCATATTGACAAAGAGATAAGACAAAGAGATAAATCCTACTAAGCCACTTAAAATACAGTCATTATTATTATTATTGTTATTATTATTATTATTATTATTATTATTATTATTATTATTATTATTATTATTACTGATCTCTCTTCCTTTGCAATTCGTTTTCAGCTTTGGATTTTATTTATTACTATTTTTTCTGCAATGAAAATAGGAAAACTGACAGAAGCAGTTCTGTCAATGCTTCAACCTGAAACCGAGTACCAGGTTCAATTAGCCGCTTATACACGAAAAGGAGACGGAGAGCGCAGTCGACCACGGAAAGTCAGAACCAAAGATGCTGGTTGGCTGCCTACTTGTCACTGACTAATCTAAGTCTTAAGTTTATATAGCACTGTGATAACAATGCACTAGCCATCAGCCTAAAGCACTACAACAGACAATATTGGCATTCACTTTACATTAGTGGACATGCGAGTGTGTGGACATTGAACCCAGGTTGATTTCTCTCCTATACTAGAGCTGAGGCACTACTGAGTGAGATATGGAGGCACTGATATCCAGGGTGGATTTGATTTAAATCAAATGATTAAAATCAACGATTTAAATCGATTTAAATCGTGATTTAAATCGACAATACAAATCATGATTTAAATCATGGTTTAAGTAAAAAAGTATTAAAATAACAAAGTTTAATTGTACATAAATTTATTGTGCTAGATATTTTCCTCCTGTGACGTCCTGTCATTTTCATAACTCATTATTCTTTCACTAGGTGGCAGGCCTGCAGTAGAACTGATTTTTTTAAGTTGCTAAGTCTTACTGTACTCCTAGTAGTAGTACATTATTATACTAACTATTTCCTTATAATCATTCACTTTTGTATTGTGGGTTTTGCATTCATTCTTCTTATGAAAAATCACACAATTGTTCTGTTCATTTTAATAATAATAAAACACCAACAATAATTGCACAATAATTTAATTATTAGCCACTGAATCGTTACACTACATTGACTTATTGCAAACAAAGTTACGGTTCAGCCCGTTGATTGGTGGGTGTCTCTAATCGATTAGATCCAGACACAATTTCTGTTGCAAAACAGTTACTGACAGCCACAGGTTCATCCGCTGGTGTGAGAGAGTGTTTTTATCTTTTGGGTTGGTTCATTCTAAACTTCATGAATCGTCTTGGAATTGAAAAAGCCGCAAAACTGGTGTTTCTCTTCAAGCTGCTGAACAGAAAGCCACTGGATATTGATGAACATGATGATGGCTATGATGACAATAACTGATTGTCGAATGATTCCCATGCTGACATCATAAACAGTTGACTGACATCTTTTAATTTTTTTACAGTATTATACGAAAAGTCGAAAACAGTATAAGGGTTAGATGTCTGTCAGCAACTTTGGTGTCAGATTGTTGACTTACAGCCGTAATAACATGTAGTATTAATGTAGTAGTAGTGATGTAACGATATGCTTTAACATTGAATGAACAAGTAATTTGAATGATTCGGATTAATTCCTATGATGACATCATACACATTCTATTTTTATTTTTTAACAGTATTATATAGTATTAGTATTAATTGTCTGCATTCTGCAACCAACTTTGTTGTCAAATTGATGACTTATAATGTGCAGTACAGTGGCAGTAGTGAATCTAGTGATGTAGTACTTTTATGTTTCATGTGATTCTATTGTCGTTTTGTTTTATGGTGCATTAATTACTATTGAACATCTAAGCCTTGTTAGATGGCAGGCCTGCTAGATTGTTTACACAATTACAGTTGTAGTACTAATATAATACATTGAAATTTTGACCAACACAAAAAGAATTTAAGTCAAATTTAATATTAATCATGATGTCCGATTTAAATCAAAAACATCAGATTTTAATAAAAAAAATCGGATTTTTTGATTTTTATTAAAAAAATCGCGATTTATATCCACCCTGCTGATATCTGACTACTGAACCATTGGCTAGAACTGATAAATTTTAAAAAGTCAGTATTATATACCGGTAACCTAGTCATTCGTTCGTTCCTTCCTTCAATCATTTGTACCTACCCATAGTCGCTGACAAATTACTGCTCCTCAACCATAGGCTGGTATTCTGTACCACAGTGTCTGACTTCAATAACTGAGTGCCATTGACATCCATTCTTCAATGTAATTGCGTTCACTCTTTTTGACTCGTTGACCTCTTGCTACTGTCAAATAGCATTCAAAAGGCAAATTTCTCTCCCTTGGGTCTTCTTTGTCCATTATTGCTGCATTTGAAAAGCTGTGCATGATTTGTCTTCCTTTAAAAATTTTCAACAGACCACCTTTCCAAAATACTGTTCTTTTATCACGAAATGCTTAGGTCCTTAGGCTTTCTCTGCAGCATCGTCTTTCATATTTTGGAATCATATAATTCATATAATTACTTTTCAGTATGTAGTTAAATTTCATTGTAGTGTTCTTGTTTCAGTGGCATTCATTCTTCAGTGTTATCTGTTGTTATTTTTTAGTATATATATATATATATATATATATATATATATATATATTTTAATTTTTATGGACCCAAGAAACAAGTGGACATATTAGTGATGTCATATTTTATCCTTTATAGCAGTATGTTAGGAAATGCAGAAGAAATGAGGAGTGATTTTCAGATTAGTGGCTTTGCTAATGTGATATTTTCTGCTGTTTGTTTAATCTCCTGAAACATATAAAATGACTGATTTATCAACTAAATTTTTTTATATATATATATATATATATATATATATATATATATATATATATATATATATATATATATATATATATATATATATATATGATCAAAGTTTCTACCACTGTGCTAAATTCAGCATCCACACAGTACAGCAGATTTAATTCATTCTGTATCATTTGTAACAATGACTGCTAATTGTTGTTATGTTTCTGTAGTTCCTAGTTCTCCGAGGAATCTTAAGTTGGCCATAGTTCAAGAAGATCCACCAGTGGTATTGGTAACATGGCAGGCTCCACGATTGGACTCCTCCCTGGTGCTTGGATATAAAATAGAATATGGACTGAAAAATGGTTCTTTTGAGGAGCATACAGTTGAAGCAAATGTTTACAAATTCACGACTATATTTTTGGGTAAAAATCCAGCATTTGGCTGTATATTTTGACATTGCAACAACCTTTATATCTTGATTTTGATTCAATAATAAGACTATGATATTTTTAGTTGGTTAGCTTTAACATTAGTTTTAAGTTTTAGATAAAATTAGTATTTCTTGACTATCACTAGTTGGATTCCTAGCATTTCGTATCTTAGTGAAATTTAGTTTCAGGACTTTGTCATTTCTGTTGCCATTTTGGTATAATGTAGGAGTCGATTATTATCAGATTAGTGGCTTTGCTAATGTGATATTTTCTAATGTTTGTTTAATCTCCTGAAACTAATAAAATGACTGATTTATTCAGCTAAATTCAATCTTTACATATTTAAGCAAATATTTTGATTAATTAGAGCGTGGTGCTGAATATGAGTTTCGTGTGTCTGCTAAAAACAATGTGAATTATGGTGAGCCAGTGTATGAGAGACTTGTCACTCCAGAAGGAGGTAAGATAATAAGACACTGTTTACATATTTTTCCATTGTCCTCATTTTTAATTTTACACATTGCTATATGATTGTATGGTAAAAAATTGTTTTACAGTACTTTAAAATAATATTTAATATGGTATAATAAAATTTAGAACAGAAGAGATTGTGAGTTGAAAATTCTGAGACTATACAGTGCCTCCCCCAAAAGTTTTACTTTTGATTTCCTGACTTTATGCCTTACAGTCATTTGACAGCATTCAAACCCACTAAAAAACTGATAGTAAATTCTTGAGGACATAAAGTAGTATATTATTACATTCCTTTAGATTAGATTTCAATATCGTGAGCACAGCACTAATGCTTCTTGCATGAGGGTGCTTGTATTGATGTGGCAGCACCAGCTGGTTCTCCGATGAATGTCTCCATAACAAGCATCACTTCCACCGGAGCTCAACTGGAATGGAGTCCCCCTGCAGCTCATCATCAGAATGGAGAGATTATTCTATATGAGATCATGTACCATCAGGAGTCAAACTACATAGACGACTGGACTACAAACACCACTGAAACGTCAGCTATTGTTGAAGGACTGTTACCTGAAACTGGTTACCTCTTCCAGACAAGAGCCTACACCAGCCGTGGATCTGGCCCATGGAGCAGCCCTATTGAAATGATCACTCTAGGACAAGGTGATTTCTAACTATGATATTGGAATAATATAAACAAGGGAACAGCCTTGTTATAGCATTGATTTCCTTATTATTAATGGAAATTGTATACTTTCTGTGCTCCTAGACATGAGCTGCTTGCCATTGTATGATAATCATTATGATATAGTGGACTGTCATAATGATGGACTGGACTACAAAGGCCATACAGAGTTTACTTATTTTGTCAATTTTAATGAGCTTGAACCTTTAAGTTCTGTCATCGTAGAAAGGTTCAGTTGTTGGCCATGTTTGTTGAACTTTGAATTATCCTGTAGTTGTGAGTCATGAGATTTGCTGTGGCTTAAAATAATTGTTTTGGAGCTATGGTAAAAGGCAGAAGATTGTGACAACTGAAGGCAGATAATTTATAAAAATCAATTTAGATTGTAGAATTGCATAATTAATTAGGCCTGAAATAGTCAAATTTCGGCGTTGAAATAGTACTTGTCTAGGTCTAGTATTAAGTTGAAAGCTTTTGGTTATCAGGTATTGTTTCTCCGCCTGGAAATGTATCACTGAAGCGTCTATCCTCTACAGTCCTCAAGGTGAGCTGGGATGCTTCCATCACTCCTGGCGTTACAGGTTACCAGGTATTCTACAGCATGTTGGCAACTCCTGACATGGACAAGTGGCAGACATTGGATACCGGTCCGCATACGACCATAGAGCTAAAAGACCTGCAGCCTCTGTCTGTCTACGCCGTCAGAATTCGGACAAAATTGAAAGACGGTCGAATCAGTGACTTCTCAAAAGTCGTCATAGATAACTTTGTTCTACACGGTTTGATATTTTTCTCCATTGTATTATTGCAATATTGTGCATTGGAATATGTTTGATGACTTGATTTACAGTGATGGGCACTAACTAATTTTTTTTAGTTAAACTTTAACTAAACTTTTTTTGCAATCAAGCAGTTTAACTTTTTAAGTAACTAACTTTTTAACTTTGACATGAGCTACTGAGCTAGTAAAACTATGTTACAAGCTGCAACGAACACGATTTACGATTATAATTTTAAACAGCAGCTGTCACAATATCCACAAATTCACTGATCGGCATATTAAATGAGGTTGTTTCAACGTTACAATGTTTCATTCCTTGAGAATATACCGCAAAAACAGACTGATCAAAATTTTCATCTGTCATAGAATCTGAATAACTCAAGTTTAACTAAAAAAAGTTAACTAAAAAAAAATCAGTTTAACTAATGCCTTAACTAAACTTTTACCCAACTACTGGCAACCAGTTTAACTTTTGATGAAACTAAAAAAAAGTAGTTTAACTAAAAGTTAACTAATTTTTAGTTAACTTTTGCCCATCACTGTTGATTTATTCAAGCAATCAAAGTTTTTAGATTGCATTTTCAGTTTCTCTATGCTTTGCATTCATTTTCTGAGCAGAATTTCTCTCTCTTTCATTACACTAGCCCAAGATTATATAACATTTTGAACTGTCTTGTAAGGAATATATTGTATTATGAAAACCCACCATGTTCTATTCTTGACATCTCTCTTCTAGCCAATTCCAATAACTCCTACTCAGGTTAATTCTACTATTTCCGTGAAAAAATTTGGTAGAAATTGATGTTGGCTGTAATGTGAATACTGAGTTCTGAACAAACACATTAAGTAATGTTTATTCATGCATGGTATCATCTTCATAGAGATTTAGGTTTATGTTCTCAATGCAAAGATATACTGGCTAGTTTTAAAATGAATGGCTGTATTTGAATACCATATCTGCTTTGTGATTTAATTCTTTAAATTTTAGAAGTTTGCATCATTCAACTTGCACATAATTGGAATTCTCCTTTTTGTATAAGAGCTCTAAATTGCAAAATCATTGATACTTATTCGGAAGTCTTTTTATATCTGCAGACATGTTAACTGGATCTGTGTTTATATTCTTTATCACTATAATATAGTTTTCTGCTGTTTATGCTAGCTGATTATTTAATTTCTTATTGACGGATAGATATTATTACTTGCCAGCCTCAAAATTTTCTACCATACAACTTTGTCTACCATACAACTTTGTCTCTTGACTTTTTTCAGATCATGTTCAGAATGTGATTGCAAAAATTCGTGCTGCAGATTCAATTCAGTTGGAATGGTCTTCTCCAAAAAAGGGAGAAGTGTCTTTCTTCAAGGTGACTTTTGGAAACTGTATTTGCTCTTTGCTAAATTGGTTATTGGTTATCATCATTAGTGATGATCCTTATTTTATTACTTGTCTGTAATTTTTAGGAAGAGTGTTCAATTTGTCAGGCTGTGGGTTTAACCCCCACCGGTCTAGGTTGGCCCTGGTGTGAGTGGAAATTGATTGATTTTTTAAAAATTTTAGCTGCTGTTTTGAAAAATTGACCACGGTATATGACATTTGTTATAAATAAATTGCTACTTGTCAGTTCTTAATGTGTTCTGAAATTAATGTTATTATTTATTCTTTTGATGATTCTTTTTTGCATGGTAGATCGAATATTATGGCACTAATATATATCGAGATGCAGATGGTATGGAACAACAGCTTGAGTCCGATGGTCATAAATCTGTTTCAAGTGATCAGACTATGACCTACATTGAAAATCTGGAACCATACACTATGTATAGAATCAATATTAGTGCAAAATTCCTTGATGGTTCTTGGGGCACGGTCAATACTGTATATGCAAGAACAGATGTTGATGGTGAGCACCCAACTGAATTGTATTTTACTCAACTGAATTGTACTTGATTCTCTTTATTTGCTTTGTACTTGCCAATTTAAAATGTAGGCAAAAGTTATTTCTGCATACTGGTACTCATATGAAGTTTCATTAATTTTTGCAGGAATGGCTGGATTACATACTTTTATGCTATATTACTTTTTTCTGGCACCGTTATTACCCGGTACTAAGCTTAATTTTTTTGCAGTTGATTTGTTCATGATAATTTGTCATAATCAACTCATGATTTTGCTTAAGAACTTCAGTTTTAATCTGTTACTCAGTTCCTCCAGAGATTCGAGCTCCAACATTTCAGAAATTTACATCTGAATCAAGCATGAGCATGCAGCTGTATCCTTCATCAGAGAAAAACGGTCCAGTCACTCACTACTGTGTCGTGGTCGTGCCTTCAGAGATAGCCGAGAGGGAAATTCCCGACAGCTTTTCTCTCGACGAGGTTATTTCATTTCATATTGCTTTTGTTGGTTCTGTGCTTAAGTACAAAGCCGTAATAGTATTCATACTAGTGTATTGATACCGGTAGTACAAATGGGTTTTAGTAACTGGGAAAGAAGAAGAAGAAGAGGAGCAGGACCATCTGAGTAATGACTGGATTGCTTGCAAGGCATTCGTTATTTACAATTGCAAAAATCAAATTTAAGAACTTCTATGTCATTGTCATTTTGCATTATGCATTAATAAGTATGGTTGTCACTTGAAGACGAAAATGCCATCCAGAATCATGCCCATGGTCAAAGGCGGGTCTACGGAGGGGGAGGGGTACATGATCACATGCTCCCAAGCCTTCCACGCAGATTTTGTTTGCCAATTTCTCACAATGAAAAAGCCAAGAAGTTATTAGGCATGAATAAACAGGAGAATGTTGTTGTTTCTTCCCTTTTATAATTTTACGTTGCATTCATCTAAATTGAAGGGGTGGGGCAAGGCAGAATTTTGAATTGAACATGAATTGCCACCAGAACTGAATTCTTGGATCTGCCTCTGCCTTTGGTAAGGCAAGCAGTATCAATCTTAACCTATAATCACATAACTTCACTTAACTTATTATTATTATTAGTAGTAGTAGTAGTAGTTAGTAGTAGTAGTAGTAGTAGTGGTGTTGTAGTAGTAGTAGTGGTGGTGGTAGTGGTAGTGGTAGTAGTAGTAGTAGTAGTAGTAGTAGTAGTAGTAGTAGTAGTAGTCCCTAGGGTCCTGATTATGAAGCAGGATTTTGCAAAGTGATGGTTAATGCGTTGACTGAACTGATTTAATTATTTGAGTATTTGATGTTTTCCTATTTTAAAATCAGCTTTTGAGAACACCGGATCATTCTGCAGACTCTGCTGCGTGGGTAGCTGGAGAGTTTGACATACTGCCAAAGCTGTTCAATATCGGAGATAGGTCACAAGTTGGAAATGGCAGATTATACAACAGACCACTTACCCAGGGGCGAGCATATAGGATCTTTGTGCGTGGATATGCCTCTGATAGTGTACGTGACATTTGCTATATGTAATTTCTGCATATTTAACAGATTATGTTGGGGATTTTTATACTTGCTACTCTACATTAGTTCTCATTCACTGGATTTTGTTGTTATTTAAGAAACTTTTATAGCGTCATTCTCATAACGACCAGGACATCAGCAATGCTAGTGGGCCTTACTCTCAAAATATATTTTCTGAAATATACCGGTAATTGTTTCATGATAAAGTGGCTAATTTTAATTAATTATTAACAGAATTTTGACTTTGAGGCTAAGATTTTTACTAGTAATTAATTAGGATCTCAGCTTTACACTGTTGATGGCGTCATAATTTATCATTTTCACAGTGGCGGTTCCACGTGGGGAGATGAGTGGGGATGCCTCCTCCCACCGGACTTCCGAGCTTACTTTTTTTTGTGAAATCTATTTTTTGGTAAAAGTCTAGTAAAACTAACTGTGAATGACCTTTCTTTTTTTCTTGTCGACCTATTTTTCGGTAAAAGTATAGTCAAATTAGGGATAAAAATTCTTTGTTTCAGCCTTTCCCGGCAAAGTTTATAGATGTTTTCCCTTCTATTTTCACCCCCCTTCCACCAACTTTCTATGAATTCATTTCATCCCCCACCAAGAAATCCTGGAACCGCCACTGCATTTTCATATGTTTTATTTAATAGAAATATACAGTAGTTTTCATTTTTTGTAGCATACAGTATTTGTAAATATATTTATTTGTTTGATAGAAATATACATCCAGTTTGTACTCTGAGTCGATTCTTATGAACGCAAATCCAGAAGTTATTGCTTACGAATCTGGACCCGCTGGAATTGAGCTACTGTACTTTGTGGCTCCAGTCTGCATATCCATTGTACTGATTCTGCTTATCGTTCTATTGATTCTATTCATAAGGTATACTGTACACACTTAAATGATGTGTCTTAAACACTTTTCTAAAAGGATTTTCTTTTGCATTTGAGTTTCTGTGTACCCATTTCTAATTTCGAATGATGCATGAAGTTTATTCATATTTATTAATTAAAGGAAGTTTTAAACATTTGGACTGCTATAATAACAGTCAGATTAATTAGTGTTAGGTTGGTATGCAGAATTTGTAGCTGTATTACACTTCATAGGTCTGTTTAACTAAGATTAAGATTATTTCATACTTTTGTCTATTTTGACCGTTTCAATATATTCTAATAGAAATATATTATTGATAGCTGACTGTAAATTAGATAAATAATTGCTCTAATTACCGATACTTCTATAAATTTGATTTAGGTTTCAACTTGCTTCTGTCTCTATGCATGTTTTAAAAATTTATTATTTTGCATGATTTTGCATTGCATAGCTTTTGTCTCTGAGTGAAATTTTATATAAAGTTATTGATTATTTTCAGGAGATGGTCCTGCAAAAAGGATGAGCCCTCAGTTAGGCCAATGAAAGTTCTTCTAACACCGGGAGATATTGTATCGCCCAACCACGATCCAGTTGAACTTCGTAGATTGAATTTTCAAACTCCAGGTAGTGTTTTCTATTGGTCACGATTTATTTCAAATGTTGGCGTCGCTGAAGGATCTTTGTATAGGTACATTGTCTTTTGCTCATTTGAATTGTGATCCAGGTATGGTCAGTCATCCTCCGATATCGGTCGAAAATTTGGCTGACGTCATTGAATGCCTGAAGAGTAATGACGGAGAGGCTTTTTCGCAAGAATTCGAATCAATCGAACCTGGTCAACAGTTTACTTGGGACGCTTCAAGCAGAGAAGTGAACAAGGGCAAGAATCGCTACGCTAACGTCATCACGTACGACCATTCCCGAGTCATCCTCCAGACTCTTGATGATGTTCCCGGAAGTGACTACATAAATGCAAACTACATGGATGGCTACTGCAGGCACAATGCCTACATTGCTACTCAGGTAATAATGATGTGGTTTTATGGCAGCAGTTTTATTGCTACAAGCTCTAGTATTCAGCAGAGTATTTTTATTGTTTTTATTGTTATTACGTCGTTGTTTTAACGCGCATTAAGTCATTCACTATGTGAAGTAGATCAGGTAGTGAGATCAGGTAGTGAGATGTTTGCTCAAAATTCCGAAATGCATGATGAAATTTTGTGATTGAGCATTTTTCAAACAGTCTTTTAAATCTGTGCAAATGCAGTGTACTTAACATTGGACAAATGTAGTCATTTTCCAATATTCAGATTAATTTATGGGTTTTCTGGATTCCATAAGAGTTTTACTTTTGTATGTATCCCATTCCAAGTTTTACCTTCTGTTGACCAGACTCTCCTCTGTTTAGAACTGAGGCTCTGGTGCAACTAGATTTGCTCTTTTAGTAGTGCTTTTTCATGAAAAAAAAGATGCCAGATCTCATTTTTATGTTAGATTTGTTTAATGTATTTTATTGAATGATGATAGCTTGTTAGAGTTTAAACTATAATTGATTATACCGGTAGTTGATTTTGATACTAGTAAACTGATATATTGATTGATTATTTTGATTAATTATATTGATTGATTATATTGATTGATTAATTGATTGATTGATTAATTATAAAAAACAAATTATTGTGCATTGATGTAAAATCTGTTATAATTTTAAAAGCAATAAAAATTTAATATTAATTAAAATTTTTGAAAAACTACAGAATTCTGGAGAAGGAGGTTCTGGAACACATTTCCAGCAAAAGAAGCACTGCTCTTTAGCCAAGCAAATTGTCTTAACAGACATTTAAAATTGCCAGAGGCTCAAGAGTTATGCATTGTAGCTGCTATTAAATTTAAATATCATATGTTTGTCCATCTGCTCTAGGGTCCTTTTTCTTTTCCATCAGAGACCTTTTTGGTGCCTGTTTTTTTTGCCAAAGCGACATGGTTTGGGAGCAACGTTGTGGTTGCTATTAAATTTAAATGTGTTATAGGGTCCTCTTCCAACAGATTTTTGTCATGGTTTGACAAGACTGTCATGATGACAAGACTGGAAGAACGAACTCGTGTCTGTTTAACTATTTATTTCTTTAATTGTTTTTATTAAGAGTGTTTCCAGATTTGTTTCCTGGCAGTCTCAGATCTTGATGACATGGTCATAATTAATAAGTCAATTCTACTAATGAACGCCTGGTCCACCCAGTTGTCTCCCCTACTCTAGTGCACTCATTCTAAGCAACTAGACTAGTCCAGGTTTATGAAAATTAGTTGGCCCCATGGTTAGTAGTTGCCACCCCAACGGCCCCCCTACTTGCCAAATCCTGGAGCCACCACTGCTCACTGGTCTCGAATTATATCATTTTCCCTATAAATGGATTATCTGATAATGCCAATTAAAATTTTAGATATATCTTCACAAGACTTGAACACTTGTAGGAAGATTTTATGACACTATACTTATAATTTCTAACTGATCACTATATTTTCTACATTTGTTTTATTTCATTTGAGAGTCTAATGTTAATATTAATATAGCACCATTGAAATGTTCCATCCGTTTAACTCGGGAAGACTTTTGTCGTGAGGCAAAATTGTTCTCTGATATTAGGTGAAATGTGACCAATATTGGCCAAATCGTGGTACCGAGCTCTATGGAGTGATTCAAGTGACCTTAACCGATGTCTTGGAGTTAGCAACGTTTACGCTGAGAACCTTTCAGATCAGCTCAGTAAATAATTATTTTATCTTTATTTTTATGGTAGAATAATTAATCAAATACCTTTTGTTGAATTTTTCCAAATTTTTCAATATAGTATCTCTCCATTTTGTTTTATTTATTAAAATTTTCAGATCAAATTTTTAATATTTTGCAAGATTTTTGTACATTCTCTTCATTTTGTTTTATAGGGTAAGAAACTACCCCAAATTTCTCTCAGATCAAAATTGTTCCAAGTTCTGGAGATTTGTTGCACAGATTGAAGGCGCTGAGAAAAGGGAAGTACGGCAACTGCAGTTCACTGCTTGGCCCGACCATGGTGTTCCCGATCACCCGTCTCCTCTTCTGAATTTCATTCGTAGAGTAAAAGCAGTAACTCCTCCTGACTTTGGACCTATTATTGTTCACTGCAGGTAATTCGAAAATAAAAATATTATATATAACTTAACCTTCGTCGCAAGGCTAAGGGGGTGGTGGTTTCAACCCCGTCAGTTCTCCCAAATTTTTCTGAGATCTGATGAGCTATTTTCAAACGCTTCTAAATATATGTAGGAGGGCCATTTGTTCACATTTTGATGTATTTTGCAAGTTTTTTGCTACAGGGGTTACTAAGCTGTGATCATTTTATCAAATTTACTCAGGGTTGGAAACTACCTCTGAATTTTTCCTCATTGCTAGTCTTAAAGTAAACTTAATCCTAATTCTAGGATAGTAGAACATTCAATAGGAACACTTTTGTAAACCTAAGTGCTGTATCAGAACCACAAACCCACTTTGAACCAGGAACTTCAATGTAAAACTTTTGACGGTATACCAGCATTTATACATTTATTAGTACATATCTGACATTGATTGCATGAAATATGAGTGTTATAGTAAGGAAGCAAATTTTATTGCCATTTATATACATTTTATAGCCAAATAACCACAATTTTTGCATTCAAGAGACCTAAAACACAAACGTCTGAAAATCAACTTAGTTACTATAGGGTAATTGTGTTTGATGGTTAATAACTTGTTTTAGGTGAATTTTTAAAAAATAGTGTTGATGTTTCTTTGTTTTTTGCTGAAGAAACTGCTTCTCATAATGATAAAATTTTTTAATACAAAGCCTTTCCAAATTTGTCCCAGCTGACAAATCTGGCTTCCTTTCCTTGTTATTTGTCAAATGTGATGGTTAAATTTATGCACTGTTTTGCGGCAGTGCTGGAGTCGGTCGAACTGGTGCATTCATCGTAGTAGATGCCATGCTGGAAAGAATCCAACACGAAAAGACATTAGATGTCTATGGTCACGTGACATGCCTTCGTGCGCAGCGCAATTATATGGTCCAGACCGAAGACCAGTACGTGTTCATATACGACGCACTGCTCGAGGCAGTAGAATCGGGCATCACCGAAGTACCGGCCAACAACCTATTAGGTCATGTTCAACATCTTACCCACATAGATCCAGGAGAAGCAATCTCGGGGATAGAGCTTGAGTTCAAGGTCACTACATATGTATATTGTTATGAGTCCAAAATGATTTGTCCGTGCCATGTGTATTGTCAAATCATGCAATAGGATCAGTGCATTTATCATATGAAAATCAAAATGATTCACGAAATGATAAAATCTTGTTAGTATGGACTTCTAGGAACCTGAGAAAAGCATTCATTTTAATGAAAAGCCTCTTCTTACTGTCTGTGTTGAAAAAGTGTCTTTATTATCCAAGTTCATGTTAACGGGGTTTTATTGTATTTTATTAGCTTGGAAGTGAATTTGCCTTTTATATATGTTGAGAATTTATAGCTTACCCGGTATATTTTGTCTCATTTAAATGTCTCATAGACTTTGTTGAAGCCATTATTCTTATTGACCAAGCAAATGCAATATGTTAGCTTCAGAAATTCTGTATTGCTTATTTTAGAAACTAAACAACGTGCGCATGAATCTGTCATCTTTCACAAGCGCCAACTTGCCGGCAAACAAATACAAAAATCGACTAGTCAACTTTCTTCCCTGTCAGTTTTGCTTTCTGTATATTACTTTTACTTGAAAATTATATAACAAAAAATTACTTCTGTTCAATAAATTAGTCAATATTCATATTTATTGACACATTGACTTAACTGAGGAAACTCATTATTTTAGGTTTGATTTGCTAAATGAGAATTTTATCATCTGTAGTAAATCTATAAGTTTAAGTTAATTTTTAGATAAAATAGCACTATTTCTATCAGATGCTTATAAAGTATATGATGGCCCTATGTAAGTCTATAGCTGCCTGTTGCAGACCAGTTCCCATCCTATGGAGCTTCTGCCCCAAGCTACCAAGGGCATGGCTATGATTCTCACTCTTAAGTGACCACCATCCGATGCTAGATGCATTGTTATGATGGCACTGAAGAAGTTTTTGATTGATTGATTGGTTGATTGATTGAGATCCCATTAGCACAATGAAATTGATCAGAGATGAGCTCCAGCCTAATGCTTGGATGGGGGGGGGGGTAGGGGGGTAGGCTGTCCTGGGATTGAGTCTTGGCGGTGGCCACCAACTCTGCCATTCATTGACTAGACACAGACAGATGAGTAGAAGTGTAAATACTGTGAAGTTGGATTTCTGTTCTAGTTGTACATTTAAATGAATCTTCAAAAATAAATAAATAATTAAATAAATTATATTATTTTGACATTGCAGTTGAATCAACAAGAGTTTGCTTGCAACCAATCAGAGGAGTTGAAGGTTCAGACTACATAAATGCCAGCTTTATAGATGCAAGTGAAGCATATGATTACATTACGTTATGTATGTGCGGTATATTACTTTTGACATTTTGCAGAGATTCGTTTGATGGATGACTGAGCAGTTATGAAATCTGTTTGGTTTTCAGGAATAATTATTATTTCAGTGAATCTTTCATATTACTGAATCTGAATCTGTTCCATATATTTTTGGAAATTTAAGTATAGTGTCTACTAGGGTGAGGTACATGGTGGAACAGTGGTTAGCACACTGGTCTGCCAATCTTGAGGTCCGTGGTTCAACTCCCGGCCACGGGAGGAACTTTTCGATCGTTTCTGTCCCAAGCGCCCCCAGTCGACTCAACTGTGAATCGGGTGTTAACTCAGTGGAAGGAAAGGCGGCGAGGGATAGGCTGGCAATCCACCCTCATTCAGCCATTGCCATGTATAACTGAAGGTTATAACCCTTCAGTTCTCCGACGGGTCCACGCTGGCTTATGGAATAACCTTTACCTTTTACCTTTTTTTTTCTACTAGGAATCTGAATCCCAAACCGTATGGATTGTTTTTATCTCCTCCTTAAGTTTGAGCCAATCCTATTTATTTTAGGTAAAAAGCTGATAGTTAACATGAATTGATAGCTGTAAGGTTTAAGCTTTCTATATTCTAGCAGCCTATGAATACAGTTCTGGACACTCATAAAACTATATCTTTTGGGTTTAAATTGAATTTTGTATTTTGTGAATAATTGTATAGGGTTATCGATTTCGACATGCATTTATAGCAACACAGGGTCCACTGGTGGAGACAACAGATGACTTTTGGAGAATGCTCTGGGAACACAACTGTACAATCATTGTCATGATGACAAGGTTGAAAGAACTTAACAGAGTAAGAACAGACTCGTCAAATCAAAATTCAGCATCAATCATCTTTCTAGATTATGACAGAACCAGCATGAGATCAGATAACTGATTTGCAGTTAGAGATTTTATTAGTACTGTTGTATGAATGAGTTGAGCATTTTTTACAAAATCTGTTCATTCAGTAAAGAAGTTGAAACTCATTTATTTATTCAGGAGTGTTCACGTGATTTGCTTTAGTTGTGATGATGTATATTTTTTGACGCTCAGGAAAAATGTCACCAGTATTGGCCTGAAGAACGGTCGGCAAGATACCAATATTTTGTCGTCGATCCTGTAGCGCAGTACAACATGCCATTGTATATTCTTCGAGAATTCAAAGTTACAGATGCCAGGGTAAGTTGACTAAATGTGTAATTTGGGGGCATTTACTTACTTATCTGTTTTCATTTTCTCTTTGTAAATGAAGCATTTTATCTCTCTATAAAATGCATACTGTCTCACTTAATACATAATTCTTTTCTGCAGTTGCTTTGTATAAAGAAATGCATTTTCTTGTGCCATTCAAGTCAGTTTTTCTCTAGTTCTCCTAAAACCTTTATACTGATGTGTACGTCAATATAGATGACACCATATTGTCAATCTTAAGCCATTGTATATGTGCTATTTTAATATGCAGTGTATCAGATATTATTAAGCATTGGGTGGTTCATGAGTATATATGAAATGACTGTATGCAAACTGTGTGGATTTTGTAGCTTGTATTGAAACTTAGTGTTGTTAATATTCATTGCTTTCATGTGATTTTGAAAGTTGTAACTTTTTGGACAGTGTGCATGCATTGGGCCAGTTGCACATTTCTGCATCACGTTTTACATGGATATCTTTGCAATGTTAGGATGGTCAGTCTCGTATTGTGAGACAGTTCCATTTCACTGATTGGCCGGATCAAGGAGTGCCTGGATCAGGAGAAGGATTCATTGAATTTATAGGTCATGTTCAAAAGACTAAAGAGCAGTTTGGTCAAGACGGACCAATAGTTGTGCATTGCAGGTGAAAATTGAATTTCCAATCATTATAGAGATTCTGTTATCTTTACCTCAGGTTTGAGTTTATCCTATTTTATATTAGTGAAAGCCCGATAGTTATGTATAAGTATAAGCAAGAATTTGATGGAAGCAGAGAATGTGATACATTGGACTCGGATGTAGCACTGCATTGCAAATAAAAAGATATATCTATTAATGGAATTATAACAATTATATGATAAATTGATTTTAAGTGGTTTAGGAGGCTAAGTTGGCCTGTGTGAAAACCACTGGAAATTGCTACAGACAGACAAGCATACAGCTAGCCAGATGGATATCTGGCAAGCAGATAGGTGCAGAAGCAGCTATGCTGCAAAGAGTGCAGAGGAACATGAGTACAAACATAGCACAGCTTTACTTGCTATTCTGATAGCACCCTTGTTTTTGGTTATGCTATGTTTACGGCGCTATATAAATAGTCCAGTATACAATAGCATATTTGTTAATTGCCATTGTAGTTTAATGGCCGTTTAAGTGGTCCATTGTCTTCAGATATAAAGAACAGCACAAGTGCCGTCTTACTTAATACAGAATTCATTTCTATGATTACTTTGTACAAAGAATTGCATTTTCTTAAATAAGGACATTCTTAGGACAAATTTTCAAATAAAGTTGAGAAGAAATAGGTTCTACCTAAAATCTTTGCCCACAACTGCTTTGAATTGTTTTCAGTGTTGGTGTTGGTCGAACGGGGGTGTTTATTGCCCTGAGTATAATCTTGGAGCGGATGAGGTACGAGGGATTAGTCGACCTCTTTCAAACAGTGAAGCTGCTTCGAACTCAGCGTATTGGTATGGTCCAAAATGAAGTGAGTATCCAGTCATCTTCTATGTAGTCTTTCATCAGTGTGCAATGAATGGGATTGTTGTGTTCAATTGAATTTGTTGGCAGGCATATTAAAATGGCTATGTGAAGGAATGGTAGCATATGTAATAGAAACTCTAGAGAACAGTTTGGAAAGCAAGCTTTTATGTGGCATCTATAGACCAACTGTTAACTCATTAAACTAATAATTACGATATGAGAAGAAATGATTATAAAGTTTTGCTTAGCTTGGTCAGTGACAATTATGACAATAAGTCTCATTGTGATGGCGCCACAGTACATAACGATGCTAAGTATTAATGATTGACTGAAGACTAAATTGATGTTTGCAATTGTTGATTACAGTAGAACCTCGTTATATCGAAGTTCAAGGGACCGTGATAAATACTTCGATATAGCCGAGGTTCGATGTATCCGATTCCTGTATTATTAACACTGTTTTGGCAGGACCGGCGCTCAAACTTCGATATAAATGTGATTTCGATATAAGCAAGTTTGATATAACGAGGTTCTACTGTAGTCAGTTTTTATACTGATGCGTGTTAATTTGTTATTGTGTTATTTTAGGACCAGTACACATTCTGTTATCGCGCTGCCTTGGAATACCTCGGATCTTTTGACCATTACACAAGTTAACCTGCGATCAAAGACTTTCCGTTGCAAAAATCGGGACTTAGGTGGTGTGCAGAGTTCTGTGCCATGCCATCTGATTTCAACTAGACTGACCAGCATCTGTGCTATTCAGTGCATTTGGACTTGGTGTAATACTGTTTACTTGCAAGACCATTTCATGTGCTTTTTCAATTATTGTGATATTTTTAAGTTGATAGTCTCCAAATCGCTATCAACCATAAAAACTAGTCTTGTTGTAACTAATTATGTTTTGAGAATCAAAGTTATTATGAATAACCAAAAACTTTGCTATGGAAGAGTAATAATTAGTTCAAACTCTGTTTGACTATATGAAGCTCCTAGAAAGACATTAGCGAGGGTGGCGTTTGCATTTTATTTCAAGGGGGCACGATTGTGCAGGAAGTTAATCATTTAACAAAACAATACTTGTACGTCAATCATTAAGCAAAACGTAAAAGGGAAATATATGTTGGTAAATTTTCATTAGAAATTTTTTCTAAAGTACTTATATGAAATGTTAAATTATTTATTATGATTGTATGATTGCTTTGCTGTGTTCTACCATTGTGACTGTCCTTTCCAAACAAACTCCGTCGATAAGTGTAGATGTTTTGAGTCTGTTGAATTATTCATTTATCCTCTTATCAGTCTGTGAATTGCAAATCATTTATCACGAAACAGAACAGTCACATTTATACTTTGATGTCTCGGTTGATAATCTAGTTGAGAATTTAACCTAAGTGGATTTAAACTGAAATGCATCATACTGGAAAACTTTGGCCGATGAACGTTCAGTGGCAGTACTGGCGTAGCCAGCTTATGCAAAGTGGGGTTGTTAACTGGAGGCACTGTGCAACTGAACACTGAAGCCACGGCCGACCCCCATATGCGGATTTTATTAAAGGCTAGGGTATGCTTAAGCCTACCCAACTAATCCCACCAAAACAAAAAAAATGTTTTTCCATCAACACCAGGTCTGTCGCGTGCCGGATGGCACCCCAGACCCCATGCTAGCCTACCCAAATATTAAACTCTAAATCCGCCTATGCCGACCCCCCACTACCCTCATTCAACCAAAATTCAAGGGATTTACATACTGTAAATTGTGTTGGTCATATTTTTGAAATGGGATTGTTTGAACAACCCGTGGCTACGCCACTGTGAACGTTAGCAGGCCAACTGCATCATCTGTCTTGTCTTCGATTCTTTGATATCATTTAACTGAAGAGTCTGGAGTAGCTCAGAGATGACATATATGAGGAACTTGATCTGAAATCATCAAAGTCCAGGCTTTTTGACTAAGTGCCCATAACGGAACCTGGGCCTGAGAGCACGCTTCGAAGATGCGTTATTCTGCATAACGGCTGCAGGGCCCCTTCATGTTCCTGGGGCCTGGGAAAACTTCATATCACACGGATCTGTAAAATTTCATCTGGTTGGTTGCTAGGGTAAGTAGACTTCTATGCCAGTGCATTCAAATGGCTGCCCGCGGGCCAGATCCGCCCCGCCGAAGGATCAGAGACGTCATTTCACTGTTTTTCAGGGGGGGGGGGCAAAACACTTTTGACCTGACAAGTTACAAGACCTTTTTTGCTCTCGTCAGCCGTTTATAACGGTTAGTTACTTTTCAGACTACTCCACATATCATATACATCATATCAGGCGCTCCTTTAGATCGACATGTAAAAAACTAAATACTAAATAACACAAGAAAGAACAAATTTTTCCCTCAAAATCAGGGGGCAAATGCCCCCCTGTCCCCCCAAATGACGTCCCTGCGAAGGATGCGAAATGGCCCGCGAAGATACCAAAACGATTAATAATTTCGTTCTAATATACCTACTTACAAATTAGAGTTTTCATTGTTTTCTTTTCAACTTACCTGATATCTATTAGGCCTACTGTACTTGTGATAAATGGCAACACTGATTTCAAAAACACATCTGGCTCCAGTGTTTATTTTAGCCACCTTGACATTGGGGGAGTTTGAAATGTTTGGGGGAACAAGATTTGTCTCTCCACGCTTTTGGGAGAAATTTCCATCCTCCAAGCCAACATATAATTTTTTGGGGGGATTTTAAAACTTGGGGGATCCCCCCCCCAAAAAAAACAGGCCTAGAATAAACACTGTCTGGCTCTCGGACACCAGTTATAAAAATGTGGTCCTTCATAAAATTTAATTGAATAGGCCTACTTTTGTTCTATGCATTCAGTAGGCCTATGTTATTTAACTGGCGAACCATAGTTATACTGGCGTAGGAATACATCTATCGTGCCGCTATCGAATTCAGAACAGTCCGTAAATTAAGAGACATACAGTAATTTTATTTCTTTAATCTTTCGCTTTAAGCATCAGGCGAAGTTTTAGCGTGCTTCTGGCCAGTTTTTCTTAATTCGAATATCGCATGTGTGGTCTGTGGTTACCGTTCTAATGCCTGGTGATACATAGGTTACAGGTAGGCTATCTGGTCTTACTTGTCATGGCGTCAGTCGTCTGAGAAGCGAGCTAAATTTATTCTCAAAACTAGTTTTCGAATGTATCTCCTTCGAATGGCTTCTCCTACATAGTCTGTCTTGCTGTCTCCCACTGACTGATCTCCTTAAATTGATCAGCTCCTATGCTAATGGAGTTTGAGTAGGCCTACAGTCGATTTCTAATTATGTCTATAAGATAGGAACGGTGCCATACATGTGCACTAGGTTATTATTATAATTGTTATGATTATAATACGTTTTATTATTTATTTATTTATTCATTTATTTATTTATTTATTATATGTAGGGGCTTACGTTTTAGTGCGCTGGTCGAATTTACAAGGTCGTCGAAAAATTCTGACGTTGCAACTGAGAACGAGCCAAAGAAGGCTACAGTAAGACACGCAATCTTATTTGCGAAAATATTGGTCAGTCCTGTCAGGATGTCGACTCGTCCGTCATTCCAATAGACCCATCATATGATGGCATCATCCACCACACTGCTTGTTGATTAGAATTCCTTCTCTTTCGAAGCGACGGACACGAAAATCAATTTTTAAATCGATCTCTCGTGCTATCGTGCGGATCGGAACAGTCAGTTATTCATCGGATTTTCCTGAAATTTGTAGTTCAGATCATAGTTCTAGAACTTCGTAAAGCTCGAATTGTCAATCCATCATCCGCGTCAATCATTGACCGGGTCAGTGGCGTCCACAGACAGGATTCAAAGGCTATCTAGATAAACTAGGTTATTGAATGCAGATGGTTACATCAGTGGTTTTCACACAGGTTTACTTAGCCTCCTAAACCACTTAAAATCACATTATTATTATTATTATTTTTTTCTAGGGGAGGTCAAGAGACTCAAGACACAATGACCACGGTTAATATAGTTCTGAAGATATTCAATTCCACGGTTCTTATAGTTAAGGTTAATTTAAGTTTCTCATTTTGAGTAGTGGTTTAATTGTGAAAATAATGGCTAAAAGCAAAATATAGTTAGTTAAAAAATAGATTTGCATATTCCAGGGGAGGCAAGTGCCCCCCCCCCTCCGCCCCAATGTTTGGGAACCCATTGACCGGGTCGGTCCCTGCACTTTTATATTTCCGATTAAAACCTCTGCCGAGTCTACTGCTGCTGGCGCCCGGGCGCAATCGTCGTCGCGAAATGGATTTTCGGGGTCTGTCAGCTTAGTCGTCGTCATCATCATCATCATCATCATCATCATCATCATCACCACCATCATCATCAGACGCTTTATGCTTTCGTTCATCATCATCATCATCATCATCATCATCATCAGGCGCTTTATGCTTTCGTTCATCATCATCATCATCATCATCATCATCATCATCATCATCATCATCATCATCAGGCGCTTTATGCTTTCGTTAACTGCGACGTTAAGAGCCGTGAGCAGATATTTCATAACTCGAACGTCTCCAGCAACCCTATATACGTCTACGCCTGTAAATATTTGGCGTTATAGCTGCCCGTAAACTTTGACGACACCGGCGTTTCGACTTTCATGGGTCTGACAGGAATCTGGCGACTGTCTTGCAATTTCAATTAGTGGATGACTCGTTTTGGACCCACGTCTATCCGCGCGTTCGTATTATCCACATACAGTAGTAGACAGGCCTCCGAGAGAAATTTCGCCCCTGTGCAGAATGGCCGACGGGCCTGACAAGTCAAATGACGACCTTTTTTTTTGCTCGTCATCTGCCGTTTATTTAGCACTGTGTTCCGGGCCCCCTTGTGCTCGCCGGGCCCCTCTGCTGAAAATTTTTAACCGTTCTTTAGTGTTATTATTCATTTTATTGTTAATTATACATATTCATCATAATAATAATAATAATAGACCTAACGTGTTCAATAAGTAATAATAATAAAATAATAATAATAATAATAATAATAATAATAATAATAATAATAATAATAATAATAATAATAATAATAATAATAATAATAATAATAATAATGACGCACTTTTTATTCTATAGCACCAGTTGTAACACTCCAAATTCGTCCGCAAAAGACCAGAGATCAGTCAGTGGGAAACCTAGACGAGAACTTTGCTGGTCATCGCCGTGAACTAAAAGGAGACGACGCATGGCTTGAGTCGCCCGCCCGCCCCCATTTCAAAATTCGTGGTGCGACTGCTGCTTGAGTCCGGTGAATAATACTTTCTTGATCATCATGCAGCGTTTGAATGTAAACTCTTGCTACAGATTGACTCCGACAAAGATTTCGTGTTCTATTCGAAAGATAATGACAACATTTGGATGTCTGCAAGTACTGTATAATTGTCTGAGGTTCTTACATGAAGCTCGGTATAACTTATATAAGTAGTCCATTCATCTCTAGCCTACAGTATATATATATGTGTATTATTTTAAAAAATTATGCCATATATAGGTACTTTCCGAGGGACTTATAGGGCAAAAAGTGTCCGGAGACAGATAAATAGGCTTATGTATTTTTCAGCTCTCGTCTAGATCCGAATCAGAGTCAGGGAAAGTCCCTTGGAAGGCAATTGCAGTGAAGTGTTGTAAAGTCATTGAAATGCGCTGGAGCAAAAAAACCTTCTCTCCATTGTGTCTCCGGAAGGAACGGAATGATGACTACCCAACTCTTTCATGAAAATAAGTGCTGCGTCATGACTGATTGGGTCAAGAGTCTCGAAGGCCAGTGGCAAGAATAAATAATCAGCCGACAAGTCAGTGTACTTGGCGATTTTTCTGACTGATGCTGCTTCACCAGCTGCTCTTAGAGAGAGAAAGAGTCGGCAATGGCAGCTGAGTGGCAGCGACTGCAGTGTCTGCCAAAGTGACGTCCCACATCAGGCAGCAGCCGGCTATATATATACAGTATATATATATAATATATATAAATGTATATATATATATATACACACAAGAGGTCACGCGATGCATTAAGACTTGATGAAAAGAGGTTAAATATAGAGTGACATTGTCACGTCCAGCCTTTGAAAAGTCCATCTATTTATTCATTCCGAATTATTGTGACGTTGGACTTCCCTAAAAGCGGATATGTTTACAAAGCGAGGAGTCCGTCGTGCCAACGGATTGCTCGTATAGTAGACCTAAGCTTAAGCTATGCTGCAAAGGACAGGTCTGCGTCTATATCGATTACGTTGAGATGAGTCGGAGGGCAAGGGAGTATCTTGAGAATGTACAGTGTATATGAACGTAAGTTTTATACACTATAGGACTGTAGAACATTTGCACAGTAGGTAATCTATCGACCTAAGAGTGACAAGTTAATGTAGCAGGATTTGAAACCTTCTTCTTTTTCTTCTTCTCCTTCTCCTCCTCCTCCTCTTTTTTTTCTTCTTCTACTACTTCTCCTCCTCCTTCATCATCATCATCATCATCATCATCATCATCATAATCATCATCATCATCATCATCATCATCATCATCATCATCATCATCATCATCATCATCATCATCTTCTTCTTCTTCTTCTTCTTCTTCTTCTTCCTCTTCTTCTTCAGGTGCCGAAGCTCGATGTTGTTTTTTACTTCCAAGCCTTCTCTCAGTTTGTCTATGCATTTATATCTCTGTCTCCTTCCACAAAACATCAGGCATACTCAATGATTGCTCCAATCTGGCAAGTCAAAATGTAAGACGTCGCAAAGAGCAAATCACTTGAAATCAGACCCCAAATTCGCCACTATACGCCGTATCTTAGTAGAGGCTCAGTTCTGATTTATAACAGATTCGTTAAGCCCCAGTTTGTTCTGCTTTATGCCTATCATACTGTTTTCTTGTCAGCGGCTTGTACCATATGAGTAAAATCTCGTGGAGTTATATAGTGCTTTTGGAATAGTACCGTAGTATAGCTGCTTATTCTTAAGCGATTAGCCTCTCTCTTGAAATGGCAATAGGCAGGGGCAATTGTCAGCCAGACAAGGGTCAGTAGGCTGTATGTCCGTAAGGCAGCGGGGGAGGGTTGCTATAGCTACGGAAGAAATGACTTTTGGAATAGGAAGGTTTTAAGTTTAGACCTAAACGTTTGAGAAGATAATGAGGAAATTAAAGGAAACGAGGACTCAGAACTTGTTGTTTGACCATGTCGTCGGCTGTGGATGGAAGCTGGAATTGAGTTCAAAAGTTCAGGTGCGGCATTCGATGACATTCGGGTGCAGCAAATGTAGAATCATGGTATTCTGTTGTTAAGTTCTTTTTAAAATCTACTTCTGCAGTTAGACTATATCATAATTATGAAGTACGCAATTTCTGAATCCGCTTTACTGGTTTGAAAGAAGGTTCTATTACGAGGTCCGGTCTAAGTTACTGCAAAGTGTTGTTGTTGCCTTCGGTTCTTAGGTGTACACTGTACAGTGCATAATACTTAATTTGCTCCTGTGCATTGGCGTAGCCACGGGAGGAGGGCACGGCGGAGGGCCCGACTCCCAATTGGGGCCAGGATCCGTCGTGAGATTCGTTCAAAACCGGTGAGTATTTGAGAGATGGGTGTTGTGTGAAATCGCGGAGGACGCACCAGACTTCTAAGCGGTTAATTGAGACGTCGACCATTGTTTTTGCTCGTCAAGACTTTTGGGTCGAAAATGTCGATGTGCCATCCCCGCCCTATTTTGGAATCCTGTCTACGCCACTGCTCCTGTAGAACTTCTAAGACTTATGCCGTACTGTCTCTGTCTGTCTCTCTTTCTGTCTGTCTGTCTGTCTCTGTCTCTGTCTATGTCTCTGTCTATGTCTGTCTGTCTGTCTGTCTGTCTGTCTGTCTGTCTCTCTCTCTCTCTCTCTCTCTCTCTCTCTCTCTCTTTCTCTCAGTCATCCGAGCCTTCATCTTTGGCTTTTTACACTCCAACATTCAATCAGTAGGATCTGGCACTGAATGGTTGTGACGAAATTCCCACAACGTACATCAAGCACTGCGGATAAAGCAATTCTGTCAGCGGACTGACTGACATACTGACGTACCGATGATAAGAGGTCGATTTGGCGCAAGATGAACAGACCGTGTTTCAGCGCCAGTCGTATTACTGGACATGGCTGCAGCACGTATAGATTCACGCAAACGTCCCTTATCGACCCTTATCACTTATTTATGATAGTCGGCTGCAACCTTGTGGGACAGCGGGATAGTCGGTCGGGGAGGGGAGGAGGGGAGGTGATAGTGGGGTCTTTTGGTCGGCCATATTCCCGAGTGTGACGCGTTATTTCTGACTTTGCAATACGGAAGACACGTATGTCAGTCGCTCGTTTCGATCAACATGAATAAAATAGGTAATCTGCGATAAAACGAGTCGTTTAAGCTAAAAAGCAAGCAATATATGGGACCTACGGACTACTCAAGATGTGGATACAGGTGAGGCTTCTTGAACTCTTGAGGGTGGCTGCGTCCATGAGCGCCCGCACATTATGGCAAGAGGGGCACTTGCCCCCTGGAAAATGCAAATACAAATTATATTTCACATTGAAATTATTTGAAAACCTTGATAAAATATTAACCGTCACCATTGTGTTAAAATGTGTTTTGTTCCTTCCTGGAAAAATTTCTGTGGGCGCCCATGGACCTGCGTCGTGTTGTGTCTGCATATAGCCCTATAGTTTTCTCTTCGAATCAGTTTCGTACGATCTGTATTTATACAGAGCTAATTATAGTATATGTATGCTGATACGGTTAAAAGTATTGAATTGTCGTGTGCCAAGTGTTTGGCTGGTTATCATGGTTCAATGCCTGTGCAAAGTTTAAATTAATATAAATTGTTAATTTTTTATAACAACTCTTAAAACGCTGTCACATCACCACCACCATCATCATCCCCACCATCATCGCCGCCATCATGACCGCCAACACCATCGCCAACACCACCACCACAACCACCGCCATCATCATCATCATAATCATCATAATCATCATCACCTCATGATCACGAGACTACTTGTTTGCATAAGGACATTATCTGTATGGTATTCAATCGCAGATGTACAATAATGAGCTTGCCCTCGACCATTCGAAACTGTGTTTCTTTTCATTGGAATCGCTTGCCATCTAGATTGAAGAATATGAACTCTGGACATCTGATAGCACATCTGATCAAATATGTTTTTCCAGGCTGACTTATCTCAGGAATTGATCTGGTATTCTGCGGATGAATCTGGAGTACCGAGGATGATCGATAGGCCTACTACCTCTGTGCTAGAACTGGTGGCCCATATTCATTTGGCGTAGTCATAATTCACTCTACTTTACGGAAGGCGATAGATACCCTGGTACATACAGTGGCGGCTCCAGGTTTTGGTAAGTGGGGGGCCGTTGGGGTGGCCAACTTCTAATCATGGGGGCCAACCATTTGTTGTTAGGTATGCAGTAATAAGTATAGGGTCCCAACAGGGGGCACTGGGTGCCAGGCACTCAATAGGGGGCACGACCCTCCCGGGCCCCCTGTGGAGCAGCCACTGGGTATAGGCGTATACTTCTATTAGATAGCTCGGCTCGAGACACACCTCCACTTTTTGAGAGGCTAGGGAAGGGAACGGTATAGGGACTGAGACCCCATTTTTCATACAAGTTTACGCCCATGCCGTGGTGAGTCCGGCAAAAATTATTATTGAATTCCCAACTCGAAGAACTTTATTAAGGACTCTGAATTCTTTTTCATTTCAATTTGAAAATGGAAAACCAAGTGGTCGGCTTCAAACAGGCGATGAGAAAAGCTAACGGTTTCAAAATCTCGATTTACGCCATCAGAACGCATTTCAGGACTCGATCGTCAATTCCTATTAGTGACCAGAAGTTAATTATCTGTCATTGTGAGCTGATAAAACCGTAAATTACTACTTATCTAAATATATCACGCGTCTTTTTTCACTACACACCCAGGCCCAGCCTACTCTGTCGGGGAAAATAGATAATTCTAGTGGCATGCGATTGTCGATTTTTATCATCGATATACTGTAGACCTACGTGTCTCCAATCTTGAATTAATCAGTGGGTCAACTTGTTTATTATGCTTATTTTGAAAAAAATATGCGAAATATTGGCCGCATCTCATATACTGGTGAGATACTAATCACTGGTGATCGTATGGCCATAAAGGCAGCGTATAGAACTGATAACGGAAATTGATTTCGTTATATGCGGACTATTTTGTAAGATTGCATAAGTCTGTTCACGGAATTTATTTTATATTTTATCAAGTATAGGGCTAAGTATAGGGTTTAGACGTTTTTGCGTTATTAGGCTATTTCTAGAAATCATTCTATCGGCTCGATTTGAGAATGTCTGCAAAGATTATTTTCCAATTTCAAGAGTTTTGTGGATTTCAAATAGTCTACTTCTCAAATAACTTGCACCTAGCGACTACTTTTGAAACTGAAACAATTACGCACCAGCAGCAGTATTTAGCACTGGCAGGAAAACACAGGAGCCTACATGAACGCCCGGAGGAAGGTATAAAATGACTGAAGGGATTTCTAAATTTTCAATATGCGTAAAGTCTCTACTTCAAATCAAATCAAATTTATTTTTCTCAATTTTTCAAGATATTAGACAGCTTAACTCTCCTATTAGTATAAACCACGAATAACTGTTACGTTATATTCAGTTCGATTATTATGGAACAGAAATATTATTGAATAATTATTTTTTAATTATTATTATCATCAAATTTGCTTAGGCTAAAAACAAATAACAAAAGATGTTAATAAGTGTGTTTCTAGTAATCGTAATAATTAATCAAGTCGAGAATAGGGGTCACAGTCTAGATCTAGGTTCTTATCGTTCACCGAACTTAGAGGTCTTGGATGGAGCAGGGAAAAAATACCGTAGCTGCGATAATGGATATATATGTTTATATAGTCAGTGAGCCACTATAAAATGCGTTCTGGACTCGAAGCCATAGGCGGTCTCGCAAAGCGGCGTCTCTACTCAGACCAGAGTTTTGTACCGATAAACCCGATTTAACTGACGCTCCGGAAGACCATATTTTAGTCCTCAAATTTTTGCCCGCACGAGCTTGAGGCGGCCTGCGCATTTCTCCTTCGCAGTTATGGTGACAGCAGCGGATGCCTGCTGCTGATATCTCGAAGGACAGAGTCTTCTATTTGGACTCCCTAGACGTATCGTAGGGCGATGGCGGCATCACCTATACGAACGGGGTCCGACTGTTTCTGCATTTGTGAATTCCGTCTTCTCGGGGTTTAAAGCGAGTCGATTCGCAGCGGCTCAGAATGCAATCAGTGTTACGTTGGACCAGTTGCTGGTCTGCGGCTTCAGTTTCGATTCTCGCAGACTTCTCATAAAATTCGTATTCTTGATAGTAGTGATCATACTGTAGTGGCGGCTCCAGGATGTGGCAATGGGGGGGGAGTGGCAACTTCTAAGCATGGGGTCAAATATTTATCAGAAACCGGGACTAATCTAGTTGCTTAGAATGAGTGCACTAAAGTACGGGGGCCACTAGGAGGGGCAGGCATTCAATAGTGGCACGGGCCCCCTGTGGATCCTCCGCTGTCATAGCGTTGATCGAATACAACTTAGCTACGTCCAACGAACGACAGAATAACCAAACGTATATGTATATATGTAGGCCTATAATTATAGTCTATACGTTTATATTTTCCCTTAATATTAAGTCATAGAAACTTGTAGGGCCTAACCAATGACTTTTCCACACGCTCTCCAATCCATTTCCGGGAAAGACGATGACAGCCAGGCAATATAAGAAGCAATTGGTAAAAGTGAACGCGTTAAAAGTGAGTCGGTGCAAAACGATTGGGAAAATCATTACTTTTATATACCGAATGCTTGCGAGTCGCCAGTATCAACAGGCAGTGTGCAAGAGAGTTTTACGTTGTTCCTGCTCTGAACGTTTACTGAAAAAGGCGTTACGTTCTAACGATTTCCATCAACAAGGGGTTATATAATTCATCTCAAAGTTTCTAATCTGATTTTTTGCTTTCTCTCGTGTTTTTCGGACCAACCAGTCAATAAATATAACCATTAACCATATATCATGTGTTTCATCACTCCACAAGGGTGCTAGTATGCATCATATTCATCGCTCGCTTGCCAGCATGAGTCTTCACGTGTATGCCAGCTGCCGTTTCACACTTCCAATATGCATTAAAGTGTAAGATTACTGCTCATTAAATTCGATCAACTTCGTTTCTCGTTCTTTGAATGTCTTCAGCTTTGAATTAATGGCCTGTTCTTCCATCTGAAGGGATCTACAAAAGCCGGGAGAGTCGCTCTGCTGAGGGGGGGGTCTGTCAATGAAGTCAGAGTAACCTGTAATAATATATTTCTCAGTAATTGGTGTCGGCCTAAACCTGCTGTAGGCAAATCAAAACTGAAACTAGTAAGAGGGCGTTTCTGTTTCAGGTAAAAAAAAATTGGGATCTATCTTCCCCCTCCCCGGCCGTTTGATGATTTAACGCAGAGGTGGTCAAACTCGTTTAAGGTATGAGCCGCAAAACTGTGCAGATGACAATTTTCTAAAGCTCGGGAGCCTCATTGCCACAATTCGACGCGAAAACGAGGCAGCGTGATCCAATCTTTGCAAAATTTCATCAAATCTCTGCTGTTATTTTGATGGGACCTATGATAAAATTGGCAAACAAGCAAAACTATTAGGTCTACTGTCTATGTAGTAATTGTATGCCTCTGTTGATCTTTTAATCTGCTCAACAAATGAAAACTTTTCGCGAGCCGCAGATTATATGCTAGGAAGAGCCGCAGTTTGGCCACCCCTGACTTAACGAATAGGTTATTATTATTATTATTATTATTATTATTATTATTATTATTATTATTATTATTATTATCAAGCCTCCTTCAAAGAAAGAGTGGCTTAGACGAACTCTTTCAAATGAAATACCCTGTTTCGTCTGAAGTTATAGTGTCATGACTAGTAGTCTGACCCTAATGTCGGGCACAGACCGTTTTCGTAATATTTCGAAACCGCGACGTCGAATCATTTTTATAATAATAATAATAATAATAATAATAATAATAATAATAATAATAATAATAATAATAATAATAATAATAATAATAATAATAATAATAATAATAATAATAATAAAATAATATAATAATAATTAGATTAGTAATAATAATAATAATAATAATAATAATTTCCAAAATTGATTTCCAGGGAATAGATATTCTATCCTCGAAGCAGCGCACATTTTCTGTACGCTGAGTGGGCGTTCAGAATAATTGCGTCTTGTTTTTCTCTATTTTCTATTACTCTTCGGTTACGTGATCTCGCTCACAAACGCAGTGATGCATGCGCTTTGGTTCCTTCGTTGAAACGGAAGCCCGATATGCGAACCTCAAAAATAAGAGCCCGGTATGATCAGTTGCGGGCCTAAAAAATCTCACTGTATCGCTGCTACAGCGCCATTGAGTTCCATTAGCCCGCTCCATTTTATCTCGCTGATTCGAGTTTGTCGTCGTGCAGGCCGCCGCAGATTTTCTAAATTAATGGCCGGCCGCTGGCCATGTCAGCCGTCATAAAATCCGGAAATCGGACGAAGAACATTCGTCCCGCTATACTTCGGTCCCGTTTTATGTCCGGAACGATTGCCGGCGTCATCGAATGATGATGTATATGTTGATGTAGGCTATGGACGACGGGGTCTGCATGATGATTTCAGATCGCGCGACCGCGGACTAACGTTTAGAAACCGAATCTTCAATTTCGCCGACTTAACGTTCGGCCGTGTATTATTATTATTATTCCGAGTTCTTCGAATTGGACTGGTTTTTTCCGTTTTGAGGCGGAGTAAATCTAAAATCAGACGTTGATACGAACTACGTTTGATGAAAAAAAGCCGAGTTAAGCAAACGAACCCGCTGCAGTTCTTTCGGGAACTGAAAAACATGGATCATGAACACGGGCTGCAATGTTTTACTTCTCGAAGCCAGACTTTTCATGCGTTTTATTCTAAGGCTCAGTGGCGCAGCCAGGATCCCAGAATAGGAGGGGCACGCCAACATTTTCGTGCCAAAGTCTTGACAAGGAAAACTCAGGCGTTTTGAGGTTTCGTGTGTTTTCCTCGACCTGCTACTACCCATACCCCCTCAACTATTCACCGGTTTTGTGCGCATCTCACTATACCGTTCCCGGTCCGAATAGGGTGGAGGGGCGGGCCCCCATTGCTACGCCAATGCCAAGACATAGGCCTAAGCAAATCTAAGATAGAATGTTCTGATGAACGTCGTTTCGTAAAACGAATGTCCGACATCCAATTAATTATACGGGTTTCAAGTTTCTTCTGTATTATTTATAGCGCTGGTCGACAAAGACACATCTAGAATCTGAAATGTCTTTTGTGAATCCTGGAGCTGGTACCTGTGTTCGGTGTCCTCCTAGTGAGATCCGTAGTTGTCCTCCAGTGTCGTTTAAAATTGTAACCGAAAGTGGTTCTCACACAGGGCAGTCCCTACTGAACCACTTTAAACCTTGTTATGTTATATTATATTATATTATAAAGCGATATGAGACTTTGTCGAAGTTTGATCATGTCGTTCCGGTAACTGGAGCGCCCTCCTCCACCCACCCCACACTGTGTCGATCTGTGTCGCCAGAGTGTCGACGGATTTCTTATGATCGGGGAAAGTTGAAAGCGGATATGAAAAGATTCATCAGATCAGACTCATGCAGATATTGTCACGTTCGCCGCTTAATTAACGACGGAGCAGAGAATTCTGCAGACAAGAAGACGGAAGCAAAAACTGCGCATTTAATTGCCGGAGTTTTTCTCAAAGTAATCACAGCTTCTTGAGATCATGTCATTTATTCAACAATACAAATATTAACACATATATCTACGAGAATATATATAATATATATATATAGAGAGAGAGAGAGGGAGAGAGAGAAGGCTACTTAGTTCCAGAAGGACCAGAGATGTCCATGGGTTGGGTTAACCCATGGGTTGGGTTGGATTGGGTTGGGTTGGGTAAGACTTTTCCATATTAATGGTGGGTTGGGTTGGGTCAGAAAATAAGTCATGGCTGCACTGTATTACGGTGGGTTGGGTTGGGTCAAGAAACACTATAACCGGAATGGGTTGGGTTGAAGATTTTGTGGGTTGGGTTGGATTGGGTTCTAGAAAATGGACCCATGGACAACTCTGAGAAGGACGTGTGAAGTGTCTGGAGACACAAGCCTGGATGACTAACTATCGTCCGGTTCGATGGCTGACTGGACAATGCACACACACGCACACACAAACATATGTATATAGCATTTATATAGTATTTATATATAGCATATATAGTCCCATGCAGATTAATTATTTAGGCCGATTTCCGCCACAGCAGACTTCTGTTATGACTCGTTCTTCTTGTGACAGAATGGATGGATGGACGCGACGAGGTAGTTTATCCCTCCGATAAACACGCTTCCTTAACCTGGCCTTGAAATAGACGAGGAAAAACAGATAAAAATAAACGAAGACGATGGCTGAGTCAACAGCACGCATGCGGATGAAGAGACGGAAAAAAAGAAGGAAAATTAGTTTGGGATAGTTCGACTGAAATGACGAACATATCCACTCACTCCAAGAGCCAAGACATACGTTTGGCTATGTATGTTTTTGTCAGGACTGTTACTACTACTACTACTACTACTACTACTACTACTACTACTACTACTACTACTACTACTACTACTACTACTACTACTACTACTACTACTACTACTACTACTACTACTACTACTACTACTACTACTACTACTACTACTACTACTACTACTACTACTAATTACTATTATTATTATTATTATTATTATTATTATTATTATTATTATTAATAATATATTATATTAATGACGTGATTTTGAAGTGGTTGAGTGCGACGTTGACAGTTCAATTTGTATTTGTTCTCACGCGGTCATAAAATAATTTATCAATAGCCAAATTTGTCATGTAATAATATCTGTTCTATTATCGGCCGATTGGCAAACATCTTCAGCAGGAGATAGCAGAGTGGGTTACGCGCTGGAGCAGTAGGTTGACGG
The DNA here is from genome assembly GCA_018105865.1 of Metaphire vulgaris. Taxonomy (NCBI): domain Eukaryota; kingdom Metazoa; phylum Annelida; class Clitellata; order Crassiclitellata; family Megascolecidae; genus Metaphire; species Metaphire vulgaris. The sequence goes on along the minus strand of CM030845.1, from coordinate 7,249,139 downwards.
AGCGGGTTCAAGCCTCGTTAACGCCTCTATTGACTTTCACACAGGCAGCAAAGCGTCACAAGCCATTCAAAATAACGCTATGTCCTTTTCGTTCATCTCTCGTGCTCTTTGTACGGCCAATGTGTCTTCCTCCTTCTCCCTTATACGCTACCGTTACTCAGCTATCTTCCTTAATTCGCCCTCCTGCATTTGCACCAGCCAGAGCTGTGACCCCCAAGCAGTTCAGATGTGAACCCAGTGAACTACAGAATTTGGGAAGGACTGCAGGAGTGGGTCTACCAAACCAAAGTTCGCAAGGTCAGTGAACTGAAGCAGCGTCTGATGACCGTTTGGAACAAGTTGGGACAAAGCGTCATCGATGATGTCAATGAATGATGAAAGACGCAAATGTCTGCGTGCAATGTCTGCGTACAATGTATTCGCGCAAGAGGAGGACACCTAGAGCATTTGCCATGAGCTTTGACCTTTGACTTGTTATAACTTTGCTTTAATTCATTTATTAAATTTAGACCAATCTCTGTGAGCAATAACTAAGAACAATATTTGTGCTTTACATGACAGTTTTCGCTATGTTATCGCTTATTTTAGTTTTACTAGGTAAGTCTACCACACGTTAAGGTCGTAGCAAATAGTATATACCAGATCTTATACCCCATTCATTTGTGAGTCAAATAATGAAAATAGTTTGAAAATCGATTCAAATTTGCCTAAGTTATGGACAAATATATATTGACATATTTTTTTGGATATATATATATACTGTGTATCGCCTCTAACGCTAATTCAACGTAACCATTACAACATAATTTAGACGCAGTTTGTTTAAATGAAATCATTAAATTCGCCAGATGACAGGCTAGCAAGTTTGCCCGTATACGCTAAATGAATATGCGCATTCCACTGGCCTGAGATGTGATTTGTATCGATGCCACACGCTCGCTGAGTCGCTGCTATATTTTGTGGCAACGTGAAATGGAGCGCCAGGAAAAATCAAGGGAGTCAGAGACAACGAATGGAGTCAAAGCACAGACCTCGCATTGATGCTGGAGTCGTCGTTTAGGTTTGCAAGTGAACGAGTCGAATGAAGAGGAATGGTCCACACGCACGCTACAGCAGAAACTCCGAATCGGAATGATTACGATGCAGATAACCAATTTTTCTAGCGCGCAATACCGCATGAAAAGCTATTTCAGATTTGAGTCTGCTCAGCATTGGCGTAGCCGAAGGGGGAGAGACAGATGGGGGGTCGGACCACCACATTCCGGCTAGTGAGATTTGTGCAAAACCGTAGAGTAGTAATTGTGGGGGCAGTGACGGCTCCAGGATTTGGCAAGTGGGAGGCCGTTTGGGTGGCAACTTCTAATCATGGGAGACCAAACAATTGTTGTTAGGTATATAGTATTAAGTATAGGGTCCCAACAGGAGGGCCACTGGGCACGGGCCCCTGCCACCCTCCTGTGGAGCCGCCACTGGGGGGTAGGTAGTATCAGAATGAACAAAAATAGTTCCAAGCGCTGGAGATTGACGCGACGAGGTTTTTTCTCGTCAATGTATTTTTTAATTGTTTCACCTGAACACCTGAAAATGTTGATGTCCGCCCCCCCCCTATTCCGGAATCCTGGCTGCGCCACTGCTGCTCAACAGTATGACTCTTCCGGATAGCAGCCAATTTATATAGCCCACATTAGCGCCTCGTTTTCGTCGTGCTTCACTGAATCTCACTTCTTCCGTCCATCACTCATCTTCATCCTTCGCACGCACTTGATCGCCCTTGTCCGCTGCGCCCCATTGCGTTCACCCTTGTCTTTGAGAGGCGAGGCATCGATTTGAGAGTTTACGGTGTCAAAGAAGAACGAGCTAATAGGGACACACACACACGTCAAAAACCTTTGTCAGGATGGCACTAATCGTCAAGCAACGACGGTCCTTTGAGTGAACGATTAACGAACAACTGAACGTAGCGTCAAATTCGTCCAACAAAGAGCTCAACAGAGCCTTATTCTGGGCCTCAATGGAGCAGGGGTATTCAAAAGGCGTCCCGCAGGCCAGATCCGGCCCGCCAGGAGCTGTGAAATGGCCTGCGAAGATACTGCAACGATCAATAACGTTTTTCCAATGCTTACCTACTATATTAAAATGTATTGTTTTCAAATTACCTGTTCCTAACTATATTTTTTAAATACAAAAAATTTTGACCCTTGTCCTTGGGCTCCAGTCATAAAAAATTTTGGTCCTTCGTGAAATTTTGTTGAACATCTCTACAATAGGGCCTTATTCTGGAGCTCAATTTAGCTTTGTTTTGGTGCTCAACTGATTAATTAGTTATCTCGAGAATAAACTCCTTTCTGATGATGTTGATTTTTGTGACGCACGTTGAAGTCATTACTCAAAGCAGTTTTCAATGGAGTTCCTATCGTTATCAGGGAATTGTTTTGCCGGCGTATGATCGATGCTCAGTATAATTAATTGTCTTCGTTAATCTATAGTCGCAAGTTCTGTTGCGCATTAAGCGAACCTAATACGAGAAGATATCTGGACAGACAGACAGACAGACAGACAGACAGACAGACAGACAGACACAGAGAGACAGACAAAATGCAAAGAGAAAATCATAGGCATAGGCATGAAATCTAGCAAAATACTAAAACAGCGGGCTAAAACCTAAATGCCACAGTAACCAATGATGTCGCTACACTGACAGACGTGCCTTTCTTAGCCTACCACCCACCTGTTCTTCTCATTCTTTTGCCTCTATTTCTAGAGGTTTGGCGTTACCTAGGCAACGCAACGCGACGCCGTCCGCGCCTCAAAACACTGCGCTTGTCATTCGTTTTGCGGCCTTCGATCGTCATGGCAACGAATTCGCAGATGCGAGGCAGACTCGATTCGCCGTTATCTTCATGGGTCGATTCGCTCTGCGCAGCGACGACGAAGCAAGGGAGCGCGATTCTGCCGCAGAAGTCCGCGGGACCAAAGACGACTGCGTTACGTGCGTGTGGGCGGGGGGGGAGAGAGAACGACAAAAAACGTGAAAAAGAAGTTGGTCCAAGCTGTATTTAACTGGTCAATTGTTGGTCCTGATCTACAGTATGCGCTGCTAGACCAGGCAAAGTATGCCAGTATGTGAAATTAGTAGTGCTAGCTCTTAGATGACGATGCTTCACAGAGTGACAGCCACGGCAGCCGTCATTTCGTCATCCATCTCCGACTGTCATTTGGAGGACATGGCTCTTTGGTCTCAGAATTCAGTTATCAGTCACGTGACTGTTTGTTTCTCTTCGGTTTTTCTCCTATCCTCTTAGCCTATACTTCTCGGTCTTTCCAGTTTGTCCGTGTCTAACGCAGGGCGCTGGTCTACGAGTGTTTATGCGAATCTCCAGTAGACATGCTCCGGTCGTCAATACTCAATAATTCTAAAGTTTGCATCAGATTTTTTATAAATAACGTTTGTGCATTAATTCGATAAGTTCAATCGAAGACCACAGTGCAGAATTAATGCAAGAGGCTGGAATTTAGAGTGATTTAATTAACGCAAGTACGAGTTACTGCGTTTATTTATACTGAAACGCTTCAAGAGTTACATATTTTTTCAGAACAGAAATAAAATGGTTAACACGACAACTCGAAGTGATATACAAATAAAATTACAGTTCTTCCTGTAATAATTATTGTCTCTCGTTTATGGCCAAAGTTTCTTGTCGCCAAACTCTATCTTGTTGTTACACATTTGATGCGAGCACATGGTCTTCGCATAGAGAGATGTTCTCCTTATGAGCTCAGGCACTCATCGTTGACTGATCGCAGGCTTTCGACTTGGACATCGCTCAGAATTTACAGAGTTCCTGATTAACTCCAAAGTTCTCCGCCCGATATTCTGCTCCGTAAGATCTTCGTCGCAAAAGACTGATGACTGAACGAAATGCAAGATAACCCGCTTGCCTTTATTATTCGCCACGATTGATTAGTTGGATTACTGGGTAATGGCCTGGCGCGCCATCACTGCAAGGAGAGAGAAAGATATAGACCAGAGAGAGAGAGAGAGAGAGAGAGAGAGAAGAGAGAGAGAGAGAGAGAGAGAGAGAGAGAGAGAGAGAGAGAGACACACAGAGAGCGACAGAGAGACAGAAACACAGAGGGAGTTTGTGTGTTATAGTGTGAGGTGAGAGTTATAGTGTGAGGAGAGAGAGAGAGAGAGAGAGAGAGAGAACACAGAGAGCGACAGAGAGACAGAGACACAGAGAGTGTCTGTGTTAATGTGTGTGTGTGAGAGAGAGAGAGAGAGAGAGAGAGAGAGAGAGAGAGACGGGGAGGCAGAGGGGAGAGAGAGATGGACAGTTCTAAGGTTGCCGGTTCAACTTCTGGGTTTGATGATTCGCCAATTACAGATGTCTGTCTCATCGAGCAGATTGGACAATCGATTTGTTGGTTTAAGAACGACCGGCTGCAGACTTTGAATTATTGGAGTTGGGGGAGAGCGGGGGCAAAGACCGCGCCGATCAACCATCTAGTCTGTGGCAGTAACAAACGCACCGGCGACCGACTTCCAGCAGTCGACTGTCAGATATCGATCCGCCGAAAGGGAGGAAGAGGAGGAAGAGGCTCTTACGCAACTCTCTGCATTTCCTTCTACCCATTTCCTGATGGCGTTCTTTGAAATCGTATGGATTTATCGTCGACGACGTCCACCGAATCTGGCCGAAGCGGACGGAAATATCGAGAAGAAGCAAATTTGAGGTCGAGATTTTTACGAACGTCCGTCATATTTGTCTTGCATTTGCGTTCATCGCACGTCCGATGTCATCAGGACAGGATTTACTCATGTTACGTTTCGTCTTGCTTGGCTGGAACCAGCCAATATCTGACTGATACTTTGGAAGTACTAGACTCCTGAACCACACCACTGACACAAGACTATAAGAATTCACCTTTATGCTATTATCCGTACGTTGATGCACACTGAAATCATTACAAATCTTAAGCTATGCATCTTCTTCCGTTTGATTTAGTTTGCTTTTTCCTGCGCCATGGTGAGACGATATGTCCTATATAGGAGAGTATAGGATGCTACCTACCACTCTATGCTATCGGGTATGATTCTGTGCTTGCAGATGTATTGTTAGATAGCATTTAAATAAAATAAGATTCAAATTTCACGCGACTATGATGTGCCTTTAAGAGCGATGATCAGACATCGGATGCTATCCCGAGGACTGTCTGAGACTTTAACTACAAGTCGCCAGTACCACATAAAATATCAGTGTTAACCTTTGGCAGTCCACTGCTGGGTCTGCCTCTTAGGGCCTACGTACACTTAGGCATCAAATGGACTGCATAAGTTTTCTCTTTTATCCGGTTGGTACAGGAAATATAGTTATACCGTCATAATAAAACAAAACTTCAAGAACTTTATATGGCAGCTGACGCACCGAAATGATCCGGCGTCCATGTCTCGATGCCTTTGCTGAATCGTAAAAGTTTCAGCCACAGTCTGTTTCTCTGTCTGTTTCTCTGTCTGTTTCTCTGTCTGTTTCTCTGTCTGCTTCTCTGTCTGTTTCTCTGTCTGTTTCTCTGTCTGTTTTCTCTGTTTCTCTGTCTGTTTCTCTGTCTGTTTTCTCTTTGTCTGTTTTCTGTCTGTTTGTTTCTCTCTCTCTGTTTCTCTGTCTGTTTCTCTGTCTGTTTCTCTGTCTGTTTCTCTGTCTGTTTCTCTGTCTGTTTCTCTGTCTGTTTCTTTCTGTTTCTCTGTCTGTTTTCTCTGTTTCTGTTTTTCTGTTTCTCTGCTGTTTCTCTTTCTCTGTTTCTCTGTCTGTTTCTCTGTCTGTTTCTCTGTCTGTTTCTCTGTCTGTTTCTCTGTCTGTTTCTCTGTCTGTTTCTCTGTCTGTTTCTCTGTCTGTTTCTCTGTCTGTTTCTCTGTCTGTTTCTCTGTCTGTTTCTCTGTCTGTTTCTCTGTCTGTTTCTCTGTCTGTTTCTCTGTCTGTTTCTCTGTCTGTTTCTCTGCTCTTGTGCGGGTGATTGATTGCCTTGGCATTCTTTTCAGGCCCCGTAGTCTCAGCACATAAATTATTAATTTCTACTCTTTAAAAAGTATTTAAAGCTTGCCTGATACCATTCTTTTCTTAATTGTGGTGGTGTGTACCGTGGTTGCATTATTCATAAAGCAAAATTAGTTTACGATCTGCTAGCAGAGGCGGGTAATTGGAATAAGTTTTTGCCTTCAAAATCTGAAACTCATAACACTTATAACCTAGATTTTGTAGGCAACAAATTATTTTAATTACCTGCCTCTGCTAGCAAATCGTAAACTAATTTTGCTTTATGAATAATGCACTACAGTATATACAGCACCACAAGGTCCACATTATACTCCTTCCCCGCTTTTTATAAGCACTAAATGCAAATACAGGGATGACAATTTTGCGCAGAACAATTTTTACGCCCCATGGCACTGCACTTGCACGCCCGATACTTTCGGAATTAAGTGCCAGTGACTAGACTATGAACAAGGGTGCGTCGCACGCTAGAAATCGCGCGATCTCGAATATTATGTTAAATCGACGCAAGACAGGACAGTGACAAGTATTTTGTAAGCGATGGTTAGTAAGGTTTATGAATAAATACGCATCGAATCTTATAGAACTTCCAATTAAACTGGAGATTACGTTGAACAAACGAGTCGGGAAGAAGCTTCTTAGGCCCTGCCACTATATATATATATATATATATATATATATATATATATACTGGCTTTGTAATATATTATTTAGCGGCAGCCCCGTGAGAGACGTTTTCTGTCGCAGATGGGAGATCATGGACGACGCATTACTCTTAACACGCGAAAGCTCCTGCTTCTGCTGCTGCTTCTGCCTCTGTCTGACTCTGTCTTCGGTCAGTTAACTAACTCCCTGCTTTTATTTTCCCGTTATGACTCAATTCCGATCTCTTTGTGTGTCTTCCTTTCGTTTTAAGCAGACGAGTTTTTCGTGTCTATGTTTTCGCGAATTGCTGATCCAAAGACGAATTGGAAACAATTCGCAATTTCACTTTTTGCTGAAGTTCATTTGATCGCAGACGGCTTCAAATATATGAACCTAAATTTTAAAAAAAACTCTCACAGTCAGTCAATTTAGAATTAAAGCAGCTTTCAATTATTAATATATGCATTATTTTGTCATCATCATCATCATCATCATCATCCTGCCACTCTGCCACACTGGCGCTGAGTGATGACATGAGTTAACTGCCTCCACCAAGTCCTGTCTTGTGCAGTTCGATGCACTATAGGCTGGGTTATTTCTAGAGAAATATCAATTTGGGGGAGGGGTGTCGGCATATTCTGGGGGTCGGTCCCTTCTGAAAAAGTCTGACAAGCAAAACAAGGTCAATCCCTGCTCAACAGATTGTCCCTTGTCCCTTACTAAAATATTCTGACAAGCGATAAAAGTCATCCCTGCTTCAGATTGGGGGTATTGGGGAGTGTCGGTCTCAAATTGTGGGATATTAGGGGGTGTAAAAATAACCCTGACTATACGCCTGGCTTTCTAAATCAGAGGACTGTAATAAGCCTCGAATATCGCAATCTCATACGTGTTGAAATTTGAGCAGATAATTAAGTGAAGAGCTCATCAGGTGGTTGTCGCGCGACGTGAGGTATTGGAAGATGCATCGGTCTTATAGTCACCTATAACATACAGTTTTGTACACAATATCTCATTAATTTAAGCAGACCGTCTTATCTCAGACGCGTAGGAATTCTCTCCAATATAGAAATGAGAGTGCAGCAGCGGTATATAGACTTTATTACTGAAGAACCTTTTCGTACATCTGCCTTTGACTATAGAGTCGCTTTAGCAGGAACATTCAATCTGCAGATAAAAAAGATCGAAATTGGACAAGAATGGACCGACAACACGGACGCAGCGACACAATGGAGCGGCGATGCAGGAATCACAAAGCAGAAAGGAGATTGTCTCATCGACGGAAATCCGATAGTTTCGCTGCGAGATGTGGTTCTCGTTCATTTTACTCTGTTTCTGTATATGTATTTGTCTCTCTGTCTATGTATCTGTCTGTCTGTCTCTGTCTGTCTCTGTCTGTCTCTGTCTGTCTCTGTATCTGTCTTCGACAGCATCGATGTTTACGTGTCTTTGTCGATGGGCAATGCATCTCTCTCTCTCTCTCTCTCTCTCTCTCTCTCTCTCTCTCTCTCTCTCTCTCCAACTGCCCGCCGCAGGCTGATGTTCTGGTCGCGCAAGCGCAACAAGGGCGGGGAAGGAACGAGAGACGCCGCCGCCGCAGCAGCAGAAGCAACAACTGTATTCGCTTCAGACCAAGACCCGCTTTCGCAGCACATACAGTATAAGTATATACAGTATACTGTACATACACGCACACACACACACATACACATACAGACATCGTCTGTTCTTATTTTGAACACACAACGCCGCGAAAGCGACTGATCGCCGGAAGCTAAGAACCCAGCAGACACACTATGTGCTTCTACGATATCGAAATGTCTGCTGTTTGTGAGTTACAGATTCTAGAATCGTCGATGAAATAACAGGAATTTTCTTGCTGCACGACGTAAACAAACGACCTCAGTGTATAGGCCTATTTTTATTTTTCAAAAAGACACACACACAGCGTCAGTTTCAGCGCGAGTCAAGATGCGCGTACGAAATTAATGATAATCAAGCAGACATGGAGAATCCCGTCCATTCGCTTACGATACAAAGCGGCAATAACTCGTGCGACAAGTCGTTTTTCCAAAGAACAGGCTTATCACGTGACTTCAGAAGATTAGCTTCACGGTTGAGGGACCGCTGACTAATCGTTCGGACGCTTTCTTTGAACGGTAAGCAGACTTTTACGTCACTCGAAATTTTCCTCCTCTTTAAGGTTTTAATACATTGAGCACATTTTGATCACGATTTGCACTTATAGACGATCGCGTTTATTTATTTATAAAAAGGCGCAACATAAATTTATAAGAATCTTTACACTGCATCCTATGTGATTGGTGTACTAGTTGCCACGACCATCAGCGTATTTCCCCTTCCTAGTTCCTCCTACGTGAACGACTTTGCCGGGTGTCGAAAGCCTCTGAAGACGATCGTTATGCAGCTCCAGTACACTGAGCAGATAAATTCACACAGCCATGACTAATCAACTAAAAACCTTCTATAGCGCCATTTAGGTAATGCACTTGTGACCAGTCGATGGTCGCTCTAAGGTGGAGTCAGAGGCGGATCTAGGGGCGGGGGTACATATGTCTCCCCGGGCGCCGAGGTGAGGGGGCGTCAAACAAGATCGGCAGGAGTTTCGGGGGAGTCTAGAAAGCGACACTTCATCCAGTGACGACCTATTTTGCTTGTCAGGGTTTCCGAAGTTGAGGGGGCACCATCACAATCCTTTTTGTCCTCGGGCGCCGGACACTCAAGCTTTGCCTTTGGGTGGAGTCGCAATCCTCCGTGGTCAGATCCAATAAGCCCCGTTCCAGCTATTGCGGATAGGCAATATAGAGAACAACGGATAGGTTTTGAGTGTTGATAGAAAGGTCGTGAGAGATCAGAGGCGGATCTAGGGTATTCGGCGCCCGGGGACAAAGTGTACGTTGGCGCCTCTAACATAGCTGACAAGCAAAAAAAGGTCCTCACATCGTTTTCGGCGCCCCTCAACTCTCTTCATATAGTGCTGACGAGCAAAAAAGGTCCTCGCAAGTGTTTCTTCTACTTTATTGTGCATTTCACTTACCCAAATATCCGATTTTGGCGCCCCCTCACCTCGGCGCCCGGGGACATGTGTACCCCCTGCCCCTTTAGATCCGCCTCTGTGAGAGATTCAGCAATGACGGAAGCGAATTCCACAGTCTATCGACTCTTCGAAAGAGTAGGCTGTGATTTCGGTTCGACTGCTTCTAGTTTCTCCTAAAGACAGTTCACTTGATGTCAATGAGCTGACACGATTTATATCACAGAAAGTCTCTGACTTTCAGTTTGGATCTACTGGCTAGTAGTATTAAGCAGATTCTGAATTTTTAAATTAAGCAAGTAAGTAAGGACAAACACTAATAGGCGTATTTCATCAAAGCTACGTATTGAAATGAGATGTGAATTATGAACAAATCTCAACCAGAGGCTTCGATCCTATGCAAGGTTGACATGATCCGTGTTTTGTCTAGCCACCTTGACATTGGGGGGATTTTGAAATGTTTGGAGGACAAGGTCTGAGTCTCCACACTTTGGGGGGGGGGATTTCAATCCTCCCAGCCAATATATACTAAATGTGGGGGGATTTTAAAACTTTGGGGAGAAATTCTCCCAGAGAAGGCCTAGAATAAACACTGGACATGATGTTCCCGGTAAAAGGCGGATAATCGAATATAGAAATTGGGAAAGCAAAAATCTCAAAATGCTCCCTGAAATGAAGAAATGTAAGTGATATCAGAAGAATTAGAAATTCCGTCACCGAAGAGTCAGTAAGGATATCCATCTGAACATCGCCGAGGTCTGTCTAATTAAAGTAATCTTTCGCCGACATCCACTGAGCAACGAGCAATCGAGATAGCGTGAAGGAGCGCGACATGTCAATCCAATGCGATCAGCCCAGGCTTTATGTGGGTCCTGAGAAGTGAAAATAACTGAAAAATTCTGACGAGACATGATAGACTGCATGCCACTAAAAGACGAAAGTTTGATGTTGCACGAGCCTCGTTGCACGCCTGTCACTCATTTAATGACACGCGTTTCGTGAATCTAAGCGCCGAATTAAGATCAGGCGGAGCCAAAGAAGCACCTGCATCTCTTTCCTTAACACTGCTGCCACCACCACTACCGTCATCACCGCCACTGCTACTGCTGCTGCTACCACAAATACTGCTATCATCTATAAGTACTATTACTACTACATGGATCTTCGTTATAACGGACTCGGTTATAACGCATGCTCGGTTGCAGCGTACTGCAATGTACGATCTCGTTTTGAATGTTATTGTAAATAACGTACCTAAGATATACTGTAGTCAGATTTCCAGACCTGCTAAATGCATTATAACAAAGTTCTACAGTACTACTATTACTGTTACTACTACTACTACTACTACTACTACTACTACTACTACTACTACTACTACTACTACTACTACTACTACTACTACTATTGCTCGCAACTGCTGCGAACTCACTCTGGTTTCTACTTTTCAAGTTTCTTTTCTTATTATTATTATTATTATTATTATTATTATTATTATTATTATTATTATTACTACTATTCTCTATTATTACTACTACTACTACTACTACTGCTATTGTTATTATTATTATTATTATTATTATTATTATTATTATTATTATTATTATTATTATTATCATCATCATCATCATCATCATTATTATTATTATTATTATTATTACTACTACTACTACTACTACTACTACTACTACTACTATTACTACTACTACTACGACGACGACGACTACTACTACTACTACTACTACTACTACTATACGCTGCACCTACTACTCAAGTCTTCAGGTCTAAGCTTAAATCCTTCCTGTTTCTTAAATTACTGCTACTATTATTATCATTGAGGCTTCAAAGTCTACGAAATGCCTGCAGAAACAATCGGAAAGCTTTTGTCGTGGCCGAGATTTGAACTCGGACCTCACGACTGGCAGTTCGGTTCCCTAACCATCGGACTTCCGTCCCGCAGCTAGCACTAGTCGCTGATGAATCGGTTACTGTACATTAGCGGGAAGCGATGTGACACAAAACGAACTCAATTTGAACGGCACATAGCAGTCAACGTGCAAGGGCATGGTTAACTGCCTTTCGTGAAGAGTAGAGACCCAAGCAGTAATTAAGTGCAGGACGAATTTTATGTGTACTCCCCGTGCACTTGTGCTCCGCCGAAGTTGAGTCCTATCTAATCAGTTCAAAGAGATCTGAGTAAAGATAGGCTGAAATGGATAGAGCGTAATAGACTGGACCCTGCCACGTAAGACTTAACTGGACGCACGTTACTTTTAACTAAACAGGGAAACTGAGGTCAATCTATAGGACATCTAGACTCGTGACTTTAGATTGCACTACGAATACTCGATAATCAAGCTCCTCTTCGCATTATTTCAATCAACCGATCAATCACCAACTTATTGGCGCCATAATTTTATTAATGCAATAAGGTATTAGGTAGGCTACCTTGATTTTGCCAAGGCATTCGATAAAGCATTTCGTTCAAGACTATCAGCCAAACTTGAGGCATGTGAAGTTGGCAGCAAAGTTCTGTGCTGAATTCAGCTTGGCCACTGAACAGATGATGGGCATTAAAGGCAGTATTCAGACTGGGTTGAGGTTACAACTAGAGTAGCGCGAGGTTCAGTGTTGTGACCTCTATTTCAGCTGCGGCGCCCGATTGTTAGACCTACAATGCAAGGAAACAGTTATCTTAAATTACGGTTCATCTTGTGATCGACTTTGTAGCCACTTGAGAGAGAAAGATTTTCTAAAAGACTGTGCATAGTATGATTTGAAATGGCTCACCATTTTTCGTGTCATTTCGTACGCTGCAGAATAAAATTGAGACAGAACATATTGACAATTCTAGAACGATTTGACGCAATGGAGATGGAAACACAAGGAACTGTGGTTTTAATTTGTTTCATCACTCCCCTGAATTTTTGCATTTCTACAACCTAATGTAACAATAGTCTTTGCATCGTCGAATGTCATAAGCTTTTCCTTCATAGCCGGTCTTACTCTTTCCCTCTGATTGATCTCTGGAATGACCTGGTCTTTTGCGGATGGATTTGAAGTACCATCGATTGATACCCTTGGGTATTAGAACTGGTGTTATGGAAGTGCATTCTTCTTCTTCTTCTTCTTCTTCTTCTTCTTCTTCTTCTTCGTCTTATGTCGTTCTGTGTAATGTACAAATAACGAATTCATAGAGAAGGCGCACAATAGGCCTATTACACTGGTCAACAAGGTTTTTGTTTCCTGTGCAATTTCTGGTGTTCCAGGTAGATTTTGTCATGCTGATTACAGGGATAATTTTGAAATTTTCCTATCACGTAAGTTTTTTGGGAAAAAGCTGATTTTAAGTTCTAAAATTATAAGAATTTTAAAATCGTGGTTTTCGAGAGTTATCTGAGTTATGGGTATTCAGGTTAGGCAAGAATCTTATGTGACCGCCATAACAGATGTAATATGCACTGCTGGCTCACTTAACTACATGGATTTTGAAAATTAGTATAATTAGGCATGTCCAGACATGCCCAGACGCGCCCAAACCTGTCTTCAAGACTACATGCCTAGTATGTATTGTTGCTATGGTTACGCAGTCCTATATAAATACCAAGCAGCACTAGGAAGCAGCTGCAGTCTTTCTATTTGATGAGATATAACTGTTTAGTTAAAGGCTGTGAATTGAATATATTAACTAATTTAATTAAAGTTTCTGAAATGTCGCGTCGATGTCGCAATAGCAGGGACATGTTCTGCTACATCTGTGGAGAGTTTACGTTGAAATCACAGAAGCGGAGTATGACAGCAATCATAAAGAAAGGATATGAGTTATACTTTGGATGCAAAATTGGCGACCAGGACAAAGTATGGGCACCTCATATATGTTGTTCATCTTGTGCTACCAGTCTGCGAGCTTGGCTTGCAGGTAAGCGTCCATCCATGCCATTCGCCATACCAATGATATGGAGGGAGCAGAATAATCATGTAACGGATTGCTATTTCTGCATGACGAATGCTACAGGATTTTCTTCAAAGAATAGGAAGTCTATTGAGTATCCTAACCTTGTCTCGGCAATGAGACCAGTTCCACACGACGAGTCTTCCTGTTCCAACCCCCCCGAGTTTTGGACACTGGAGGACGAGGACGAGCATGCAGAGACAGATGAAATGCTGCAGATAGTTGATGATTCAGCTACGGAAGACCCAGAGTTTGAGCCATCGACATCCAGCAATCCTCATTTTATTTCTCAGGCAGAGCTCAATGATCTGGTCTGAGACTTAGATTTGTCAAAAAATCAAGCAGAATTGCTTGGATCTAGGTTGCAAGGATGGAATCTGCTCTCTCCAGGTACAAAAATTTCAGTATTTCGTAAACGGCATGAAGACTTGACTCGATTCTTCAAAAAAATCGACAGTCTTACTTTTTGCATTGACATTGATGGATTGCTTTCTGCTTTCGGCTGTAAGCACAATCCATCCGAATGGCGACTTTTGTTGACTCTTCGCTGTTAAGTTTAAAGGCTGTTTTGCTGCACAATGGCAATTCATACCCTTCAGTACCCATTGGACATGCTGCTTACATGAAGGAAACATATGAGAACATGCAGCTGCTATTGAAACACAGAATACTCGAGATACAACTGGAATATATGTGGAGATCTGAAAGTTGTTGCAATTCTACTCGGTCTGCAGCTAGGCTACACCAAGTACTGCTGCTTTCTTTGCGAGTGGGACAGCCGAGCTAGAGATTCACATTATGTGAGAAAGGTCTGGCCACCTCGCAGGGACTTGGTTCCAGGACAGAAGAACGTTAAACATGATCCTCTCGTTGATCCGAAAAACATGTATCTCCCACCTTTGCACATCAAACTTGGGTTAATGAAAAACTTTGTCAAGGCAATGAACAAAGAAAGTGAAGCCTTTACATACTTACGACAGAGGTTTCCACGCACCAGTGATGCTAAAATAAAAGAAGGCGTTTTTGTTGGCCCACAGATTCGAGAGATGCTCAAGGACAGTCACTTTGATGGCCTTCTGCAGGGTGCCGAGCATGTTGACTGGACAGCCTTCAGGGATGTTGTTGCTAACTTTCTGGGCAACTACAAGGCGCCAAACTATGTTGAACAAGTTGGAAATCTGCTACAAACTTACAAGGCAATGAAATGCAACATGTCACTGAAGATACACTTCCTTCATTCTCACTTGGACTTCTTCCCGGACAATCTCGGCGCCGTCAGTGATGAACATGGTGAAAGATTTCACAAAGACATTGCCAGCATCGAGAAACGCTATACCAGGGAAAGTGGAGTCCGTCTATGCTCGGAGACTACTGTTGGTCACGGATACGTGAAGCACAGGACAGTGACTACAAACGAAAATCTACAGCAAAACATTTCTAATTTTCTCATGTCTTGTCATTATTGCCTAGATCCTTCTGTAGGATTATGTTGCAGAAGACGTTACAATACTAAATGCTAAATTGTCGATTTCTTAAAAACCTTACGTGATACAGAAATTCTAATTACATATTTGTGTTCAGCAAGTCAAAATCTATTAGTTTCACCAAAATTTGTAGAGGAAACAAAAACTTGCATAAAATTTGTTGACCAGTGTTATTATTGTTAAGTGATGACTAGATTCAACCAGACAGGCCGAGATACATACAGTATTGAGCTCTTTTACATGTAACAGTATGTGGGAGGTCGGAAACATCTTATGACCGTGTAAAAATCTCGCTCTATTTCCAAATTTTTATCTCTTTCAGACCTAAGTGCAGAGTGGACAGGCCCGCCGAGAGGGAGCAGGGGCAAATGCCCAGGGGTCCGGCGATCTGCATGGGACCCGGGCGGTCCGCAATCAATATATCTCATGCAATATTATTTCTTATCACAAACGCTTTTAACGATTTTGACGCGGACTAGCACTCTGGGAGGGGTGAAGGCCCTTTGCATACGTCTCTAAAAGGCTGTCAAGCAAAAAAATCACCATTTTTTCACACTTGTCACGCAAGATCTAGAAAATTTGAGAAGGCAATAAAAAAAATTTTAGGGGCCCGTGAGGCTGACAAGCAAAAAAGGCCATCACCATTTTTCACACTTGTCACGTATGATTAAGACAATTTGAGGAGACGTTGTAAAAAATGTTAGGAGCGCGTGAGGCTGACAAGCAAAAAAGAACATCACAATTTTTTTCATACTGTATTTGTCACCTATGATTCGGAAAATACTGATACCGAGAAGACAATCTAAAAAATTGTTAGAGACCGTGAGGCTGACAAGCAAAAAAAAGTCATCACTATTTTTCACACATGTCACGTCTGATTTAGAAGTTTTGAGAAGACATTCCACAAAATGTTTTGGGGTCCGTGATTGCTCTGCCCAGGAGTCCGGAATTTCTCTCGAAGGACCTGACAGTGGATTGACGTTACTTAAAGGTAAAAACGGTGCCATACCTGGCGCAATGCTAGCACATTCTTCTTGTGAGAACCGATTGTTTGATTTCATTAAAGCATTTGTTCGACCAATGACGGACAGGCCCGTCGGAACGACTTTTTAGCAGAGGGGGGGGGGTGCATTTCGTTGGCCGTTTGGTAAATTAATATGTCTTTAGCTGCTGCTCCTCCTTATGAATCCGACGCAAGGGGGTGAACTGCAGCCATAGCTTTTGCCTTCCAGGGAGTGCAGTGCCCCTGAGTTTTTCCGGGGATGGGTGCAGCTTCACCCCTGTTCCAAGGCCTGATGACGAGGAAGGAATTCCTCATTATTGCACAAGGATTTCCTTGCTTGTAGTTTAATAACGCATTCTTGTCATAATCTGAAACCGACTCACGTTTTCCGGTAATTTCTGTCGCTGTGACATATCCTTGGTTACATGTGCACCGTACTCACCGTGCACCTGTTCTTCCACCATTCATTGTCACCAAGGCAACGAAACGGAGAATATAATTTTAGGGATGATCAAAAGAACTGTAGTAGGCAGAGAAAAAGGATATAACAGACCTCGTGAGACTTTACAAGATAATGTCACGTCCACATTTAGAATATTGTATTCAAGCATGGTGTTTATATCTGAAGAAGGACGTAAAAGCTTTAGAAAGGGTTTAATTCGGACAAAAATAATCAAGATCAAGAGTTGTACAGTAGAAGATAAAAACTACAAAGAAAGACCAAAACATCGTAAACTAACTACTTTGGAAAAAAGAGTGTGAGAAGAGGTAATTGAAACATATAAAATACTAACAAATAAAGTGGAAATGCCGTATGAAAGTTATGTTAAACAGCTTGTCAATATAGTCAACGCGGGTAGGCCGTAGCCGGGACTAGGCCTATATACAGTACTGTAAAACTTAGTAATAACGTACTTATAGCGAGTCTGTAAAATTTAGCACGTTATACCGAGGTACGTTATATCCAAAGCCATACATTAGGGTATAGCGCATCACAAGGGATCGTAAATTGCAGTACTTTATAACGGGGTATACGTTATAACGAGGTTCTATTGTACCTAGACAAGAAAATCAATTAATTACCATCGATAGCACTGCGAAATCGGTCTATGGCCCACTGGGACTTTGGGACTTGAGAATTAAGCGAAATATTTCGCCAAAGGCTTATAACTAATCGACTTTACGATGAATCAAGTACTCGTTCTCTCATTAATCAAATAACAAAATATCTACGCCGAATGAAATACAAAAATTACTGCTTTCAAGTTTAATCTGTTTCAGTAGACTACTGCTTTGGACAATTTCTTAATTGTGTGAATATGTATACTCCATATATTTTTCTGTCTGCCTGTCTGTCTCTGTTTCTCTTACACAAGCAAACACGCATATATATATATAATTTTCACTCTCTGCCTTGTATATATATATATATATAAATATATATATAATATTGTGTGAGCGTGCAGTGTTTGCACTCAGTCCAAAAGTTCTTCGTTCTCTGATCGTTTATTTATTTTTTCTTCTCTCTCTCTCTCTCTCTCTCTCTCTCTCTCTCCTGCGCTCCTCCTTGTTCTTCTCCACGTTCCCCAATTCACCGTGTCGGCGCATCAATATTGCGCCATCTGCGTCTCCGAGCTCACATTAATCTTCCCTACGCACACTTTGGCATTCGTTTACCACTTTTCCACTTCTCGCTCGCGCTCCTCCGGTCCAAGAGTAGTAGTTGCTGGACGCCGACGCCACCACAGCCGCCGCCGCCGTCGACGCCGACGCCGCCACCGCCGCCGCCGCCTCCGCCGCCGAAGCGATATTACGTACGTACAAATTCTACTCTAAATAGGGAAGTCAATATCCTAATCGCGCTCCCTTCCCTCCCTCCGCCGCGATGCTGCTGCTGCTGCTGCGGCGGCGGCGGAAACCGGAAACAAATCTCACCCCCGTCGCTTCCGGACCGGATCCTATATGCGAAAGGACTCCTCCGTCCCGCCCTCCGTCCGGATCGACGAGCAGCCTCCGAAATTAGCGGGACCTGGGATGGACGTCGCTGAGACAGATAAAGAGACAGACAATCAGACAGAGACAGAGAGGGTCAGAATGAAACTGGGATCCGATGAAAACCTCAAGCGATCATTACGAGGGGTCTGGCTGAAGCGGCCTCGCCAATCAACGCTTTCCGCATCAAGTGATATGTGGCGGGGAGAGGGGGGGTTCGCCTCCACCCCGCGACCGACCGCCGTGGCCGTGAAGGGTGCTTCTTCTGTGTCGTTATGTGACAAATCGCGGAGCGTTTGGTGTAACTCTTTCGAATATCGACTCGAAACCAGAGAAACTGTCGTTTATGATGACTACTGTTCTTCAATATCTGCCGATATGACTGGGTTCTTTTCTCCAGGCATCCTCGTAACGCGCACGGAATCCTATAATTTTCCGATGATTTGGTTCCAAGGCCTGCTTTTCCAATCATATTATAGACTTCGTCTTCTGGGACAATTTCTTGTCTTCTATCTCCGGATCATTCTCTATCGGTTCAAACCTCCAGCGTTTCATGACTTTTATTCTTATTTGAAAGGACATGATGAATATCTTAAATGGACATTCTGTTTAATATTCTCAACTTTTAAAACCGCATTTCTTTAAAATGTTCCTATATAACACGTTGGTCGTTGTCATTGAATAGACTTTAAGTTTCAATCCTGAGCAGTGGCGGCTCCAGTATTTGGCAAGTGGGAGGGGGGCTTGGGGAGGGGTGGCAACTTCTAAGCATGGGCCAATCATTTTTTGATAGGTGTGTAGTAGTAAGTATAGGGTTCCAACGGGAAGCACTAGGGGGTCAGGCATTCAATAAGGGCACGGACCCCCCGGGCCTCTCTTGTGGAGCCGCCACTGGTCCTGACCAGGGTGCGATTTGTGACTGGATCAGTGAGGAGATATTTGGGGGGGGAGAGTTTGGAGGATGTAGTTGTTGGGAAAATGTAGCAGTGGGGGATATAGTGGTGAAGGGATGTAGCAGTAGGGGGATGCAGTTGGGCAGTGGGGAGGAAGGAATTTCAAATCTACAAATCGCGCCCTGGTCCTGAGTCCTCGAAATTTCTAATCTGGTCTATTTTAATTCGCCTCGAGCCATTCATTTAAGTCTTTCGTGCACGTAAGTGCTTAGGAATACGTAACCACTACGGGCGTTAATACTGTACTACGAAAGCGCTAGAAATTAACGATATTTTACTTACTTATTTTGCAGAAAAATATTCCTGTTTTTCCCAAGTAATCAGATCCGTATTCAGACCAAAACAATAACTATATTTGTCTACTTTGAGGACATTGATTAGACTAATGAGACTCAGTCAGAATCATGAAATGTTATTTTAAAACAGACTGAAATACTGTTGGCTTGGTCCTATAGTATAGGCGCCCACACATTGGGAGCAAGCGGGGGCATTTGCCTCGCCCCTTGGAAAATGCAAATCTATTTTCAAACCAACTATATTTTGACTTTTAACCAATATTTTCAAACCCAAACAGTACTGATACACAAAGTGACCGTGAGAAACTTAACTTTAACTGAGAACTGTAGAGCTAAATATCTTGAAAACTACATTAACCGTGACCATTGTGCCCCTTCCCCCCGGGGGGAAATTTCTGTGCGCGCCACTGCACTGTCCCACTGGACCTCGATCCTGCCGCGAAGATTGATGAACCGGGACGCGCATAGATTAATGTGGAAAAATCCATCCGGGGACGTCGTGGCCCTCGTGTTCCCTTAAGTGCCTAAGGGCGGCACGGCCTTAGGGCGGGTGGGCGGCAGGGGAGGAGAGGGGACTCTAGACTAATTCATCTCTTCCTTGTACATCTAATTAAACAATTGAAATTGTGAATATATATATATATATATATATATATATATATATATATATATATTCCTTCAGTGTCATTGACCCCGAGAGCATAAATAAGATTCTTCTGGATATACGCGTGCATATATGCGATCGGATACGTCCCTGCCATCGTCCCGGGCGGTCGTCGTGTGGAATACCGGAATCACGGGAGACCGGCGCTCGAAATAATTGCTTTATAGATGCAGCGAGAGACACGCAGTGCGCACGCACCCCCCCCCCGCTCCCAACGAAACGTCCGGATTCTCAACCTTTAACCCCGCAACAGCGTTGCCGCGCGTACACGGTCTATATACGCGATGCATTAGCTATGGCACATCGCTTTTTTCCATTACTAAGTAAGTAAGTAGCCTAAGTAAAATCTCGTAAGTTTATATAGCGCTTTGGAAAGTGGCACAGTAGTAAGCTACTTATTCTTATGCGCTCAATCTTTCTTGAAATAGCTATAGGCAAGGTTGGTTGCTATTTCCAAACATCATCGTCATCGTCATCATCATCATCATCATCATCATCATTTTTTAAAAATATTATTATTATTCCTAGACAAGCTACATATAGAGCTGTGTAAAAACCAATACAGCACACACCAGTTTTACTGTTTTAGGCATTCGTATTGCATACATGTAGGTTTCGTGCAATAGATTAAAATATATGCCAGTCGTGCGGAATGTACATACTGCTTGTACAGTACTTAGACTAGACGTGCGATTGTTAGCGTGTACAGTGTTAATGTTTGTCAAAGAAGCCGGCGGTGGTTGTTAGGAGAAGAAGTCGTGGCACTCACGAGGATTCACTGTACAGCACGGTCACGCATGCAGATGACATTCGCGGCTTTCCCTAGTCACTAGTCACTAGTGTCTCTCTGGCAACTGCCAACCGCACTCCCGATCGAGAATTTAATTGCATTGAGGAATGCAAGATCTGTTTTTTTGTTTCTGCGGCGACGGCGGCATTATAGCAATTTGAAACTGGTATTACCGGTCAGCGTGTACTGATTTGTCGTCCAGGTCGTATCCCCCCCCGCGCCCCCCCGACGACCGAGCGCTATTTTTGACGAATCCTCTTCTCTCTGCTCGAATCGAACGTGGTTTGAAGTCAAGGCCGAGAGAACGAAAGCGAGGCTATTTTGACATCTCTCTCTCTCTCTCTCTCTCTCTCTCTCTCTCTCTCTCTCTCTCTCTCTCTCTCTCTCTCTCTCTCTCTCTCTGTATCGATCGACGGGGGTTGAAATTCGAAGTTCTCTCGACCACGTCCGCCGTCGTCCGTTCGATAAGACATCTCACGAGGCAGGAAAGGACGGCTTTATTTCGCCGTCGAAACAGAGCCACGAGGCGTCCGTTCATTTGCGGGGAACGCTATGGAAGCATTCACCGCGTCCGGCTGTTTGTTAGGGGCCGAGACCGCGGTTTTCCTTTTTTCGCTATAGATATAGAAGCACCACTTCGAGGCAAAGAAGTAGTTTGTTATTCTCTGAGATCCTTTTCAAATACTGGTTTGCGTTATGTTTTTAGAATTCGAGATTGCTTCCTATTTACTGCGCTCGTCGGACGGTGGCAGAATTAAGACTAGTTGATATAGCGCATGCATTTTAGACATCACGGTCACCGCCAGCAGAGGCGTTGAACGACGACGAATTAACCGCAGCTGGCTCAGCGAAACAATCCGTGGAAACGTTTGAGGATAATTTCGATCAATAATTCGCACCACTTTACCCTGAATAGTATCAAGGAAATGCAGTTATTTAATACTGGAAAATAACACACACAAAAACCAAACTGTGGACTGTTTAAGTGGGAAATCGTTAATTAACTAACAACTCTCGAACGAATAAGCGACGAATTCCGGTTGGAAATTAAGAAAGTATAATGAATCGACTGGAACTTATTCTATTCGTCGATATTTCGGAGCTACAACCGACGCATGAAAGACCCGAAAACCGTCGGCCCGCCGCTGCCTTCGCCTGATCTCGATCTCAACCGTTCCTTTTCGACCGTCGAAATCGTCCGCTACCTCTCGTTCAACGTGGAATCTACTTTCGAGAACCCCCCGCCGTCGTCGACCGCCGCCGCCCTCACGTCCGCTGGAAATCACACTCGGCAATACGTTCATGGTGCACCGACTCCGCCGCTACCACCCCTTCCTCCGCCACCGCCTCCGCCACCGCCGTCCCTGTCGTCTAAGAAGGGCGCCCCCTGGAAGCCGGAAGCGACCCAGAAGAACTCTTCCTCCGACAGGGGCCGTTCCTCGCCCTCCGTGTACCACTACCTGTTGCTGGAGGGGGCCGAAGGAAGCGGGAAGAGGCGCAGACGATCGTCGGGAAAACAGAGCATGTCCGAGACCGATCACGATGTCTGCCAAATCGTTCCGCGAACTGTCAGTGGCAAAATTGCCAGCGTCTTTCTCGTCTTCATCCCAACGGCGGCCATGATAGCAGTCGCGGTCACGTGGTTCTACCTAAGTAGACAGGTAAGATAATCGCAGTCCTTTAATTTTATTTGACTTGGGTCTATATAAGCCTATATATATACAGTATTATACACACATTTATACTGTATGTATATATATATATACGCGCGCACAAACATACATATATATATATATCGCGTGTGTGTTTGTGTGTGTTTGTGTTTGTGTGCGTGTGTGTGTGTAATGCCCTCGGTACTTAGTTCCGAAAGGACTTATGAAAAAAGTGTCCGGAGACATTAAGAAATTGTGCGGCGAACTCGAGACTCGATTCGAGATTTGGAAAAGATCCTCAAAAAGCAACAGCGTTGAATCGCTACAAAGCGACTGACAATCGTTGGAAGAGGAAGCTTTCTTCTCTCTCTCTCTCTCTCTCTCTCTCTCTCTCTCTCTCTCTCTCTCTCTTCTCTCTCTCTCTTGTCTCTAGATTGCTGGACAAGACGACGACGACGACCAAACCCGCTGACGAAACAAAGGGCTTCTTGGTTCACGGGGCCAAGCGTTTCAAATGCAATAGGCAGGAAAATATAGAATGCAGTCAGGCTTTGATATTTTGCTGTTTTTTCTTCGGCGACGGCTCCTGCTGCAAGAGAAGTGGATGGCAAACAGGTGGCAGCGACTGTGTCCGCCACGGTTGCATCCCATATCAGGCTACACACACATGTATATACATAAATGTGTCTCGATTATGTCTTAGAATACTTTCTTGTCATTTCTCTCATATTTGTTAACCATAACCCGGCAAACTTTCAAACCTCGAATCTGATGAGAGTTACAGTATCTACACGTTTTCCTAATGTCTCTGGCAGTGGCGTATTTAGGCATGTTCGGTGGAACAGGGCCCCACATATAAGGGGCCCCCAAATAGCAGCAGCTGAGGACCTTTTTTGCTCGTCGCAGTTTTTCTGAAGTTAAGTGCGCCACTGGTATACCTTTCTCGCCCCCGGGAGACCGGATACCCTCGCTACGCCACTGGAATGACGTGTAGCCTAGTAGGGCCCCAGTACTTCGGAGTAGAGCCCACAAATCCTATATACGGCCTGCGTTTCCGGACACTCTTTTTATAACTTCTTCGGGAACTAAGTATCGAGCGGAAATATATATGTGTGTGTGCGCGCGTGTGTGTGTGTCTGTTTATGAATAAATGAAGAAACAAAACAATCAGAGAAATGTCAACCGGGTCTCCAGCTGTAGAAACTACTCAACAAACCTGTCAAACCAATAACTGGTCGTGAACGAGAAACCCGGCAAGCATCGACTGTTCATCAAACCCTGTTCCTGTCAGGAACAAATCGTTGGACAGAATGCTAAAACATTTTCAAAAATGTAATATATCTGAGCGCGTTTGGCTATATGAAATCGGACAGGAAAACGTCCAAGCTCCCCGTCATGCTTGACGGGCAAACGCAGCTTCTTTATTTATATTTAAACGCTAAGATATTTTAGTTCATTTAATAGAAACCACCAAAAATACGCGTATTTTGCCTATATCCATCACTAATTGAATTTTTGTAAATGGATATGAAATTAACGCGGTCTTAAGCTTCGAAAATGCATATAGGCCTTATTCCGAGTCGCATATAAATATAATCATTACGTTCATTTTACAAGCTTTATAAGGCGTTTGAATTGTCTTTTACACGCCTAGTCTTTTATTTACTTTATTCATCTCATGTCTAAATAGTAAGCCTTTGTTTAATTTACTGTATCTTACCTTTTTATCTTCATTTGATATTATTACTATTTCTCGATATCTTCTTTTCCTTATTTTATTTATTTAGTGAAAGCAAATACATTCTCGTCCGTTCTTTCACATTCTTTTATTCTCTTATTTTATTTCTTGATAGTACATACATTCTTGTCATTTCTCTCACATTCTTTCTCTCCATATATTTTGATTTTGTTGCAGTTCCACGTGATATCTAGCATATTGTTCTAAGTTGAAGACCGACGCCAACATCCGTCTCGAGTGAGATGCACTTCCGAGAAGCGCAGCAGTGCAATTATCTGCCAGTTATAAGTTGATATAGCGCACGATGGCCGAATACGTTTTACGACTTTTCTAGTGTCCCAACGAGGGCGTAACCGTCGCGGGGAGTTCATCCTCCGCCCCCAACGCTCGGTGCAAACAAATGCGCATAACGACCAAGCGACTGATTATGATCACTTGCCTCCTTCGGACTCACAGCGGGGGAACAACCGCATAGCACATATGTCCAAAGCGCAGAGAGAGAGGGAGAGGGAGAGAGAGAGAGTCAGACAGACAGACAGACAGGCAAACAGACAAAGACAGCCAGAGGTCGAGATACAGAAATAGAGACAGAGAGAGAGAGAGAGAGAGAGAGATACAACGAGAGGCAGACAGACAGAAAGAGACAAAGAGACAGACAGACAAAGATAGAGAGCGACTGAGATACAGAAAGAGAGACATAGACAGCCAGACTGAGACAGACAGAGACCGAGATACAGAGAGAGACAGAGACAGAGAGACAAATAGAGAGACAGACAGAGAGAGACGGAGAGACAGCGAGAAGCCCCCCCCCCAGCATCGCTGTGTCCACCGATGCAGAATCGGCGCTTTAGTTTGATGCCGAGGTCGTCTGCTTAATTGTAGGTTTCCGGTCTACGACTCTCGTTGGACTGACAGGAGAGCTGACGCTGTTTTATCAGGCACTGTCCTGATCAAACAAGCTTCGATCTTTATGGTCCGGCAGTTCCTCTCTTGAAATGTATCTGTAAAATGTATATAGGCTCAGAAATTATCTTAACAATCAGAAGAACTCTCGCACACGCCCTCATTTTAGGAAGTACGGTTACTTCTGCCAGTTTAAGCGGAATTCCAAAATGAATTAACACAGAGAGATCATCTTGACCATAATGTCTGCCATCAGAATTTTCGTTAGACCCGACTATTTGAGTGTGGAATTATTTTACTAGCATCGCTAAACGCTTATAGCAGAATCTTGCGCACTGCTAAAACATTGGCTTATTGACAATTTTAGATATTTCGGTACACGTTCTCTTTTTCTTTGCCTCAATTCAAACAACCCATCGGCACAATACTTCAGCTTAATGCATGATTGCCACGTACTTTTTATTTCATGACTTTCACCCCCCCCCCCCACCTCTCTCCCCCAAAGCACTCGCTGCGTTTTCTTTATGGTTGACCTTGCAGCTGTCCTGAACGTCTTGCCTTGTGGCGTCCAAGACTCTGCGTTATATTATGATTAAGCGAGCACAAGAAATGGAACCTACATGTAGCAGATCCAGCTTCTCCTGTTCAAACAGTATCCCTAATACAGTGTAAACATAATATTTTGCGCCATCACCTGCCTTGGCGTCTGGCATAACGTATCCGTACAATCTGTGCCGGATATATTATATTTATATGCGTGTAATCGTGCTTTATAGAAGCCTGTATATACCGCTGCCTGAATATGTCAGAATTTGCGCGTTTGCCATCGATTCTGCGTTTGCCGGCAGAACAGGAAGACGAAAAAGTTAATAGAAAACTAGAGGTTATGCTTTTGATTGCAATTTTCTCGACCGCTATTGTAATTGTGTCTACGTATCCTATACGTAGGCCCATGAGCGTCTATATGTATTCTATGTTCCAATTAATCTAGGTAGTAAAATCTTATCAGACTCCGAAGCACGATTTAGGTCATCTCAAGGAGACTAGATATTGACTATAGTTATATGCGCATATATATATATATATATATATATATATATATATATATATATATATATATATATATATATATATGGTAGTACAACGCAGTTTCGCTCTTAAAACGTCAAGGCGTGGCGATTCAGGTCAATATAAGATTTGATTGATACCACCGCAAAGCACAAACGCTTTCTGTTAATCTATATGACAAAAAGACTATATGAAATTAAAGGTTTAAAGGAGACCAAATTAATATAGAACCGATCAACACAATTTCTAGACATACCATAAAGTAGACAACAGTAGACAATTTATCTGTAGAAGAAAGAAAGAAGAAAAAGTTACGAAAAGAGCCAAGGCCCAAAGAAAATCCTTTCATATCTGTTAAAAGAAGCAAATTGACTTATTTCGGCCACATACAAAGAAACACAAAAGATAACCTCAGACTCACCAGTCAAAAAGGGCAGCTGATAAAAATAGATTAAGAAAATAATTTCTTTCAATGTACTATACTCCAATAATATAATTCAAAAACGTCGGCTTTTGGGGTTTCACCTCAGACCCCACAACGCTACTGAGGTTATTATACTCGATACTGACGATACAGCAAATTACAAGTAACTTGAACATACATACACTACATTCATCATCATCATCATCATCATCATCATCATCATCATCATCATCATTTTCTCTATCCTTCAGCAGTTGAAGATGGCGTGACATCATGAATAAAGAATTTCCAGGCAGCTCTTTCCTTCGATGCTTCTGTTGCTGGTGTCACAGCCATTCCATCTGTGTAAATTATTGTCGAAGGAGGTATAAAGTAGTAGTAGTAGTAGTAGTAGTAGTAGACTTCTTTAGCGCCATTGTAGTAGTGCATCTGCACCAGTCGATGGTCGCTTCAGTGAATAATCGTAGTCGTGAATCATTGTCCGTGGTGAATCGAGGTTGTAATCCAAAGGTCAGTCCGTACTTCCAGATTCCAGGTTAAGGCGGATATGCAGTCAGGAATAGATGTGTTTTAAGTCTAGACCTGAAGGTAGTAAGACAATCAGTTTGGCGGACCTGTACCGGCAGTTTTTCCAAAGTCTGGGTCCGGCGACAGAAAAAGCACGTTTTCAGTAGTAGTCCTGCTATAGGGTATGTAAAGAGTAGTAGCATCAGATGACCTCGTTGAGTGCTGGTTGTCTTGAGCAGTCAGTAACGATCGGAGATACATTGGCTGATTTGTGTGGAGCGTCTTATGCACAATGAGACTTATCTTGAATTCAATTCTTTGTTTGACAGGTAGCCAATGAAGTGATTTTAGGATCGGTGTGATGTGCTCATATTTGGCAGTTCCAGTGATAGCCCTGGCTAATGAATTCTGAATCCTTTGCAGGCGGTTTAAGTCGGATTTTGAAATACCAGTATACAGTGAATTGCAATAGTCGAGACGACTCGATACCAAAGCGTTAGCCAGAGGAATAAGTGCAGAGGAAGGGATGAGGTGTCTAATCCTCCTTACATCTCGTATGTTATAGTGAGCAGAACGGCAGACGAAGGCAATGTGTTCTGAGAATGAGAGGTGATTATCAAAAATAACTCCAAGATTTCGAGCAGACTGCGAGGGATGAATCAGTGAAGTGCCAAAGGAAAGACATGTTGATGACAAGTCAATCTTCTTAAGTTGAGGTGGTGTTCCTATCAGTAGAAATTGGGTTTTTCCAGGATTTAGGAGGAGTTTGTTTTTATTCATCCAAGTGTGCACAGAAGCCAGAATGCTTGACAGACGTTCCAGGGATGGTAAGGTAGATGGTTGGTCGAAACTCAGGAAAATTTGGGTATCGTCTGCGTACAAATGATAAGCAGCATTTTGCATGGTGAGAAGGTGACTAAGAGGGGCAGTGTAGAGTGTAAAAAGAAGAGGTCCTAAAACAGAGCCTTGTGGGACACCGCAATCAAGCTTTCTAGATTCTGACATGCAGTTCTTGACACACACAGATTGCATACGATTTTGAAGATAAGACTTGAACCAATTTAGTGCAGCACCGGTAATGCCAAACCAGTTTTCGAGCCGGTGTATGAGTATTGAGTGGTTCACCGTGTCAAATGCAGCGGTGAGATCCAGGAGGACAAGAGCAGTGACTTTACCCTGATCCATAGCGGTTATGATGCTATTTTGAACAGTAAGAAGAGCTGTTTCTGTGGAATGAAGCTTACGATATGCCGATTGAAGAGGTGTATAAAGAGAATTTAACGAGAGATGGTTTTCTGAGGAGACGTGAGCTTTTTTGAGCATTTCTTTATAGCCTATCCCCAGGGATTTTCAATTCTATTTTAAAGTCTCACAGTGACGCACAGCACCCCCCTCCCCCTGCCCTCGGCTGCGTCGCTGCTGTATCTACGTACAGTAAGGCGACAAATTGCTGTCGTTTTTTTCCAAATTCTTCCGACGGCTTAAAACTAGTTTTATGTTTGAGCATTATGGTGTCTGCGCAGCGGCTTCCTGCGACGTATAAAACACGAAATCGGCGGTAATTGCCACGGAAGTTATCCGCCATTGAAACGCAACATTTGCGGATAAAAACTGTCCGGTTGACGTTTGGAAAATTACGGCCCGTGGTTCTTGGCGCGAAATCACGGCAACAATAAATTAGGTCGAAAAAATTGTCACGCAAAGACGATACCATTCGTAGACTGACTTTGTGTGTGTGTGTGTGTCCTCCAAACAGCGAACACCCTATTTTTTATTATTTTTAATATTACTATTATTGAGACCATTTTATAGCGCAGTGGGCATGGTAAAGGCCAAAGCCAGGGACACTTTAATAAAATGACAAACACCATATGTATTGGCAACAAGCGTTTCGCTTCTAGTCAGTGGCGGCTCCAGGATTTGGCAAGTGGGGTGGGGGCCGTTGCGGTGGCAACTTCTAAGCATGGGGTCCAACCATTTGTTGATAGGTACTGTATGTAGTAGTAAATATAGGGTACAAACAGGAGTGCACTGGATGGCAGGCATTCAATAGGGGGCACGCATCCCCGGACCCCCATGTGGAGCCGCCACTGCTTCTGGTGGACACTATCTAGAGATCTTTCTGAACATGCTTGATTCTGCATGAGCGAGAGGCAACAGCCAGAAGCAGAGGTTCATTTGCAATTGTATTGAGTTATCATAACAGCAAAATGGTACACGCCACACTGCATAGTACTGAATAGAAGCAGAGGTGATGACGATGACGACGACGAGGATGATGATGATGATGATGATGATGATGATAATAATAATAATAATAATAATAATAATAATAATAATAATAATAATAATAATAATAATAATAATGATGATGATGATGATGATGATGATGATGATGATGATGATGATGATGATGATGATGATGGGCACGGATAGCGTTGTGGAGTCTGGGGTGGAACCCCCAGAAGAAATTTTATTTAAAATATTAGAGTAAAAAGTGAGCTGTGGTACATGCTTTAAATACTTTAAATGTGATTTATTATAGAGCGGTTGTAATACAACTAAAATCTACACAACTTTAAATATAACTAAACATCACAAAGCTGTAACACAACTAAGTTTATCGGTTCTGTCTACATTAACCCTATCTCTCTCGAAAATTATCTAGTCAATTTTGCACAGAGCCCACGAGTCCACGACTAGTCCCAACCCGAATTGGTAACGGTGGGCCTAATTCTGTTACCAGCCCAATTGGTGTCAGCAATAATGAGACATAAAATCGTATAACAATCAGGAGAAAAACTGAACATTTAACAATTCATGAATTAATTAGATTTATACCTTCGAGCGTCTTCTCGACATTTTTGCTACCATCTCTCTATCCATGAATAGTTCATAGGTTGGTTATTCAGAATTTCAGTTGACGTTGATGTCATGGTGCTCCAAAATCCAAAATGTTGCAGGTCATTCTAAAACGTGAATTTAAATGAAAATGAGTTAAAGGTCATTTGCCTAATCATCAAACTCGGATTCTGTTAAATTGCGGTTGGACTTTCATTTGCTGTTGCTCATTCTAGTACAGTTATTGGCACTAGTTGTTTCTCAGTGTTTGGCCCGGAGGAAGGAAAATTCTAGAAATTTGTCTGCTGGCTGGCAAGGTGAAGTTGCCTGCCCATTTTCTGCCCAGCTGCAAAAGTTTGTTCGGAGAATTTCACGTAGAATTTGGAGAATTTCTCAATTATGTTATTGGCCGACGGAATGCATGCTGCTATAATAATATTATTAAAAAGGAGAAAATGACACCATGCACTCGCTTATGTCCATTCGTGTCCTTTTAACTTTTCGGCTTTACGCCATGATGTTGGAAAATCATCAGGTGACGTTTTTGTATGGGTTTGGAAGGAACACGTGTCTCCCACGCCCCCGTAGAATTATGCAACCTTGACCACCACCACCACCACCACCACCACTTCTTCTTTGTCTTCTCCTCCTCCTCCTTCTTCCCTTCGGACGATGCTCGTCTTCAGCTCCCGCCAGTCGACTTCTTTTTATAAGGTTATATATTTCTTTCGGCAAATGATGCTTTCGCTTCCCTTCGCCTTCCTTTCTTCCTTCCTTTCGGTAGAGAAGGGTGCCCTCCTCGTCCTCCTCCTCCTCCTCCGCCGCCGTGCGGTGGCGGATGATTTCAATTTCTCTTGCGTCCGCTGGATCTTCGACCTCCGCCGCCGCCGCCTTCCCCATCTCTGCATTCGGTCGCTTTTATCGTCGGTCGCAGCCTCAACGCCCGTCGTTAGTCTATCTTCAACTATAGAACAGACTGGACGCAGAAACGTACACACACACACACACACGCACGCACTCAAACACAAACACACACACATCAGCATAATATTTGCGGAAACGCATAATTTTCTCTCGATTTGACGGCAGCCTCTGCTGTCGAAATGTCTTCTGTCGACCATAAATCATGACCCTCATATATATATATATATATATATATATATATATATATATATATATATACAGTAAGTAATAGACGGAAACTTCTGACGAAGGAGCAAATATTCGAAGTCATTAGACGTTTATAGCGATATATCCGTCAAATATTCTGGTCGACGTTTATTTACGACCTTTTCGAATTTTCCATTTTCGACATACTTAAACGATTTATGCTGTAACATTGCAGATATTACAGTCAACTTTTTCTCACAGGCAGGATTGAGCCATGCATACAAGCAACAGAATCGAGAAATATTTGTAACTGCATTCAAGAATTTTTGAACCAATCAAACATCTTCGATTACAATATCGTTGAAGCGTCGCAATACATTGAATTGATGCTATTTCGTGAATTGTTTCCCTCATTTTGGATAGCCCTGGAGTTTCTGCTGACTTCTTCTCGTTCCCTCGTTTCCATAAGACATGCGCAGTCTCACTCCTCTGCTACTTTTTGTTGAAAATCCATTCACATGTGACATTTCTACCACAGGGGCGTAGCGACGGAGGGTATATCGGTATATATACCCCCAAATCAGTCTACCTTAAAGTTTTTTATGTGATTTACATGA
This sequence comes from Metaphire vulgaris, assembly GCA_018105865.1. Classification (NCBI taxonomy): domain Eukaryota; kingdom Metazoa; phylum Annelida; class Clitellata; order Crassiclitellata; family Megascolecidae; genus Metaphire; species Metaphire vulgaris. The sequence continues at coordinate 7,217,398 of CM030845.1, read as the reverse complement.
GGTTATAGTTAAGATTTATACCCATCCAAAATATTTATACCCCCCAATCAAATTCCTGACTACGCCCCTGTTCTACCATAACCACAAATATGTAGTTACTGGGAGATGAAGGTGCAATGCAGCTTGAAATAATCGAAATGCGACACAATATGGCCTTTCGTGAGAAGCACAATGATACGCCACCAACTGAGTTCTGGATTACTTGTGTGTTTTTTCTGATGAATTTCTACGTCCCCATCTACGAATATTTCATATAGGTCTATTGGTAACTTACAGTATAGGTGTGCGTCAACCATTGCCATATTTGAACAAATTAAGATAAACCTAATCTAATATGTATTTGAATGCATTTAATGAAGATATTTTTGCGAAAGCTGCTGTTGTATTCTAGGCCAAATTAAAAACAACCTACGCGTAAGGCTAAAAATGAAAAGAAAACCGACTGCTGCGTTCACTTTAGAATCAACTATAGTTTTTTCTAGCTACAATTAGCTACACCAGAGATGTCCATGGGTTGGGTTAACCCATGGGTTGGGCTGGGTCCAGGGGCGTCCGCAGAAATTTTTCCAGGGGGTGCAAAACAGGGTCTTGTGACGAAAGAAATGAAAACATTTTCCAGGGAGGTACAAAACAAGGTTTTGTGACGAAAGAAACAAGTAATTTTGCTTTTTTCATAACTCCACAATTTTTCCAGGCGGGTGCAATTGCACCCCTTGCACCCCTCCGGAAGCCCATGGTTGGGCCAGACTTTTCCATATTAATGGTGGGTTAGGTCGGGTCAGAAAATAAGTCATGGCTTAAAAAATTGTAATGTATTACAGTGGGTTGGGTTGGGTCAAGTAAACCTATTACCGGCATGGGTTGGGTTGGGTTGGAGATTTGATGGGTTGGGTTGGATTGGGTTCTAAAAATGAACCCATGGACATCTCTGAGCTACACGCGCCTTTTATCCCAGATATATCATATACGGAAACAAAAGTTCGCGGTTCTTTCACTAATTTTTTTCTAGATAGACTACGTGTCACAGAACGTGTTGCATTTGTCCGACAATTAATTATTACCGAAAGCGACCCAAGAGGCCGCAACTAAACGAAAGACCGCTGTGGTATTCGGACGTTCTAGCGTTCTAGGGCGCGGCCAATCGAGCGTTTCCAGAATCTTTTTCTCCGACGGGGTGTTTTCCATGGCATGACAGGCAACGAACCAATTTCAATGAATTTCCCGATGATGAGTCAACCTGAGACTTCATCGGGTCCTCATGAGAGGCCCGGTCGACCCCCCCCCCACGAAGTCGAGGCCGACTACGACGATGGAAACTGCAGAAAGAGTTCCAAAGACACGACAATTCTCTCTGTATCTGCCTGTCTGTCTGTCTGCTGCCTGCCTGCCTGCCTGTCTGTCTCTCTCTTCTGTCATTCTGTCTGTTGTTCTGTCTGTCTGTCTATCGTTCTGTCTGTCTGCCTATCGTTCTGTCTGTCTGTCTGTCTGTCTGCCTCCCATACATTATGCACATTCGCATTCAAGAGACGTTTCTCATTGGCCAACACGCGACCCTCTCCCACCACTTCCCTGATCTATTTTTTTAAATTTAAGAAACACTGAAACTGCATCACTATTCATGGTCGTAAGACTCTTCAGTGTGTGGCTCGGCAAAGTGGAGCATTGACCGGCAGCAGTCAATCGCTGCAGCGACGACCATCTGGATGCGGAGTGCATCTTAAAAGAACTGAAATTATTTAGCGGGAAAGGGGTATACAGGCGGAATGACCAGGCAAGTAAGATGTAGGCCCATAGGCGGGCTATGGGATACGGCCAAAAGGACATATCCAAAGGCTGAGATAAGTCTCCGCAGATTACAGTGGGGTTTTTTAAAATTCGGGGCGGTGAGATGGAGTAGCGGTATGATTCCACGTCATTCATGCTTCATGCCCCGCAACCGAAAGGTAGCGGGTTAGAATCTGACCCTAGCCATTGAGCAGCGACCTTGGACAAGTTGCTCACTCCTGAATTGCTCCGCGCATACGATTCTTCACCTTGCGAATGACTTGTGAAGTGCGTTAACAACCATACACTAATAACCATACAATGCTACTGCTGCTGCTGCTGTTACTACTACTACTACTACTACTACTACTACTACTACTACTACTACTACTACTACTACTACTACTACTACTACTACTAATAATAATAATAATAATAATAATAATAATAATAATAATAACAATAATAATAAAGAAAATCGGCAGTATCCTATCACGACAATCTGGAGGTTGTCGTGATAGGATACTGAGAAGGATATAGAAGAGAGACATTCTCTTACAACAAATGGCCGTGACAACTATAATTATAATTATAATAATAGGCTTAGAGTGATTCAGTAGGTTCTGCCCTGTGTGAGAACCACTATGTTCCACCCATCCATTAATTCACATTATGGTCTTGTGTGTAACCTTATTCTTTTTTGCACTCTTGTCCTCTAGTCTGCAGTAGGCTTATTCCTGTATTCTTGTCATTGAGTCTACAAACAACTGAAAAACTTTGCAGTATATAATGATAATAACAACAACAACAACAACAACAACAATAATAATAATAATATAGGTCTAAATACGTGTCTTTGTTAGCTACTATAAGTTCTATACCTCTGTTGGTATAGAAACGAGTCTGGATAAACGAGCTGCCATCTGATGATGGCTGAACTGGGAAACGTGTTATTAGTAGAGGTGGAACACACGCGTCGTTGGGCGGTATAGTCGTTTTCTATTAGGAGGGCGTTTCTTCAGTTTCTGTGGTTTTCGTGACTGAGACTCTAATGCTTAATTCCAACGGATAATAGCTTTTAAATTGCCTTCGGCGATGAAGTTGAAGGTTGAGCGGGGTATGACGCTGTTGGCGAGTGAAAACCTGTGGTCGGATACACTCTATCCTCCTTGAGTGTATCCGATCCACAGTTTATATATATATGCATTATATATAAGGGCAGGGTAGGGTAGGGTAGACTGGATACTCAATTCGTTATATTGATGGCAATGTATTTGTATACTGCCCGTGACGTTGTGATCTCTGACGTAAATAGAGCGATTTTTCCTCAACGCTCCATACGGACCAAACCTAAGTCCCTCTCATACTTCTTTCTTCTTCTTCTTCTTCTTCTTCTTCTTCTTCTTCTTCTTCTTCTTCTTCTTCTTCTTCTTCTTCTTCTTCAGGGTTGAATACTTGTTCTCTGCCATATGGTCGAACATCCACTCCAGCATTGATATCCTTGCGATTCCTTGGTCGCTTTCCCTTAGTACGTCTTACATAGTACTGTACGTATCTTAACTGGCACATTTCTTCTCTCAGAACATGACCTATTCGCTTCTTTTGTCTATATAGTGCGTATTGTGTTTAATCGGCTTTCCTTTCCTTCTATTCTTATTTTGCCAGAGACTTACTAAACTAGGTTCTCTTTGAATGTATTAAGCAGAGTTATTGAGGTATATAAGCCCATAGCCTAAATTTAGTCAGCTCCAGTGTTTATTCTAGGCCTTCTCTGGGGGGAATTTTGCCCCTCTCCAAGTTTTAAAATTCCCCTCCCCAAAAATGTTATATTTTGGCTGGGGGGATGGAAATTCCCCCTCCCCAAAAAAAGTGTGGAGACTCAGACCTTGTCCTCCAAACATTTCAAAATCCCCCCAATGTCAAGGTGGCTAGAATAAACACTGGTCAGCTCCATGTGCGTATCTTTTAAACAGCAGTTCCAGGCTTCCATGCTGGTGGGCGGTGGCACTCTTGATATAACGTCCTCTCTAAAACCGCAAGGAGCAGTAGTAGTTGTGCCTATTCTATTAAGACGCGTCCGTCAAAAGACAATGGGCGTCTAGCTCCTCCTTTTTCTTCCGGGCTTGAAATACCCGGGCGGTAAGAGAATTAATTATGTCTCAACCAATCGCACGTCGGCCAGAACGAAGAGGAAATTAAAATAGTCTGTATATAATGTATCAGGGTTCGTTGTGAACTTTATTATGCCCCTGGTTTAATGGGTCACGAGGGGGAGCGAAAAACTCCATTCGGCTGGTCAGAGCATCGGGAAAATCCTACCTCCTATTTTCTATACTTTACGATGAATTTAACCTTACACTAAGCGACGGTGGCAGCTGAATTACCACCAAGTCTTACCAATTTATTCCCTGTGTACGAATATTGTATAGATGAAATTTAGTCGACCAGGCTCCTAAACCTGCGCCCCTGCGGATTTGTATATAGCTTAGCAGACGCTCGTCGTTTTTGTAACGAATGCGTCTATAAATAAACGAATTAAATTTAAAATCCAATGAAGTTGTAGTATAGCTGTCTTTCATGAAGGGCCGATATAATAAATACCTGGCAAAGCAGTCGCACACAATGATCAGAAACACGTACTTCAACCGGTTGGTCGCAGGAACACCGGACAGGACAGAAAGGGATCGAGGATGAGAAAAAAGCGCCGGAGAAAATGCGAGCGCTATAGAAATTAGGTTGATTTCATTATAGGCTGATTACGCATACCATTGTAGCTTTCGCCAGGTTGGTTGTGCAAAAGAAGCGACGAACGAATGAATGAATGAGTGCGGGAGAAAAATGGCAATGCACATTCATTAGAAGGCCCAGTTGGTAGGTGACACGCCAGCAGCGTAGATTGGGTTGCCAGTGCCCAGGACAAAAGAGGGACCGAGCCTCCCACTTGTCCTCAAAATGTCCTGACAAGAAAAAGAACGCCATCGTATCGTATTTTCCCATTACAATAATAGACTCCGAGAAAGTATTTTCAATTATTCTTCTCTGCGAATGACATGTGTCAGCCTAATTTATGATTTAGGCTACTGCATGGTTATAGGTCTATTTTATCGCTTGAAATTTTTTGCCTATCCCCAAGAATTTTGCGCCCGGGCGACCGCCCTCTGGCCGCGTCTGGCGCAAAATTCTATCGATGTATCTATCTATCTAGATAGACAGATAAACAAACAGACAGACAGACAGAGAGTATATATATATATATATATATATATATATATATATATAGAGAGAGAGAGAGAGAGAGAGAGAGAGATTAGGTTCGGACGTGGAAACACATTCCTTGCATTAGAGGATTGTATTCTTTTTGGCGAGTGAATGGCTTTTCCACCAATGTCTATTCAAAGACCTTTGAAGACAATTTGACTTCCGCCGGAAGCACGACGAATGGACGAGAGAGATTTGAACTGCAGCTTCGCCTTCCCGTCTCCTCCATTTGTCAAAACCCCTTCCCCGTCAATCACCCGATCACTCAATCGCCCCCGCCCCCCGTCAAAGCGTTTCCGTTTCTTTTGGGACACTCTTCTTTAGCGCTCATTCCTCCCCCCACCGACCATTGTTTCATGGACACCGACCGGATCCCGACTGGATTTTTAAAAAATACTTGTTCCACTCTCTTTAATAGACACCCCGTTCGTCTTCCTTTAGTTCCGTGATGGCGTATTGTCGATCCGACCGCCACGAATTAAATGGCATTGGCCACGTCAGAACATCCACTCCAGTGCTGTCCAACCTGTGGTCCGCGGGTTATGTGTGGTCCGCGGATCACGTGTGGCCCGCGGCATGAGTTTAGGCTTGAACAGCGTTCGCAATCAGTCAGACATGGAAATGGGTCATGGGTCAAATGTGTCACCAATATTCGAAGGGTCACACGGGTCAAGGGTCAAGTGTAGTGTTCAACGGGTCACAAGAAGAGGGTCATTGTGAATGACCCACTGCCATCTTTATTCTTTATACAGTGGAATTTAAAAATAATCCATTCGGTACAGAAATTAGCTAATGGTTACAACAAATCACACTTACGTTATGTTTTCCTCAGATATTAATTTTATCAGCGAAGACACAGCATAGGACGATAGCAGGTCTCCTCGAACACTGCTCAAAAGTACGCCATTTATTTTGTCGCCGAGAACTATTTTTATAGCCCAGGTTGAGGCGATGACATACAGTAAGCCTTCGTATGTTGAGATCCTCAGTATTATGCCATGAATTTTTTAGAATTCCCCCACTGGCAGCTACTACTACTACTACTACTAGAATTACCTACTACACTGGCACTACTTTACCACCACTACTACTACTACTACTACCACTGCTACCACTACTACTACTACTACTACTACTACTACTACTACTACCACTACCTACTACCACTACCACCACCACTACTACTACTACCACCACTGCTGCCACCACTGCACCACTGCTGCACCACTGCACCACCACTGCCACCACTGCCACTGCTACTGCTGCTGCACTACTACCACTACTAATAAAATAATAATAATCAGATAAAATAATAATAATCAGAATCATAGCCATAACCATAATAATTATAATAATCATAATCATAATTGTTAACTGCCTTTGGTATGGATCGTTTTGCTTTCAGTCGATCGAAAGGAGTAAGATGGATCAACATCGCCTGAGACAACGAACTTTACAAATTGGCAAGCTAATAGTCGACTTCAACGCAGAACGAGGTAGGCCTAAGTACCTAACCCGGATATTATCCGATTAGATCGGATGAGATAACTAGGCTATATTACGATTTAGTGTATAGGCTACTGGGTGAAATCTAATTTAATCTGATGTACTGTATTATTGGCCGCAATAATACTTAATAACAGAGTCGGTCAATACATTTGTGCAGAAAGACTTGTGGACTCAACCGGATCAGATCTAGAGCAGTTAACATTGGCGTAGCCACGGAGAGTCACGGAGGGGGTCCTATTCGGACTTGGACCAGTGGCGGTATTTGTTGTTTTTTTTGTCTGGTTTTGCTCATCGAAGTTTTTTCAAGAAAATGTCGATGTGCCCCCGCCTCCCAATTCCAGAGCCTTTGTTGCACCGCAGGCAGTTAATCCAATCAAGAACGAAGTTTCCAAATATGATTAACTGGGTGAGGGAACAAATTTGCATCGAGTCTGGCAGACGTCTGTACTTTTCGCCACGATTTATACCGTGTTTGAGTTTCGGTTATCATCAAAATACCGTAGGGACTGAAATTTAGAGTAATAATGACGATGACGGTAGTAAACTGTGAACGATCGCATATTCCAAGCACTCGGTCGGTCTTAGTAATGTGATACAGAGACGATCGATCTTCTTCATTATATCAATGGTTCAAATCGGAATCTCTCACGGGGGATCAGACATTTCAAATGAATACGTCAAAGAATTCAGTTCCGACAAAATAATCAGAGTTCGACTTCCTTAAAAAGTATAACTTGCATATCAGGCAAACGAGATATTATATACATATAGGCTTACTGGTATTTATCAGTCGGAGATCAGCATGATCGTCGCCGAATGATACAGTATCTTACCCTTCAAGATGAAACTCTGGTGAGACGTTATGTAGCGATTCTCCCGAATTATCTTATGATTTTCGGCAAAGAATTTGACGTATCAGAGTCGAATGTATACGGATGATAGTCGCCTGGGGAAATTAGTCGTTCAATTGTCCAGCTGCAAGTGACTGCTGCAGATTATGTCTGCGTGGACGACTTTCGATTCAGTTCGCTATATCTAGGAATTGGCAGGACAGCGTAGATACAGAAAATTCAAACAGACAGACAGACGGGCAGGTAGATATAGAGACAGAGATATAAATGGACAGACAGATAGATATGAAGTTATATAGACAGACAGGTTGATAGACAGGTAGATTATAGATAGACAAATTGACATCATATATAGACAGGCAGATAGACAGGTAGATATACAGAGAGACAAACAGGCAGATAGGTAGATATAAAGTTAGATAGATAGACAGGTTGACATACAGATAGACAAGCAGATAGACTGGCAGCAGTGGCGTAGCAAGGCATTTGGGGGCTACTGCAGAGATGTCCATGGGTCCATTTTTTAGAACCCAATCCAATACAACCCATCAAATCTCCAACCCAACGCAACCCAACCCATACCAATAATAGGTTTACTTGACCCAACCCAACCCACTGTAATACATTACATTTTCTTAAACCATGACTTATCTTCTGACCCAGCCCAACCCAACCCACCATTGATATGGAAAAGTCTGACCCAACCCAACCCATGGGTTAACCCAACCCATGGACATCTCTGGGCTAGTGCAGAGCTTCGGTGGTGTGGTCCTGGAGTCACCCTTCGATTTGGGTTGATTGATAAAAAACGAAACAATATAACACTAATAACAATGGACAGTAACGCTAAGTTAACACCTCTCAGTTCAACAAATAAAACCACTGAGTCATCTGAGTGGCGTCCGCTGTTCATGATACGCGGTTTTTTGTCATTTTTCCATTATATTCTGAATATTTTGAAAGTAAAAAACTCTATTCTCCGTCAGGAGTTATATCTGACCGCACGGGCCCAGTGCACTGAACACTGAACAGCCTGCACAACCCATTCGTTACTGCGCCACCGGCAGGCAGATAAGCAGAGACAGACATACAGACAGAGATATACAGACAGACAGAGACAGACAGAGACAAGCAGGTGAAAGAGATGGACTGATAAACGGACATGTTTGGATAGCGGAGAGAGAGTGAGAGAGAGTGAGAGAGAGTGAGAGAGAGAGAGAGAGAGAGAGAGAAGGAAACGAAATTATGTTATTCGGAATTTTTTTTTTCTCTCTCTGACGTCGGTCCCTATAAGCCGTAATGTTATAACATTGGAGTGTTATGCTGTGGCGGAAGCCCGAGTCCTTTGTTTCCGTCTGCCTTCTTGTATTAGATCAGTCGTAATGTTTCTGATGTCGTCGTTGATTGTCCTGATTCAATTGGGTCACAGTATAGAGGACACGCCGACTGCACTGTGTGCGCAAGTTACACACGTACAACGTTCTCTGTCTCTACCACTCGATTTCCGCTAACTACTGGCTTCCGTTTTGCCACAGCAACGAAGGAATTATGCAAAAAATTGTCTGATCTTCGCGACTATAATATTATTTTCAGACCGTCAAAATGGCTGTCTGGACGACTCGTGTGCAAGCCCGAAGTTTTACACAAATTTCGGTTTATTTCATCCCTGTGACTTGTTTTTTTTAATATAATAGACTTTGCATATGCCGTTTGAAGAGACTCGCCATTTTCGTGACATTTCAAACGCTCTAGAATAAAATTGAGATAGAATACTGTATATTGACAATTCTAGAATGATTTGACGCAATGAGGATGGAGACAGAAGAAAATGTGATTTTATTTCGCTTCATCACTGCGTTGGATTTTTTTGCATATCTACAACCTACTGTAACAATAGTCCTTGCATAGACTAATGTCATACAGAGAATCGATTTTATAATATTTTTTTCGTCGATTAAACCTACGATCCAAGGAACCAGTCATCTTAAGACATGGCTCATTTATCGATCGACTTTTTAGTCATTTGATAGAGAATAGCTTTTTGAAAAGACGTGTATCGTGTGGTTTGAAGAGCTCACCATTTTTGTGGCATTTCGAACGTTTTAGAGTAAATTCGAGAAAAAATATATTGACAATTCTGAAAGTATTTGACGCAACGAAGATGAAAGCACAAGAAAATGTGGTTTTCATTAGTTTTAGCACTCCTCTGAATTTTTGCATATCTAAACTTACTGTGGCAATAGTCCTTGCATAGGCTAATGTCATACAGAGAATCGATTTTATAATATTTTTTTCGTCTATTAAACCTACGATCCAAGGAACCAGTTATCTTAAGACACGGATCATCTCTCGATCGACTTTGTAGCCATTTGACTGAGGATAGATTTTTAAAAGCCTTAGTGTATTGGAAGGCAGATTTATGGCTAAAAAGCAGTTATCCTCTCCTCCTGCCCCTCCTTTTAGTATCTTACCGTTAATGGTACCGTAGTCCCTAGCTGTGCATTCGATAGCCTATGCCTCTGCAAGTATTCTTTGGGTTTTGTGATTTTGATTTTCTTCGATTCGTTATCTGATACTAATTATTATTATTATTATTATTATTATTATTATTATTAGTATTAGTAGTAGTAGTAGTAGTAGTAGTAGTAGTAGTAGTAGTAGTAGTAGTAGTAGTAGTAGTAGTAGTAGTAGTAGTAGTAGTAGTAGTAGTAGTAGTAGTAGTAGTAGTAGTAGTAGTAGTAGTAGTAGTAGTAGTAGTAGTAGTAGTAGTAGTAGTAGTAGTATCGTATGCTTCATGTGCTGAAAGAAGTCAGCCATTTGACTGTGACATCATTAGCTGAGTGCAACGTCTGAAGACCGCCATCCTCGAGTCTTGTTATAGGACAAGAGTCAACTATGTGATCCATTGTTTGCACTTCAGCGCAGATATACGCAGATCCGAGTCGTCCAGTCCCCACTTCCGGCGACGGTATCTGCAGTGACCCTGCGCTGTCCGGAAGCGGTTCAACAGGCACCAAAGATGACGTGGCAGAGTGTCGAATCCTGGTTGTCGGACAGCGGGATCTTCTATAGATCTGATACTAATAATCTGATTTGATTGCTTGCTTAATATTTAACCTTAAAATCAAGGCATGCCTTTACTGGCAGTCAGTAGTTTGCATATTCTCGACGGTTTGAAGAGCAGACGAGCGAATGCATAGTATCTTCACTTCAATGTGGCTGCAGTAATATTAGACAGCGAAAGAAAATGACCAAATACCAGACTCGATAATCGGCGTCAAAAGACGCATCAAATGAAATGGTAAAATGGCTATGACGACAACGACGATAATATTGCGCTATATAATACGTTATATATATATACAACGTAATCTTATTATATAATTCTCGATGTCCGTCCGTCCGTCCGTCCGCAACACGGCGGGTATTGCAAGACGCTGTTGTCATTGACAACCAAATATTGTTTAATCAAACCGGAGCGTTTAACGAAGCGTCTTAATTGCAGCTTAAACCCCCGTCCCCCCTTCCCTCACCCCATCCCTCTCACAATCGCCCAGGCCCCAAACCCATTCCAGCCCCGGCCCCAAACCCCCTTTTCCTTCCCCTATCCCCATCTCCTTTCCTCTCCCCATCCCCCTCCCAATCGCCCCCAAAACCCCGTTCCTTTCCGTCTCCCAACCCTTTTCCCTCTCCCCATCCCTCTCCCAATCGCCCCCCCAAAACCCCGTTCCCCTTCCGTCTCCCCATCCCCTCCCAATCGCTCCCCAAACCCCCGTTCCCCTTCCGTCTCCCAAACCTTTTCCCTCTCCCCATCCCTCTCCCAATCGCCCAGGCCCCAACCCATTCCGGCCCAACGTGCCCCAACACATTCCGGCCCCCTGGCCCCACACCCCGTTCCCTTCCCTCTCTCCCCATCCATTTTCCCTTCCCCCATCCCTCTCCCAATCGCCCTGGGCCCAACCCATTCCAGCCCCAACCCATTCCCGCCCCGGCCCTAAACCCCCGTTCCCTTTCCTCTCCCTATCCCCTTCCAACTACCCATCCTTTTCCCAATCGCCCAGGCCCCAACCCATCAGCGCTCCGCCCTACCCTACCGGCCCCAAACCCCGTTTCCAAACCTACACAACGCTGCTCCGAAATCCCGTACAACCCACCTTCCTCCTCCCAAACCTCACTTCCCTCTCCCATTGCCCTGCCCCCATTATTATATATATATATATTTATTCATTCCTAGCCTCAAACCCTATTTTTTAAAATTTTACCCCTCAAGTGGGGGTTAAATTTTAAGACGTCGTCACCGTACTGGGGATTTAATTTTTGGAAAAGCGTTCTCAGAAATGATTGCTGTAACGTTTTAAATTTAACTATATCTCAGGCTATATAGGAGCTAAAAAGATGAGGTTTGCACCATTGTTTAGATTGTTTATTCCTCTTTCTAACCGTCCGTGCAAAACAAAAAAATTTGGAGCTAGAGTCCACTTTACGGCCTAAAATATCACCCTCTCCCCCGAAAAATGTTTAAAGCCCCCTAGCAAAATATTTTCAGCGGTAACCCCACTTTGGTCAGCGGCAAAGTTGTAAAGGGATGTCAGAGGAACAAAATAAACCAAAAAGTTTGAAAATCGGTTGACATTTGGCAAAGATTTATCAATTCTAACCCGATGACCCCAATGTTTGAACATAAGTATTATCGGTGAATTTCGCGAAAGTTTTGAAGTCTGCGAAAGTTTCCAAACTTTTTTGAATTTGCTACATCTCGGGCTATATAAGAGCTAAGAAGATGAGGTTTGCACCATTGTTTAGCTTTTTTATCCCTCTTTCTAACCCTCTGTGCAAAACAAAAAAAGTCCAGCGTTCACGAGCTTTCCGACAATCAAGTGAGAATGAGTAGCAGGCTGTTGCTCAGCGTGAAAAATCAGCACAGCAAACAAGAGAATCAAGCACTGCATGTCGTTCGACACTGCCAAATCATTACACTAACGTTGACTATCAAGTTTCAGAAAATTCACGCGAATGGGCGTTAACTCGGTTGAAGGAAAAGGCGGCGAGTTAAGGACAATCAATTGCGCAACATGCTATTGCATTTGCGCAAAATCGGGTGGTAAAACAGCCAATCTCCCACGTTATAAAATGCTATTGCATTTGCGCAAAATCGGGTGGTAGAACAGCCAATCTCCCCCGTCATAAAATGTTATTGCATTTGCGCAAAATCGGGTGGTAAAACAGCCAATCTCCCCGTCATAAGATGCTATTGCATTTGCACAAAATTGGGTGGTAAAACAGCCAATCTGCCCCGTCATTTTTGACGGGTAAACACCTAGTATAATATAATAACATATATACAACAATAACAAATATAATATAATATATTCAGCGTAATATAATATAATACGTTGTATATACGAGTATATATATATGCAATGTATTAATATACATGCATATGAACATATGTATTGTATTTATTCAAATTGTATTTATTCAATTTTAAAAATTAGGCTTTGAGGTAAGGTAGATGATCAGCAACTACTAGTTTAGACGGATAAAATAATAATTGATTGTTGACGGTCAGGGGATATTGTTTTAAGAGATTTCGGTCTGCGCTGAATTATTCAGCGATGAACGCGCTCTCTTTGTTACGACGGCGGCCATTTCGAAATAATGCGCAGTTGTTTCGGGTTCAGAAGAAGAAGAAGAAGAAGAAGAAGAAGAAGAAGAAGAAGAAGAAGAAGAAGAAGAAGAAGAAGAAGACGAAGAAGAAGAAGACAACGGCCAGCGCTGATTGAAGGCGACGGACGCATTAAAGAAAACGTCCGGTTCTGTTTAAACTGTTCTCCAGCTTCGAGGCTGCGACACCACAGAAGTCGTTTTCGACTCTGCACTGCTTTCAATTCATTATGCATCAGCTATACGCGACTCTCTCTCTCTCTCTCTCTCTCTCTCTCTCTCTCTCTCTCTCTCTCTCTCTCTCTCTCTCTCTCTCTCAGGAGATTCACATCGCAGCACGATCGCTGGAAAGCGTTCATCGACTCAAACCAGCGCAGGTCAATGGCATCACGAGTCTCTAAAAATGGACCTTGATGGCTCTTTCCGTATAGCTTTGGCTCTGTCTTAGATGAGTCGTCAACCTGGTTTCGATACTCATCAGCCCATAGGTGTCTTATATAATAATAATAATAATAATAATAATAATAATAATTATTATTATTATTATTATTATTATTATTATTATTATTATTATTATTATTAAGACAACTTATGTAACACCGTGTTCATGGCCGAGGCCAAAGTCTAGTACGACTGAACAGACGTCACTTGTATGATTTGTTGAACAAGCAAGTCTTTAGATTCCTTCCTCCGAAATGATAAAATACAATTGGGCGTTCGTGACAGTCACAGACAGCGAAGTTCCACGTGAAGCCGATCTGTCTCCGAACTTAGCGGTCTTGGGCTGGAGGTGGGACTGTTCGTGGCTCCGTGAGCGAAGTCTAGAACGACAGTCATTCGATGTGGTTCTCGAGACAGGTGAAGCGAGCGATGTTGTAATCCGGACAGAAAGGATCGTTCAAGGCTTGATAAGTGAACAAGCATCGCTTGTCTATAAGCCATATATTATTGGCTGACGGTGGTCAGCCGTTTCCGCCGAACCTATGATTACCTTCGCCATATGTTTCCATTGCTACTCATTGTTATCACTGACGTCGAGTGACGGCTGAGTCAACTCCAGGGCTCCTGCCGGGTATCGAACTCGCTTCCATAGGCCACCGCTGTTACCACTCTTCCATCTTCCCGCCACTACGATGCCACTCCTAAAAGCGCTGTGTCAATGCACAAACGTTTTACTAGCCGACATACTTACTCTTTTGCTGCTTAGCGGCTGCTTCTTGAATTCGTTGGTTTCTGTGGACAAAGAGCAGTGGCGTAGCAATATGCTTGGGGGCCCGTGTTTTTGCAGAGACGATCTGACAAGTTTGCGAAAATGTTGACGACCTTTTTTTGCTTGTCGGTCTTTCGATCTGACAACTTTACATCTTTCGATCTGACAACTTTTACAACTTTGCGAGAAAAATTTTTTGGCTCGGGTCGGGGCCCCTTGGCAGGTCGGGGGCCCTTGGCATTTGGCCAGGTTGTCCATATGGCTGCTACGCCCTGACAAAGAGAGGCGCTATTCAAACAGAAGTCGCGTTTGTGAAATTGTGGATTATGGCGTCAAAGGCAGGCCTATATGCCAAAGTTACCAAACGTCTATAGAGTCAGATTTCGTTTCGTTAAAAGGAAACGCAGCAAAGCAATCAATCAAAGTCTGGACAATTAAAAAAATCTATCCGAATTGCGTATTCCAGCTCTTGGCATACATACTGTCCACCAGGTTTGTTCACACTGATACTTTATTTATGCATGGTATGCGAAGAAGATTGGTCTAAAATCTAGCGTCGAAAGAGAAAAACCACCAGGAGACCAGAGCGATGAAGACCAAAGTGAAAGATATAGGCCTAAGCATTTAAGTAAAATGCGGAATATAACGCAGAAAAGAAGCGGCAACATCATGAGATACTTTCAACGTACTAGACAAGAGAAAAAGCAAGTATGATATAAAAAATTAGTAAGTAAGTAAGTTAGAGAGAGGAAGTTATTACCGTAAGTGACGCAAACCTGAAGAAAAATTGTGAATCCTTGACAGCGGTGTTCCATGTTCCGTATAGGAAGCGATGAGCGTTTAAGCATGTTAGTATATGTCAGTTTTTATGGAGATATGGCCTAATAAAGAGATTTCAAGCCAATCACATCCGACAAAATATATTCTGTTAATTTTTGAAAAGACGAAAATATCACCGTCGACAGTTTGGAATTCCCTCGAAACCTAAAATCTGTGTGCATGTGCGTGTGTATGTGTGTGTGTGTGTGTGTGCGCGCAAAGCTGTTGGTAAAAGAACTGCAATAGCTCGAAAGTCAATTGAAAAACCGTTGTGGCCATAAGCGAGGACAGAGAGGCAGCACATATCTGCACAGCTCTTCCTGTCTTCGGCAGCTAATCCGTTCGCTGGGGGAAATATATCTCGAAAGAAAAGAAAACGACCAAGTAAGAATCTTCGCCCGGCTGCGCATTTGTCTGCGCATTTGTCTGCGCATTTGTCTGCGCATTTGTCTGCGCATTTGTCTGCGCATTTGTGCATTTTTCCTTAATGGGCGAGCGTACGGCTAAAAGTGCGGCTGGCCGCTGCTGTCTGGCCAAAAGTCGAAATTGACTTTTATTGCAACGCTCTTATACTAGACTGAAGCTGAGTCTGTTGTCAGTAGTTCGGCTGGGCAACAGTTTTTTCGCCAAGATTTCTGCCTCGTTTTCGAAATTCCGATCACGTTAGACGCACGCAGAATCCTCTTCAACATTTTACGCCATCGCGTTGGCTGGAGTTCGGTTATAAAAGCTTTCGAAAATTAACGAAGATTTGGAAAACCTTTTCGATTATACTAAAGGCTCTTCCATTTGTAGGATTGAGGCGATGCTAACAATCGCTTCACTTGGTGTGCCTGATCTTCGTATGACGCCAGTCCAAGTTAAACCAGTCCAAGCGACTTCTATAGCGCCAAAGCGGTGAAGAAATTGGACAGCAGTTGACGAAATGCTTCGGAGGTAAATGTTGGCGTCTGTAAGATCAATCGATTGGGTGGAGGGGGGTTAAGACGCGTTTCGATCGTAAGTACATCGAGATGCATTGTAAGGAAATTCGAAACTAGACAGTTCAGCGGATTGCGGAATTCAGCTTCTGCCTGTAGAGCTTCTGGGCGCTGGTGTTAAAGGAAACGATCGATTTTAAGGAGTTTCAGAGCGTTGCCTTACACGCTATTTCGATAGAATTTGTTCTGCCCACGACACCTTGAACTCTACTTTGCAACGATTACAGAATTGAATCTCTAGGTCGGTTTGAACTCGGATAATTGCAGTAATTTTACGATTGAAAAACTCATCGACCAGACTTAATCTCAAAATACGCGGCTTGTGGTCAACAGGGTGAGAATTAGGTCATAATGATCTCCGCTAAAACGCCAGAAAAACCGGGAAAACAGCGGAAGCTACTGAAATGCCAGGTTGGTTTAAAAGACAAATTTTTAAAAGTAATCAACTGTGAGGAGAAAAACATTTTTCAATAATAGTAGTCTCTAAGACGCAAGTGGCTATGATGTATGCTTTTGATGAGCGTAGCTTAGAAGCCTAATTAGTTTTCCTGGTTGTAAGAAATTGACCGTCTTAAAAATTTCCACAAGTATAAGCCTACTGTCCTTATATGCAGGCTTCGGCGTCTACCTATATAACGTTAATAATAATAATAATAATAATAATAATAATAATAATAATAATAATAATAATAATAATATTATTATTATTATTATTATTATTATTATTAATACGTCCACTACTAACTTCTACTCCACCTATACTGCTATTACTGATACTCCACTGCTACTCTACTACAACTGTCACTACCACCACTAAAACTGCTTCTACTACTGCTGCTACTACTACTATACTACTACTACTACTACTACTACTACTACTACTACTACTACTACTACTACTACTACTACTACTACTGCTGCTGCTGCTACTACTACTAAAACATGCGGCAATAGTTTCTAGTTACTAATCTTTATTATTATTATTATTATTATTATTATTATTATTATTATTCACGTTTACTGCATCGATCCAAGCTTATCTGCAAAAGTCGCGACCAATGCCTTGCATTTCCGTTCGAGAGGGAAGCAGTGAGACAGCCTAAAGAGATTCGTCAAATGCATCAGACATTTCATTTATTTAGTCGTCTCACTCTCCCTCGTCTGTGTTTTAAAGAGCGGAGTTCAGAGATCAAAAGACCTGCGCGTTCAGTGATGAAACCTTAAATATGCTCTTTCCATGGTAAGTCCAGACAGAGTCGGCAGAGAGGGAAAACCAACCTGTATATTTCTCTTCAGTAGTTAGACAAATCACTAGTCAAGTTTCAACATCCATGCATCGGTAAAGTTCGTCGAACTTTATATCAGCTTAGGAACTCAATCTTTATTCTAGGTTAAGTGGCACTTGCGGTGTCATTGATGATGATTCTCGTGCGCAGTGATACAGTAGTGCCATA